>AP028428.1:962000-1005000 GCA_036509395.1 Antheraea yamamai
TTACTGTGGACTGAATAATAAACACTTGAGAAAATTAATCAACATTCCGCTCGATCAAATATACATATTATTAGAGTATCAGATGAACAAAAGTCTTATGCACTGACGTAACGAAGCAAACTCTTGACATATAGAATTTTAAAATTTTCCAAAAATTAATTGTGTTTTAAAAGTAAAATAAAATCAACAAACGACAACTAACTCCCTACGGAACTGAGCACAGAATGGCACAGAATAACAATAATCCTAACGAATTGCATCTGTCACCACAGACTTAATACAATGTGCTCTGTGACGGTAGAGTATGTTATATAATCTGGCACAGCTCTATATCCGATACGCGTAGTCACTTCACCATGGACTTATTATACTAAAGTCTAAACTTGTCCATGCACTTCACTTGGCTACATGATACAAGGAAAGTATAAATAAACAACCTTATAAATTTCTTGACTTGATAATTATGCTTTGTCAAATTTTGAATGGTAATTTTGTCAGCTGACACTAGGGATGAGGTAATTTGATAATGTATTGCTCGATTAATTAACATATAAGCTTAAATAAGTTAATAAATTTAGTTACAAAAAATCCTTTAGCAACTTACAATACATCATCGGTTGTATATTAAGTTACATACAAATTATGACTTGCACTTGGCTGCTTTTTAGTGTTAAAATAATCATTGTTAAAAATCTTTCCTTCCTACTATAAAATCGATCCTTTTTCAATTGTATTGCGCCGACAACCAGTTATCAGAGCCGAAAACACTGGTTGATAATTTAAAAATTGTAATCATTGGGCATGTAAGTAATATTTTGATGCATGTAAGTGATGTTAATTGTCACGTTCCACCTGAGTCAAGCGTGCAAAAGAGGGCGCGGAACAAGCAACAGAGAGGCGCGATCGGCTTGTGACGCTTCTATCTCTATTCCACTTCATCCTCCGACGTATGTGAGTCGTAATCACGTAAAATTATCGTCCATAAACCGACTTCATAGACAACCAAATTTTTTTAGGAATAATTGCGTGGTAGATAATTTCAAATATCTGTAATATTCAAAAATAATAAAATACAGTTTGTGAAAACTATTATGATACTATGGATACCACGACGAATAATACAACAAGCGTGGCACTACATGTATATCCCATACTACAATGGATAATGTAGCGAATATGAACGGTGTTATATGAGATACAGAATCAAATGAAAGAGAAAAATAGACATAAGCCAGGTTATTATAAAAGTCTCGGGTTCCATAAATTATTTATATGACGTTTACACGATGGTACACTAAGTTCACATACATTTTTTACAGTAACAGCTACAAAAATTCATAAGAAAAGTAAAATATAACTAAAAAAAATGTGTTGTGGCTGTGCCATGAACGGCCGTTTGTTGTACGTGAATACATCTCGTAACGGGCAATATTTTCTATATAAATTATTATTATTTATGTATGTCATAATCATAGGAAGTCCTCCGGGTTTCCATGTTTTGTTTATGTTGGCAACTGTACCATTTAACGGGTTCAGGAAATAAATCAACCTAACAAGTAATTACTATCTTATTAAGTACTTTAGTTAGTTAGTACCTTTAACTTACTAGTTAGTACTTTATTAATTATAGGTCTGTGTGATCCGCTCGGCCGCATTCACTTTTCTACGTTGCCTCCACTATTTGACTCGGTCATATGGTATTTTATTGGTACCATTCGATCGGTTTTGAGATGCTCTCTCCAACACCATACGATTTCTGTATTTGGATTTGGCTTTTCGACGCGTATAGGCTGATATATTTCTTGATTTTTTTTTTCGTTTTAACACCTTATTATATACACAGTCATGATTTTACACTAATATTTTATATATAATCGATAGACTTTGACAAGAGCTGTCGACTGAAACTTCAAAAAACGTGGTAGCTTCACCGAGTCGAAAGTTATACTAAATGGAAATCTGAATACGCAGCAGAATTACCCAAAATGGCGGTGCTTCCCCCTACACCGCGTGCGATGTGTTATAGTCCTGACTTAGCGTAATGAATTCTTTGATCCTTTAGCTATTCAATGATATAATTTAATTTCAGATGCAGAGAATAGATACGAAACTACACTGCCAAACTGTATCCCCCGATTTTGTTATCATTAGGTTTTTTGGATTACCCAGGTATGGTAGTAAATTTAAAGACGTGTTCACGTCAAAAATATTGATTGGACAATAATTATTATATTAATTTTATATTATATTAATTACATTGCAGGTCCTCCAATCACACTGCCAAATTATAAAAATATGCCCTAAAATTAATAGAAAAGGAAACATCTACAATGAATATCTTTTAATGAATATATTTTTCTTATTTGTCCTTGATAAGCGATAATCATCTACATCTATATTCATAATCTAAAATACAGTCCAAATGTATTTTATGTTATCCAGAATGAAAACATTTAAAGTTTATCGATGTGGACGATTTTCCTTGTCGCGTCTTCAGATAAAGCATCGTAATAGTAAAAAGATGTAATATATGTATACACTAGCGGTCCGGGCGGACGTCGTCCTGCCTTGATAATAAAAAAAATCTAAAATTCAACCGTAGCGCCACCTACCGGGTCCAATTATTCTATCAAATCTAAATCATTCTCGGATCCACTGGAACACACACACAAAATTTCATAAAAATCGGTCCAGCCGTTTAGGAGAAGTTCATGTCATGATTATACCCAAAAATAATTAATGTATATTAAAATCTATTATTTGTTATATCCTAATATAGTGTTTTTTTTTCTCGAACTGACTACGTTATTGACCTAGCAAGGTCTTAACAGCCTCACCGGACTACTAAGGCGAGCGCTTAAGGAACTCAGCCGATTTTATTTGGGCAACTAGCTCCAGGGTGCACCTCGGCGTGGCCTGTTTCCTGATACATACCATTTGCGACCTACCTATCTGAGCTATCCTACATATTCATACTATTAGATACCAGAAATAGATTTGTATAAAAAAAAATAACACAATTATATATCTCAACACGAAATCTCACATCAACAATTAAATAACTCGAGTAACAAAATAAACCATAAAAACACAGAGAAATAACAATGTAAATTAGAAAGAACTTACGCAATACAACAACAATCACGCGACTCGCCTTTTATACCATTCAACTAATGTACGATCAGCCGAGATCAGCCGATAAGTTTGACCAATGGCGTCGATATCGGCCTATAAGTTCGACCAATGGTGTGTCAAGTCATAGTACGGACAGTTCTAATACAGTCGTCTGCTAACAATACTTATATGAGTTATTGAAAAATATATGTGTTCCAAGCATACATGCCTCGATAACTTTTATATTTTTTTTCTGGCGGATAATTTAAACTATTTCAGTTGGATAAGGGATAAAATAAAACCCTTCCACTTTCATGTGTAAGCATGCACGTGTGTGGAGGTGATATGTGTGATGTTGTTGCAGTGATATAAGATTTTGTATCACTGTATCGTGCGAGTAGCATACTTAAGGGCTCTACGCCGAGGGAACGGACCTAGGCTTGAGCCGCTGCCGTAGGGGACCTAGTCTGGTGTGCGGGATCGAAATTTATCCCTAGACCACGGCGGCGTGATCTGTGGTTACGAGGGCGTGGGCGTGAGCACGCTCTGTATGGAGAGTCTTAACAGCCTCACCGGACTACTAAGGCGAGCGCAGCCGATTTTATGTGACAACTAGCTCAAGGGTGCACGGCACACCTCGGCTTGGGCTGTTGCCTAGTTCATGCAATTATTCGCGATCTAACTTTTTTTTTTTTTTAACGTGGGGAAATCCCTTATGGATACCCACCCTCCCGGGGGAGAGAGTGGGTTATGTCCGACTCCCACGGACTAAAACCCCACGGTGTACCGACAGACCGTTTTGTGGGGGCGGCAAGGGATCGTTCAAGCTAATCAACCTTGTAGAGCCGCCCCCACGGTCCGCCCGGCGGAAGGTGACCGCCGGGCTCCTACCTATAGAGGGACAGACCGGGTACACGCCGGCTGCCCCCCTCGTCCGCCGGACCTGTGCATGAGGAGGGGCCCCCCGGCCCATCCCCTCGGGTCCGGCTCGGTGGCGGAGGAGTCGGGCAAAGCGCCGCCTCCTCCTGCCAATCCTCCGTTGGCGGAGACGGCCACTTAGCGGGTCTGCCTCGCGGGCCCTCTCCGCCGCCTCCTCTCAGATGACCTCCTCGCAGAAGGAGGCCATCGCTCGCCAAGCCTGTTCGCTGCCGAGCATGGCTGAAACCACGCTCGGCAGCGATAAGTCCGGTCCTACCGCCGCCGCCAGAATGCGGCGCTGCTCTCCCCACGCAGCACACTCAGACAGAGTGTGCTGCGCGGTATCTTCGTCAGCGCCGCACTCATGGCAGGCGGCGGTCGGCTCCCTGCGCGCAATCTGGTGCAGGTACCACCCGAAACAACCGTGTCCGGTGAGTACCTGCACCAGTCGGAACGTCGGGAGCCCCACTCCCTACCAATCTACTCCCCAGACCGGGCGGACGGCGTCTACGGTAAACCGCCCGAACCGCTCGTCCGCCAGGTCCTGCTTCCATCTTTCGACGGCGTCTCCCCTGAGACGCCGTCTCTCCGCCTCTACCTCCCTGGGAGCCGGAGGCTCCCCCCTTCGTTTCCTCGCCGCCGTGAATTCGTACACGGCGGCGAGAACTCCTGCCTCCAGCTCCCAGGGTAGGGAGCCGGCGAGCGTGAAGGCCGCCGTTGAGGACACCGTCCGGTACGCCCGGATCGCCCTCAGTGCCACCGTGCGCTGCGCATTGCGGAGCGCGCGCACGTTGGCGGCACCGAGGGCGTCGGCCCAGACCGGTGCCCCGTAGGTGGCCATCGCCCGCACGACTCCCATGTAGAGTCGGCGGCACCCGGCGCCAGGCCCCCCTATATTAGGGAGCAACCGGCCGAGTGCCGCCACCGCCCCAGCAATTCGCCGTCCGAGCCCCGCAAAGTGGGGCTCGAACCGCCAGCGCCCGTCCAGGGTGAGGCCCAGATATTTCATCTGGGTCCCCACCCTGATCCGGGCGCCCTCCACCACTATGTGGGCCCCTGGTGGTGGCCCTCGCCGAGGCCCATGAAAGAGTAAGGCCTCGGTCTTTTCGAGGGCCACCCTGAGGCCCAACCTCCTTATGCGCCTGACCACGAGGGTTGTGGCCATCGTGGCCAGGCGCTCCACCTCCCTCCACTCCCCCCCCCCGGGCTACGACTAGAGTGTCATCCGCGTAACATATGAGGCGTGCCCCATATGGGAGCACGCCGCGGAGCACCCAGTCGTAGCCCATGTTCCACAGGAGCGGGCCCAAAGCCGACCCCTGTGGAACCCCCCGCCTTGTGGCTCGCTTGACCATACGGCCGTCGCCGTCGACGTAGGCGACCTCCCTACCCTCGAGCTACGCCTCCAACACCCGCCGCAGGTACGGGGGCACTCCGAAATATCGGAGCGCCTCCCTTATGACCCCGTGCGGCAGGGTATTGAAGGCGTTGGCGATGTCGAGTGACACCGCCAAATCCCTCTCCCCCTGGGAGGTCGCCTCTGCCGACAGCGACTTCAGGAGGCACAGGGCGTCCACTGTCGAACGCCCTGTCCGGAAGCCATACTGCGCGTCCGCCAGATTCGGCCCCACGCCCTCTAGGTGCTGGACGACCCGGGAGGAGATAATCCTCTCCAGCACCTTCCCGGCGTCGTCCAGCAAGACGAGGGGCCGATACGCGGACGCGCAGTCCGGAGGGCGGCCTGCCTTTGCCATGAGGCAGAGCCGCCCAAGCTTCCAGGGCTTCGGGAACTGCCCGACCGAAAGACACCGGTCGAACAGCTCCCGAAGCCACCCCCCTAATTGGCCCAAGGCGAGGCCGAGCACCTGACCCGGGACCCCATCAGGGCCGGGCGCTCTTCGCCGGTTGAGGAGTAACTGAGCTAACCTAAGCTAAGCTACATATTCATACTTATATGAGTTATTGAAATATATATGGGTACTAAGCATACTTATCTCAACAACTCTTATATATACGAGTATTTCATGTTAGATAATTTCCCTATAGCGACACATGTAGATAATATATATAGGGATGCAACACCGTTCATAAAAATATCGTAAAATGTCGAAAACATTGATGTTTATGAACGAAATATCTATATTTTTCCCATGTTTAAAAAAAATGGAACAAAAATAAATATGATGGCAATGTATATTTAAAATAAGGTAACTAATATTTATTTCACGAAATAGAATTCAAAATCAATAATTTTAACAACCTTATGCCCAGTAAACGTTTCCTTTCTTGGCTAATCGAAGCCCGTTTCTAAAATCAAGCAAATAACACAATAGATGGCGCTATACATATGAAACATCGTTTATAAAGAGCGATGTATCGTCAATATCAGGGGCTTCCACATAAATATTAAAACATGTTAAAACATTGATGCTTATGAACGATAAGCCGGTGTTTCAAAACTGTGGTATATCATTTGTATCCTTACGTGTATAACATATAGTAGTCCTGTTTTTGCACATACGCCAAAATACATCCTTGATAAGTTGCAGGTTCTCCAGAACCGCGTTCTACCTAAAGTTACCGATGCCCCGTGGTACGTCCAGATTAAGGATCGCCACAGGGACCTGGAGATGGCTTCTATCTGGGCGTACATAAAATCACTTACTAGTAGTTACTTCGAAAAAGCTGTGAATCATCCCAGTCCGTTAGTGGTAGCCGCCGCTAAATACGAAACCGTACCCAATGCTGCGCTCTTCAAAAGACGTCCTTGACATATTTTTACCGATCCTCCCGATAAAATAATGACAGCGAACGGTAAGTGTCTCTTACCAGCCTGTCTCTCCAAACATAATGTGTTCACGCCCACGCCCGCGTAACCACAGACCACGCCGCCGTGGTCTGGGGGTCAATTTCGCTCTAGCACACCAGATTAGGCCCCTCTCGGCAGCGGCTCAAGCCTAGGTCCGTTCCCTCGCCGTGGAGCCCTTGAGTACGCTGCTCGCGCGATACAGTGACACAAAATTTTACATCACTGCGACAAGATTACACATATCACCTCCACACACGTGCACGAAGACATGCGATGTATCGTCGATGTCAGAAGTTTCAACATCGATATTTATGAATGATACATCGGTGTTTTAAAAAGTAGATGTAACGTTCACATCCCTAAATATATACTTACATATCAATTTCTACATTGTTCAGTATTCAGATTCACCAATTTTTAAATAAAAAAAGCATATAAATTCTTGATAGGCACTATACAGAAGATAGATAATTAAAAACAATGTATGTACGAGGTCGCGGCGTGTAACGTTAGTTACAATTATGTGTAGTCCCACACACTTGCATTCAGTCGTATTCAAAGAGTACTTACTATCCGTAAAAAGGAAAGTCGTATTCTAACATCAAAACAGTGGTTCTATATATTAATTTTACGCGATTGGCTTGTTATAGTGGTTTATTGTTCAATTCTAGAACGTAGAAATGACAGCAGAACTAAAAATCTCGTAAATGGCGGTGTTACATACCATCGGTGAGTATCATTTTATTATTTATTTGAAAATAAATCATACTCAAAGAAAATGAAATTATCAGTTACCTGCTCTTCAAATGATGATTGTTTCCTACCCGATTAGGTTTACATTATTCTTTTCTGGTATTCTCGACAAGGACTAAAATCATCGCCAATCATCAAGCGCTACCTATATTTAGTGCTTGTAAATTATTTATGGCAAATAAATGTCATAATTACTAAAACTATAAAATCCTTTTTGTAAAGTAGCCCTTTTATCTATATATGATTGAATCATATACAACAGGGTATTAAAAACAATATAATCAGGTTTCCCAAGAAACCTGACATAAAAGAGGCTTGAATAAATTCAACAGGAAGAATCAATTGGTTTCCTGCTAAAAGTTGTACTATATGCTCTGAGCATTTCTCCGAAAGTGATATTTTAATCTCAGAAAAGGGGAAAAAATATATAAATACTTCAGCAATAACAACTTTAAAAATTGTTCTGTTCTTTACTGAAGTGAGTTAGTTATTGATGTTATAATGTTTCCATTATAAAATCTTTTAATAGTTTTATAAATTAATTTTCATATCCAAGTAACCTATGAGATCATCAGTTTAATTCTTGTTTTAGCATCAAAATTTCTCCGAGGTTTCCTGGGGCCCATCTGATGTTAAGTTAGAGGGGTCCGACTGCACTTCAATAACACCTAAAAAGAAGGATTGTCACCAAGAAGAACTTGAAAGTAATCAAGAATGTCAATATATAATTAAAGTCACAGAGGTATCAGATATAACTCCACCAACATTGAGGAATTTAGAAAAAAGATTGAGGTGAAAGATAAAATAAAAAAACAGGATTTCAAAATAAAACAACCACAATATCATAATCGAAGACTCAAAGCTAAACTAACGAGTAGAGAAGAAATATTAAAAGTATATGAAGAAAATGTTTCCATTACAAAGCAAAAATCAGATTGTTTATAAAATACAATAAGTTTTTATAATTTGTTTTATAATGTATTAAATTATATGTTAATATCCATGATAAATTAAAGTCTAGAAAAGTATTAGAATGATTTTTACAAGTTCAAAGTAAACCAGGTAGTAGTAGGTAGTAGGCAGTAGGCAGTAGGTAGCAAGTAAAATTTGTATCACAGCACACAACACAACAGTAACTATATAACAGATCTAATTGAAGCCATATGCTGATGCTATATAGTACACATACATATACATAATCTCTTGAGATTAAGAGTAAAATTAAATGACAGCTTATGATAAATATAGGACATATTGGAAGGATTTTTATGAGTGGATTTATTAAAGTAAAATTTGTTCAGTGTAAATTCTAGAATTATGTTACCATATATATATATAATAATAATAAAGCTTTAACTCTGTTGGCTGCTGGTGTAATCTGTATTATCTTCTAATACATCTGCTGTGACAGCTTTTTTTTTCGAACTGACTACGCTATTGGCCTAGCAAGGCCTTAACAGCTTCACCGGACTACTAAGGCGAGCGCTTAAGGCACTCAACCGATTTTATTTTGACAACTAGCTCAAGGGTGCGCGGCACATCTCGGCTTGGGCTGTTGCCTGATACATGCAATTTGCAACCTATCTGAGCGAACTATTCATACATATATGAGTTGTTGAAACATATATGTGTACCGAGTATACAACAACACTTATATATATTTCGTATCAGATAATTTTCTAAACTATTTCAGTTTGATAAGAGAAAAATATAAAACCCTTCCACTTGCATGTGTAAGCGTGTATGTGTGCACGTGTGTGGAGGTGATATGTGTAATGTTGTCGCAGTGATGTAAGATTTTGTGTCACTGTATTGCGCGAGCAGCGTACTCAAGGGCTCCACGCCGAGGGAACGGACCTAGGCTGGAGCCACTGCCGAGGGGGGCCTAGTCTGGTGTGCGGGAGCGAAATTTACCCCCAGTTATTCTGTGGTGTCTGAATGTTGATCTGTTACTATTCAAACATTTCTGTTTTAATTAATTATGTTAACTGTTTATAGACTATGATCTTTCATGGATAAATTTAGACCTAATTTAATTTTACAGGGATAAAGGACTTTAAACATAGGTACTAGTTTTCGCATAGGAATCTAAAATTATAATATAATTTTATATCTATTAGTTTAATTAGCAGGCAGATGTGGTGTTAGGTCTCTAATGAAAACATCTTTATAAAGATTGTAAACAAAAAATTAAGCCTTGTCTTGAAGCAAGACTGATTAATTTTAAAACTCACATGAGCTAACTTAATTCATTTTATATTATTGAATAATATGAATACAAATACTATGAGGAAAATTGGAAATAAGGAGACAACTTTTTTATGAAGATACTGAAATCATTACAACGTAATATTTATATATATATATATATAATATTGTAATAGGAAAAAACAACCACTTGGCAATAATATTAATAATTTTCAATACGGAGGATTGGTTATCAAAATAAAGAAAAAATCAGTGAATGTAGACATCTTATTCTAGGTATGGTAACGCCATCTAGTTTCACGTCAGTACATTACGTATTAATTATTCCTACCTTTGGAACTCTCTTCTCCATTATACCAATGTACCTTCTGTGGTAACTTTGTTTTAGATTACAACAAAAATATTATGTTATATAATATATTAATACGTGAAGCCAAAACTTTTTAAGCGAATTGCCCGAACGGATAAACGTGAAATTAGGCATAGTTAAAGTTTATATGGAGAAGTGCAGAAAGCAATTCTTTTTATATAAAACTAGCTGACCCGTGCCCACTTCGTTGGGCGGTAATAGGGATTATCAAGCTACAACTTTTTTCTAGAACTCAATCATATATCTCTCATCGTTAAGGCAGCGTTCGTAAGAAACGTTTTCGTTCGACCATTTTTTCTCCGACTCCCCAGATATTACCCCCTACAACCTCATAAACTTAACCTCTTATAATATTAGTATAAATAATATAATTAATTAATAGCTTCTGCCCACGACTTCGTATGCGTGGAATAGTTGTTTTGGGCTAACACGCAGCGGAAGCTCTCAAAAGGAATAAAACCCCGATTTTAAAAAGAATTTTCAAAATCGGTTTAGTACTTCCTGAGATTACCCCCTACAACTATCTCGTGTAAAATTAATTGAAAATTGTGTCGGGAATAGGGGTAAATTCTATTATTTTCGTAAAGTTATGTTTACTCAGAATTTAGGAGCCTTACCGCTTTTTGAATCGCCTGTTTTTTGTTTCAAAGGTATAATTTAAAAAAAAGTTTCATATTTACTGATTAGCCATGATGAAAGCCTTTGATTATAGAGGTATACTCTTTAACTAGAGAATCCAAACAAAGTTCAAACTAAAAATATCAATGAATTATGGTCCAATTTCGACCACTGGGCGACCACTATTATAAATAATTTCGCGAGTGAGTGAAATTTAATGAGTCGTCCGGTGAAGGTGTTAAGACCTTGCTAGGTCAATAGCGTAGTCAGTTCGAAAAAAAATGAAATTTAATGAAACAATTTTTAATAAAAGAATTATATTAAAAGCATAGAACTCACATAAATATTAAAATGCATAATAACAACTTGTTATAAATAGGTAAATAGCAATAATATTTAAAAGACCTAGTATAATATCGGAAGACAATTGTATATCAAAACAATAACAATGTATAAAATATACATATAAAGCCTTATTAATACCACAAATATCAACCAGTGTAAGGGACAACGCTTTATTTGTAAACACAGCGAGGTTTTTTGAGATTTATTACTTTTTTATTTATAATATTTATCTATAATTGGGGTTTGGTCACACATTGTCAATTCAATGTCAATCCAGTGATTAACAGCAAAATAAAACAAAATGTACACAGACAATCATTAATTTACCGGTTTTTCATTCCAACCATAACCAGTGTGTAAAGCATTCTGGCTTCCTCGGATGTCAACAACAAAACATAGCATTTTCGACTATAGAGTCCATAATAGTGCCTTCTTTGAGATTATACCAATGAAATTTTTAACTTTTGCTTAAAATACACTGAGTAAATCTTATGAAACCAAATATGTGTGATAACACAGACTCACAGTATCTTAGGTAAATTAACAAGTTCCATTGATATTTTTTGACAAAACTGTTAGTGTTAATGGAGGTAGTTCTCGACCAAGATAAATATGTAAAACATGAGACATCTTTCATAGGTATTTCACAATAGGTAAGTCTCAAAATTTTGCGACCAGTCGTATGTATAATTCTATTTTATCAAAAAGTCTCTTACGTTGATACTTCTGACATTTAGGATTAATTTCCCAAGACTTTGTTAAGAAAACGTTCCACTAAATTTGTAATATACAATATACTTATTCATAGTAAATTTTGGTATTTTAAAATACGTTGAAACGTTTAGTTTCATTTCCTACCAAAATCGAGTCCCTCCTTATACCCGTTAGGAGCGTCATTTATAGCTGTATACACGTTTAAAATATACAGTATGTTCCCAGTGAATAATTAACTCTCAAAGGAATATACGTGAATAATCCGAAGTTACATATTACTGTCATTACTGTTTCTGTTTCATAAACTATATAAGCAGCACTGAGAAAGATAAAATCAATAAAATTTTTTTTAATAAATAACAGTTATAAGCGATAATTTTTACAAACTACGTAAACAAATGCAAAATATAAATATAATTATTTATATTATTTGGCCCTGTATAACTTTATTAGGTATATACAATATGTAAACGTTCCTAACGTTTCATATATTAAATAAAATAATTAATGTTTAAATATAAATACAATAGAATATTTCATTATCTTTGTAATAATATAAAACATACTTTAACATTAGACTCGCTTCTAAAATAAATACTATGATAAATATATAGTATAAATAACGCGTTATATTCACTTAACCACGAACAGTCACATACACGAGTAAAACATTAATTTAACAAGATGTTATGTAAAAAAATAGCATAGATTTATGACAAAAAAAAATTATAGAAGTGGTAGTAAGTTCGCACTACGTCCGCGTTCGTAATACAAGAAGTCCTGAAATGAGAAACATTTTTTATATACATTTACAAGGTTCACAACAATTCAAAAACATCAAAGTACCAAATATAAATGATATGCAGGCTCTCTATTCTTTATTCCATAATAGGCAGGTCATAACCTAAAGCAGTAGTATATGCTATGGTCACTATAATATTACTGGTCGTCGCATATCAACTTTAGTGTTTACAAAATTATTAGAAATACCAGCGGTACCCGCACCCCGCTCGCGATTTTTTTTTAATTGTATTAAAGAAATATAAAATTGTGAGACCATGTACAATTACAACGCACACGCCGCTTACAGTAACATATGTAACGTATACATTAGAATATATAAATACTAACAGTGTTTTAAATGAGGTTTATCATCAGCAGCATATTTGGAACCTTAACCTACCATATAACTACCTCGGTGCTCACTTACACTGTATAAGGAACTTATAAAAAAATGACTTAAAAAATAGATAATGATATAATATGCCCATATTATCATTAAGTAAAACATTTATGGTGTAATATCTTATTAGAAAGACTGTAAACAATGAATCAGCTGACGTCTTGACTATTATCTTATCTATACTAATATTATAAAGAGGTAAAGTTTGTGAGTTTGTGAGTTTGTGACGTTGTGACGTTGTGGCGTTGTATGGGGTAATCTCAGGAACTACTGGCCCGATTTGAATAATTCTTTCAGTGTTATATAGCTCATTCGTCGAGAATGGTTATAGGCTATATATCATCACGCTAAGGGCAATAGGAGCGGAGCAAGAATGAAAAATGTTTTAAAATCGGGGCTTTTTTTCCTTTTGAGAGCTTCCGCTGCGTCTTAGCCCAAAATAACTATTCCACGCGTAGAAGTCACGGGCAGAAGCTATTAACTAATTATATTATCTGTACTAATATTATAAAGAGGTAAAGTTTGTGAGGTTGTATGGGGTAATATCTGTGGAGTCGGAAAAAAATGGTCGAACGAAAACGTTTCTTATGAACGTTGCCTTAATTATGAGATATATATGATTGAGTTCTAGAGAAAAGTTGTGGCTTGATTATGCCTATTACCGCCCAACGAAGTGGGCACGGGTCGGCTAGTCCTACATAAATATAAATCAAGATATAAAACTTTATATCTGTCTAAGCAGTTTTTAATATTTGACAATTTAAATAGTTCTCATTGAACTAGATACAATATTCTAATATATTACTAAGTTATGTAGACGAAAGCGCGGTAAATAAAACAAAATGGCTGCCAAAATGAACAAAAAGACAATATAATTAAAATTACACATATCTTAATATATATATTTCTTGTGTGCGTGTGTATGTGACTGAACTCCTCCTAAACGACTGGACCGATTTTGATGAAATTTTGTGTGCGTGTTCGAGTGGATCCGAGAATGGTTTAGATTCACAATTGGACCCGGTAGGTGGCGCTGCGGTCGACTTTTAGGATTTTTTTGTTTTCAAGGCAGGACAACGTCCGCCCGGTCCGCTAGTAGATATATGAATTTCAATTATATTTATTCTTGGAGTCCAGTACAACGTACATCTTATGCACATGTTTACAGTGAACAACATACTTTTGCTAAATTTGATGTGGACGAAGTCTTACTTCTTATATGATCAGCTATCTGCCAGTGACAGTCCTGTGAAAATCAGTTTAACCGTTTTGGAGATAGCACTGCGGGCGAAGCCATGGTTAGCAGCTAGTTTAAATTAAAATAGACTAAATTACTTTTTACAAAATGTCCGCTATCTGCCGGTGAAAGTCCTGTGAAAATCAGTCCAACCGTTTTGGAGATAGCATTGTGGACGAAGCCGCTGTTAACAGTTAGTCTAATTTAGAGTAGCCTAAGTAACCTGCTGTAATTTCAGCTATCTGCCAGTGAAATTCCCGTCAAAATCAGTCCAGCCGTTTCGGAGATTACCCGGAACAAACAGACCGACAAAAATTTAAAAAATTGCATTTTTGTTATCAGAAGCGTGCATACTTTTATACCCAATCAGTATTTTTTTAATTTTGCTATTACATACAGACATTTCATTTTTATTATATGTATAGAATAGATAATTAACAAAATATATTATTAGGTAGCGCAAATATCCATATTTGTTATTTAATTTGGTTAATTTAATAATTTAGTTATTTTTCGCTTTTTAGTGCCTTAATAGTATTTCACATCGAAGGCGGTTTATTTTTTTTTAATTCATGTAAATGTTGAAAATAATTACTGTAGCTTATCTCTAGAAGAAACCAACGCTAAATTTTTGATGAAGAATTAAAAGAATTGAATTATTTTGCTGTATATCGTAAAGTTTACTTAGCGTTTTGATTGCAAGCACCTCCTTTGTATGACTTTTTTCTACATTTTTATTATCTAATATATATAGTTTGCACGTTTTATATAGGTAAACCTTTTGGAAGAAACTCTTTAAAAAATTGTGAAAACTACGCCGTTACCAAGAAGAACAAAAAAAAACACGGACAGACGCAAAGAGCGACTTCGTTTTATATATTTATTGTATCAAAATTTTCCTACAAGTAAGTGTACATTTCAGTTACAGATACATAATCTGAATTTGAAACTGATATTGGGCCATTTGGGCGTATAAATACGTAACTAAAAGGAACTCTTACATTCTCTCATTTTAACCCCATATGTAGAATTAAAAATATTTCTGGAGACGTCAGCGAAATAAAATCGACTTATCATGGGATTTTTTTCAACCAATCTTCTACGTTATTACCGCCATTGTCGAGTAGGTAATAATATTACAAGTTTCTTATGACAATCTCAATGTTCTAACAAGATGGTGGCCCCTTGTTATAACTGTCCATGGAGTTTTTGTGTCACCTTAGAATTCATGCTCCATGGTAATTGTTTCCCATCCAATCCACTTGTGCACAATAACCGAACTATATTACGTAAAACACCCCCAATAGTACAGAATATAGAGTCAAATAACACAATATTATGAATCAGTACATATTATAAAACAAAGACCTCTGCCACGCCTGTCTGTCTGTTCGCAATAAACTCAAAAACTGCTAAACGGATTTTCATACGGTTTTCAACAGTAGATAAAGGGATTTATGGGGAATGTTTAGGTATATGTATAATATAAAATTCACTACATGACAGACTAAGATCCTGCCCAAAACTTTTTACCGCGAGTTAGATCATGTAGGAATAAATAAGTACAGACTCACAATAAGGAAGACAGTTCCAAGTACAGCGGCTTTTAAGCGCACGTCCAAGTCAATAGGAAACTTTACGTAGAACTGATCGCTGTTGGTGAACATCTCTCTCATGAACCCTCCCCATTGTTTTTGAATCACCCCGATACTCTTTTTGTCCGCTGTCTGTAACTGCGAAGTAAAAGGACTACATATGTTTATCAAAGAATATATTAAAATTGTTAAAATTCGTTCAGTGCAACGCAATAATATCTGTATTAGGCTGGAAATTCTCTGTAGTATATGACAAAACATACATGTACATTGATAGATACAAAAAGCTAGTTTCCAGTCAGCCAGCCACGTGTACCTAGTTAACTTCAGAATCATCATCACATCAGCCTATAAGAGGTCCACCGCAAGGCTACAGGACTATTCCCGAAAGAAGGTATTCCCGAGTATACTTTCCACGCCAGCACACGCCATATTGGCAATTCCAGACTACGACCAATCTATTTCCCCCACAAATTGTGGTACTGTAAAACTTCCCTCAGGTTCAGGTTTCCTCACGAAGTTTTCCTTCGCCGTCAGTAGATGGCGTTGCCAATTTAATTTAGTAAATGAACGTGAATTCCGAAAAAATCATTCCACCGGTCAAACCATTTGACAGCCACGACTATACAATCCCATAATGAAATATGAACGATGCAAAAGAACAATTTAGTAAACAATAGAATAACTGATGTCAGTTTATAACAACAATTATTTTAAAATAACATAACGTAGTTTCTAACAGTCGTTTTTATCATGTATGTAGCCTGTACGCGATTCGGTACGTTCATTGTTACTAAAGAACTTCTCATTCTATTTACAATACTATTTTTATAACATTCTGTAGATATTATTGTGTGATATTAGGAAGTAAACAACACATAATATATAGAATTAATAAATAACATATTTAAAATATATATCTTTATATATAAAAATGTAGTCCACAATGAAATTACTCAACCGATTTTCATAAAATTTTGCATTTATGTATAATTTGATTCAACTTGAGAGATAATGTAATTACAAAATAAATTATTGTCATTGCTATTAATTGTAAGTTTCATGAGTCTCGAACAGAACAGCTTTAAATTAGTTGTGTTGACAGAAAACTGTAGGACCGACTATTATAGATATGTCAACGCGGCGTATGTTTTAATTTCGAATTTCTTATCAGATTTGAATTTAATTTTCCGTTGTTTACCCCGACAGTTTTTAGGTAGACTCATTTACCCCATAATATCAAATACTTTATTATAATTTTAATTTAACATGTTAAACTCAGCCACAACAACGCGTGGCCAGGTCAGCTAGTATATATACATATAGAAACATTCATTTATAAAAAAATTAAATATATACTTCAAAGTTGCATGCGCCTGAGATGCTAATGGGTCCTTTGATTCTCAGCACAGGCCTGTCAGCCACATCATGAATATATAAGACAGGTGTCATCATAGTGGACTTTTGACGAATCACGCTCACGACTCTGCCACGCAGACTGACCTCCATTTTGTCCGGGCCAAAAGTGTGTGGCCTGCGAAGGAAAATAATCTGAAAACGGAGAAATTATACATTTTACAAATTGGAAAAAATCGTTGAATGCAGAATGTAAATGAATTAGAAAGAATGTAAATCTAACGTGTCTGTACTTTTTCGATTTTCGTGAAAAAAAATTGTTGCAGGTGTGTAGGAATAAGTAATAGAATACATTTCAATCATTTTTAGAAATGTCTGTCTGTCTGTTTGTATGAACACGCATCATTGCTAAAGTACTGGGTTCACAATATAACCTCATATAAGAAAATCATAAAGCATATCCTCGGAAGTAATTTAGTTTTTGTTTTATTAAAATGGGTTCACTCTGTCAAAAGTTATTGTAATTTTAATGGCGCCGCGACTTAAGTATGAGAGAAAAGTAGATAAACAAATGGACTAAATACGTTCAAATGGCTTTATTAGTCATTATTTTGTACATCAGGTTCCACGTGGACGAAGTCGCGGGCACAGCTAGTATGAAATAAAATACAATACAAAAGGTAACTCATTGCCAAAAAAAATTTTTCATTAATTGTTTTTAAGATTCACTTGATTATGGAGATACAATACAATATTCTAAGATTAAAATGATTCCCAAATTTTTTTGGAGGAAAAATAATTATGAAGGTATTATGGCTTACTTGATAGAGTATCGGACACCGCATCGATTGACGTAGGTTCATATTCTTGTAACTGAATCTGATCTTTCAATGCAGGAAAACGTAGTGATGAAACCATAATATTGGTGGTAGAGCTTCATTTAAGTTTGTCTGGCTAGCCACCACTGTCAAGCACTTTTAGGTGCATTCCAGCAGCTGCACTTGAGAGCCAGTTCCCCTCTAGGTTTAGTGTGTTTATCATCTTATAGCACATCGTGATTTGACAGCAGATTATATGGTGGTCAAATGTATAAAGAATTAAAAAAACTGACGATATCGCAACACGACGTTAACACACCATATACGATGCATAATATAATTTTCTATAGACTTACTTATTGATAGATTTCGTAATCACGTATCAGAGGCAGAGGCAGCACTATCGTTGTATTGTTAAAACGCTTGGTTGTCGCTGCTGCACATTCTGAATTTACCATTATGAAGGCTTAATTAAAAGGCGATTTTTCTGAAATTGGAATTCTTTCGGGACTAGTAAATAACAGCTTGGATTTTGGGTAGGATTACCAAGTTACAAGCTGTATAAAATTAAATTTAAATACCAAATATAGTTTAAGAAGTAAATAAATCATGATCACCTCTTTCTTATTCTGATCACGTAATCTCATGTTGAATGCTCTCTGGTTTGCACTTCCAAAGGATAAAAGTCCTCTTTCTTCCTTAACAAACAAGAACGGTTTATTCTTGGAATCATAGACCACGTATTTATTGCTTTGGAAAAATGTCGTCTCCTGTTTGACTGTGAGTTGTTTACTGGATATTAATTGTTGAAGGCCTAGAAACCAATGAATCGCGTATTACATTCATTCGTCTATTCAGTTAATAAATGTCGTCATTCATTGCTAGGGGTCGTATAAGTATTACGTAAGCAGATTCTTTTAATTTCTGACCACCCCCTCCCCCTGATCAGCAAAAATAAGCAATATTCTTACCCCCTCCCATGCTTACGTAAACATTTATATAAGTATTATTAAATCTGTTCTGGTTAAATAAATAAATATTGCTGACATTATCACCACCCAGAACCCCCTATTCCCTATGCCATAAAAAATAAGCTAATCAAGGACCACCCCTTCATCAGTGATTACGTAAAACTTGAGTGGCCCTCCACTACCTTCCTAAGGTCGTCGGAACACCCTTGTACCTGTTTTGCAATTCCTTGTATTATACATTCGCCAGCCGACAGCACTTCAGTCTCATCAGCCATCCGTCCGACCAACACTGTGGTCTGTTCATTACTACCATCAAAGTCTAGCAATTTGAGGGCATATCGATGTGGTTTTTTATAAAAGAAAATTGTGGACCTGCTTAGTTCTGATTCTAATACGCAGATTAACTCTGAGCATTGTCCTTTGACTAACCTTGAGCTTTCATTGTAGTGTATCAGTTCATTTATGTTTATATGAGAACAGATTGTAATATTTTGTCGATACCACTTCAATATACCTATAATAATAATGGTTATTATGCAAAGGGAAGGGTAATTAATGAACATCATTAGGTGCTATGTACCAGGTTGGATTTTAAATTTGATAGTGTATCAACCCGGAACGAAGCCAGTGACCAACTCTTAGAGGACTAGGATAGGGATGGCGGTTCTTCGCAAAGAAAATGATTTTTAAATCAATCTCTTAATTATTATTTCTTTAATTGTAAATTATCGTATGCTTCTATTTTTATATTTTAATCTAATTAAAAAACGTCAAATCACGACTTTATAGTATCAGTATAGTAGATGTTTAATATCAATTAAAATATATTCTTATTAATCGATCTCAGATCGTCATCCCAAGAGTAGTATACATTTCGACAGTGGAAACACCACAATCAGGCGTCCTCTAGCCTCAAATCAGCGATACTCGCATTACTTTGTTCCTGTTCGAAAGATGTAGATAGCTAGCAATACATACCCAAAAACGAATCGTATCAACTCAGTTCTCAAGAGATAGTATATCAATTACGCATTAATGAACTCGATTTATTTATTTACAAATATATATAATTACAACAGTTAACAGTCTAATGAATAATATAATAACAATAATAAATAGGAGTAAACTAGACTACAACGCTTTATCACATCGTGCCGATATAACTTACACTATCAAGAAAGAAAAAAATAAAATGATATAACAGTCAATATTGATAAATATTTGACAAAGAAAACAAAAATAATAAGAATAAATGACAAAGTGAAAATGAAAATATTTATAAAAAATTAAACTAATTAAAAGGAATTAAAAGGAAACAAGATGGCGAATACATATAATGGCGAATATAATCATGAATATTGAAGTAAAATTTTACTAAATGTTGTTTTAGTACTCATGGATATAAAACGTGTTTCGTTATCCTTTTCAATTTCAAAGCTCGATGGTTAAAACATCTAATGAGATGTGTTTGGATGCGAGCTCATTGTACAAACGAGTCATATGTACAATTTGATTATACCTATATCTTAATATATATATTTCTTGTGTGCGTGTGTATGTGACTGAACTCCTCCTAAACGACTGGACCGATTTTGATGAATTTTTTTGTGCGTGTTCCAGTGGATCCGAGAATGGTTTAGATTCACAATTGGACCCGGTAGGTGGCGCTGCGGTTGACTTTTAGGATTTTTTTTGTTTTCAAGGCAGGACAACGTCCGCCCGGTCCGCTAGTTTAATTATATATTTCGTTATAAGTTATAGTGATCACTTTAACTTAACTTTATGCTTGTGTATGTTATCACAATTATAACAGAAAATAGAGGCATTTACCACACGGTAAATAGTATAAGAACTCTAATGTGTTCTTCTTAATAGCAGGTTCGATTCTGCATAGAATGTTTAATCTATACTAATATTATTAAGAGGTAGTCTGTGAGTTTGTGGCGATGTAGGGGATAATATCTGTATCTACTAAACCGATTTTGAAAATTATTTTATAGAAAGCCTCGTTATTTGTGAGCGTCATAAGCTATATAGTAACCAAGAAAATGAAAAGACTTTTTTGTGGTAGTCGGATTTGCAAAGTAATTCAGAGAAAAAACGGTCGAACAAAAACGTATCTTGCGAACGCTGCCTTAACGATGAGAGATATATAATTGAGTTCCAGAGAAAAGTTGTAGAGCTTGATTGTAGAGCCTATAAAAAGTCAGTGACAGCATCGGTGTTATTACAAAAAAGTTAAATAGATTGAATACTTGCTTTTAAAAGGTTTCGAATTAAATGCACCACGGTCGCTGAATGTTCGCCATATTACTTTATTTGTATTAAATTGTTAAGTATATTACGCGCAAGCCCGAACTTACGGCTATACTCAGAGCGGCCAAAATTCACAATGACTGTTAATGAATACCTAGTTTAGTTACTAAGAAAAGTGATTAATTCGAAATATAACGTCCTTATCTGAGATATTCTATAGAAAATAGATTAGTAGGTAGCGCATATACCAATATTTTAATATTTAATAATTTAGTTATTTTTTACTTTTTGGTGCCTTATTATTTCTTTAATGTTTTTAACCGACTTCAAAAAAAGGAGGAGGTTATCAATTTGACTGTATTTTTTTTTTTTTATGTTTGTTACCTCATAACTTTGGACTGGGTGAACCGATTTTGATGATTCTTTTTTTATTTGAAAGCTGGTGCTTCCCGTGTGGTCCCATTTCAATTTGGTCCAGTTCCGACAACGGCATCCAGTGTAAAAAACCGTATAAGTTTTAAATTTGCATTAAGTATGTACACGACAAATAGACGAATAACTCAATATCACGCTAACCGATTTCGATGATTCATTTTTTATTGGAAAGGACGTACTTCAAGGGTAGTTTGATGAGAGTTTTGTTAGATTCTGATTATGGGATCCGTGACAAGGAAAAAAACTTTCAAGAAACGAGCCTACTCCTTTCTTAAGGGCCGGCAACGCATCTGTGTTTCCTCTCGTGTCGCAGGTGTCCATGGGCGGCCGTGATCACTTACCATCAGGTGACCCGTATGTTCGTATGCCACCAATATTATAAAAAAACTCTTCAATTCTTAGGAGCCTAATGTGCTTATGTTCGTTGCTGTGTTGCAACATGACGCAAGCATTGTAATTACATTACTTAAGGTGTATTATGTGTGAAGCGATGGTAGCCGAGTTGGTGGTAGAAACTATCGCGGATTATTGATAAGGTTGCGTTCGTACCAAACGTTACTTATTGTACAACCAATTGAAACCATATCGCATACCATACCGATAGATACCATACCGCAAAAATGCGCATATTTTAATATACTTAAGGCGGAACGGAGTTCGCGGGCACTGCTAGTAAAATATATTTATGTACACTAAAAATGGAAAAATAAAGTAAATTTTCAAAAAAAAGTATTAACCGACTTCAATATTAATCAAAAACCCATAAGGCACTAAAAAGCGGAAAATAAATAGTTTATCAAATTAACCAAATTAAATAAAACATATGAATATGTGTGCTACCTAGAGATGTATTGGAAGTCGGTGCGAACCGAAAATCATATCATCTACATAGGTACAAAATTTAAGTCGTCTCTGTAATACATTTCTACCTGGAACAAATTTGAAATTTCGGTTGGCACCGACTTCCAATACATCTGTAGGTAGCACACATATTCATATGTTTTATTTAATTTGGTTAATTTGATAAACTATTTATTTTCCGCTTTTTAGTGCCTTATGGGTTTTTGATTGATATAGAAGTCGGTTAATACTTTTTTTTTGAAAATTTACTTTATTAAAAATACATACAGCCAAACATAGTAACCTCCTCCTATTTTGAAGTCAATAAAAAACTTACCTAGGGGTACTGTCATTTTGATAACAGATTAATAATCCAAATAATTAATGTTTTCTTAGTGAACCCTATTTAGTAGTAGTAGTGAACTCTATAAACAATTAATAAAAATAATCAACAATCCATCCCATTAAATGTACATACTGTGAACAAATCATATAAATAACAATGTTACGTACTAGCTTAACAAAGTTAATTGTTAATCAGTAAATTTTATGATATTTTTTCTTTAATTTACGTTAGGTTTTAAGTCAATGAAAACAGCGCAATAACACTGAACCCATTTATTACGGCAGGCTCTCGGGAGAACTGCGTGTGATGCCGCGCCTTGCGTCACTGAGCGTCCGACGCGCGTTGCTTGGAAATTCGCAACCCAGAGATGTTACAAGTGTGTATCGATAGTGTAAACTGTATATAGATGCTAATTAAAAAACTGAAACGGGAAAAAGTAGTGTTTAATATCATCACTAGTGTAACCCTAGCCAGAATAAATATATTAAATATAATTAAATTTAAATATAATCGTTATTGTTTATTATACGTATAACCCGTTACTGTGCGATAAGTATTGTGCAGGTATCCATGGTTTAGAGGACAATATTTTTTTTCGCGGCTTCGCTCTTAATCTATATTTAACTAGTCCTCGAAAGCAGAAATGTTTTCCTGGATGATTTTTTTTTTTTCTGACAAAGTTTATGCAAGATTTCACGACGATTACTTGAGCTGTTAAGGTATGAAAGCTTAAAAAACCAAACTCACTTTCATATTTATAATATTAGTAGGAATAGAGAGGACGTAAGGATAATTGCATAGAAATGTTGGAGCTCCTATAACTAGTGCACCCGTCTCATTTGTATGGCCGATAAGGCAATAGTTACTACACACCTGAATGATACACAATAATGGTATGTAATATAAATTACGTAGACACATTATATAAGAACAGAATAATGTGAAAGACAGAAATTCTTCGTTTTCCGCATAACTATAATTCCTGTTCTACTCTTAATTCCTCATTATTGGACCTACCTACCAAATTAAAATAACTTTTTGCGTTTGTTTTGAATAAATGGATAAATGTTGAGAGTTTTATTACCATTATTTTTATGTCCATGCTGCTTAAGGGTAAAATGAAAAATAAATACTTGGCAAATTGAATAAAACTTGAATTCAAATCGCAAGCAATCTACCAGGTTCAATTCGGAATTTAAACCATTCGGAGATCCACTTAAAGCGCACCAAAACTGACACTGTGAATTTGAATGAATTCTAATTCGTGATTGTATATTTCATTTAAAAAATCGACAATGGCCATATGTGTTGTTGCATATATATGCAACATAGTTAATATATTGTTATCTAATGTATTAAAATTGCTATCATTTCAACACATAACATGAACAATTTCTGTAAATTACCTATGTCATTGATTTTTAAAGATATCATTGGTTATTCTTTACGGAAATACCATCGATTTTTTTTACTCACGACGATTTATCTTAGCCAGCAACGTCGCCGTCGACTGTCGAGGCTAGGGTTCATAACGTTATATCAGCCCACGTATCATTTATATTAAGTCAAAGTAAGGAGTATTTAAATATGAAATTTTATGTCGATATAATTCGGAAACACCGCAATCGCTATGTTCTAAACAATTTAGGAAACGAAATTACATTACGTGTTTCAGTGTTGGATATATTATTAATTTGTTTTAGTAGGTATATTATTAACCCACGTTATAATAGTTATATTTTGGGTGTTTTCCTAATACCGTGAAAAATCCGTGTTTCGTAACATAAGGTTGACTTTACACTGAATCTATATAAACGCGTGTAAGTTATCTACGCACCTAGTAAGCAGAGAATCAAACTCAGAGCCCGCCCCCAACTACAACAGCACCTTCGACTCCATTAAAGTAAGGATCCATCAAGCCCTTCAGGCTATATAAAGTCCCTATTCCATAAGCCACAGAGCTCAAATACCTAGGTGTCAACCTAGATAGCGAATTCACGTTTATAAAACACACTGATAAATGTAGAATAAGATCGATATGGTCCTGGGCCGCCTGCATCCTTTGATATATTCAAAGAGCAAAATGTTCCCTGAGTTGCAAGCTCACGTTCTACAAGACGTGTGATCGTCATATTCTTAAATACAGTTTCTCCGTTTTCATACACATGTCGAAATTCCGTTTCCGTAAGAGCAGATCTTACAAGAACACATTCTACGGAAAGCGGTAGGTATTCCGTGGTATTTCCGGAATTTTGATCTCCGTAAAAACCTGGAGATCACTACAGTTTGGACGTATGTAAAGTCCCTTACGACCAATTACTTTGAAAAAGTCGCGAATAATCCCAGTCCGCTAGTGGTATCTGCCGCGAAACGGTCCTCACTACCTAAGACGTCCGAGTAACATTTTTACCGAACCTCCCGACGAAATAACGTCAGCGAACAATCAGTACTCGTCCGTATCTCTAAACAGATCGCGTGTGCGCCCACGCCCTCGTAGCCACAGATCATGCCACTGTTGTCTGGCGGTGAATTTTGCTCCCGCACACTCACCGCAGCCCCTCTCGCTTGCAGCACAAGCTTAGATTCAACTCCCGGAGTAGAGGCCTAAATATTTCTATTCACGTGGATACTTATTTATTATATTATACTTAAATCAATAATACTTACCTTAAATTATTGTCATAGCTTACATATGCCTAAACTCGACGATACTTATTAATATCGAAGCATTTTAAAGTGATATCCGGCAAATAAACGTATTTAGGTGAGCGCCAGGCCACAGGACAGTGCGACATATTACACATATGTCTGTGTCTATTAATCGATATATCTCCTTAATCAACGCAGTTCTCATTTTAAAAGTTGTAGTATAATTTATGACTGTTTTATTTTATGTCTATATTACGATTTGATATAAAATTGGATTAAAAAATGAGATTCCAAATTACTAACTTTTCGTTTAAAAATTTTTACTTCTGGTTTTGTGCTTAAAAAAACTAAAAAGAGCAATTTATTTTCGATATAGATCGCTGCTCGATAATATTTCATTATTATTTTATTAAAACAAATGTAACAGAAATACGTTGTCATAAACTACTTTAAAAAAATGCGAATTTCCAAATAAAAATAATAGAAAAAATAATTGTGTATTCACATTCATACCTACTAAGTCTAATTAGGCTGAATATGAATGAAATTCAGAACCTCACCGTTTTCTCATTGTTCACTTCACGTGAAATGCACCACAAGTAAAATCATTAATAAATAAAAATACGATCACAAAACCTCTTTTTCTCAGTCCACGGGTGTCATAATTAAATACAATACATAATATTGCCTATATCACTCCTACGATTAATGTGAAACACGCGATACTTCGTGTTATAAGCAATTTAGTCTACAAAATGTGACAAAGGAATAGACTTACAATACACAAATATTAACTCCCCTTTTACACAGACGGGTCAAAATAAGGAAATAAAGCTTAAGGAAAAGTTAGTACGCCACAATGACATTTCATCTACCCTTCCAACCGCAATTACAATAACAAATTATAAAAATACGCTGCCAGAGAACCAAATGTCTCTTACAGTAATGTATTCTTTATGTACATAATTTAGCTAAATATATTTTTTTTTTCTGAAATAAAAAAAAAACAATATTTAATTCTATCAACACGTTATATTGTCGCATCCTTCAATAATTTAACTCGTATGCAAAACATCAACAAGATAACAATGAAACCGCCATAAAGGGTATGTCTCAACAAATTCGAGTTACTAATTAAAGATATAAAATAATATTAACAATTAGCTCTAACTAGTAAAGTATAATAATATCTTGCCTTTCTCACATTAATACTGTATTTAGCTGTAATAGAGGTAAAGTAATATCAGAAAAAAGGTGCAAACTTTTTCTCTAACACTTGTCAAGTTCACAGTTCTCGTTCTACTGTTGTAATTAACTGTATTTCTATTTGCCGATAAAAGAAGTTTCATAGTAAATTATGGATTTCGTGGGTATAATTAATTAGGAGGAAGTAAATAAATTAAACAATTTTAGAAATTTACAAGTAAATCGAATAATATAACTACTACTATTTGACACTGTTGACATCAGACAGTGTATTTAATCTGTCATTATACTGTTGTTCCACCTTATGCACTTTGACGCAATATATAATTCTTATAAATTGCTTATTTTGTTTATTTTATACATCATTTTCTTTTTACTAAAATATCACAATAATGATAAACAATTTAACGTATAATACGTAAATTATATTATATATATGATTATATAATTACAAATTGATTTCATTCCTAAGTTGATATCTTTTTTGAGCAAGTTAAATAAAAACAATCCTTTTTAAAATATACTTTTATTAAAAATACTGAAAAAAACTGTTATACATAACTACTATTTAAATGCATAATTATTACGATAAGTACATAACAATATTTAAAAATTCATAATACAATATCAGAAGGCAACAGCATATCAAAAAAATAATTATATAATACAAATCTAAGAGTATATTATATTACCCATATTAAAACTTCTATACATATAATAAGAATGTAAATCTAACGTGTCTGTACTTTATTGATTTTCGTGAAAAAATTGTTGCAGGTGTCTAGGAATAAGTAACAGAAAATACATTTCTATCATTTTTAGAAATGTCTGTCTGTCTGTCTGTTTGTATGAACACGCATCACTGCTAAAGTACTGGGTTCACAGGAAAAAGCATATCTTCAGAAGTAACTTAGTTTTTGCTTTATTAAATTCGGTCCACTCTACCAAAAGTTATTGTAATTTGAGTGACGGCTCGAGGTAAGTACCAGAGAAGAGTAGTGATCCATACTAACATTATAAAGCTTATTTGTTTGGTTGAATGCGCTATTCTTAAGAACTACTAGTCCGATTTCTCTGATTTCGACTTGTTCTGATCAGATTCTCTAAGTTAGTTACAAACTATTCAGCACAGTCCGATTTTTTCTAAAGTACCGAGTTATCATAATTATTAAATTCCGTTTGTATTAATGTCATTGTTTAGGAATTTATGTATTTCTGGCATGTATACCAGGACATAGTGGGATTCAGGGTAATGAAGCTGTTGATTTTTTTGCTAAAGAAGCTATCCAGACTGGATATTTTGATAATTATAAAACCTATGTTAAGGATTTACCCTCTCCAAACAAGACTGTTTTGTTTGCATCATGGAACTCAAACTGGAATGCATCGAACCAAATTAAAGACAAATCATATGCTTCCTGATATATTCAGGATAACATTCCGGGTAAGCCATGGCTTTATACGTTTCGTGACTGTTACAAGCTTGCTGCGACTACTATCTGTAGACTGATAATGTATCTGTAGGGGTGTGCTCTCCACTCTATCTTACAGAGCTCAGAATCAGAGACAACTCAGTATGTGAATGTGGGTTGGATGAAGGCACTTTAGAACACATTTTTTTCTATTGCTTCTGTGGAGTCTAATCCGCTCCACTTATGGTAATTACGCCAAGGGCTAACTGTGACGTATTGCCACCACCACGCTCGGATAATCCACGCGGAGCGCATCGTGCATGGCAGACGTATTTTATTATTGCAATATTTGTAACTTTTATTTTTATTTATAATTCTTTTTATAAAGTTCAGTGTAGTTTTACATGCCCTACACACTACATGTGGAGGTGTAAACAAACATCTCCCACACTTCAAATTAGTATTGTATTTTATGATATTTTACTTAACACTATACTACGTCGTCTGATTTTAACAAATACCCAAAGGTTTCTCCCTTTGTCAATACTCTGGCTAATTGTATAAGTTTTAACAATATTAAACTTTAACATAACACAATAACTAACAGTAATTATTATGTAAATATATATTTATGTAAGGTATGATGTCTGTAAGCGTTGTTTGTCTTTGTGTACTTCAGTGGCCTAATCTGAAAGAACTAAAAATAAAAAAGGTTTCTCCCTTTGTCAATACTCTGGCTAATTGTATAAGTTTTAACAATATTCTTCACTTTAACAATATTCAATACTTCAGTGGCCTAATCTGAAAGAACTAAACATAAAAATCTAATACTACCTATAAAGTAACTCTCTCCTGACTGATTTGACACATGTAGAATTCGTGTCTATGAAACTCCAATATTAAAAAGTTGAAGTTTAAGTTTGTAATTTTGAATGTGCGGGGTAATCTCTGGTACTACCTACTGGTGCGATTTTGCAAATTCTTTCACTATTAGAAAAGTGTATTAGATTACTTTCTATTTTGGTAAATATATATTTTCAATAATTGATCACAATAAGTGTAATTAAAATTATCAAAATCCTATAATATTGCGTGCGTTGCTGGAATGATTTGAAATAAAAGAATAAAATCAATATTAAGATTAATTACTGTTACCTTTACAAAGAAATACGAGACACCATATATCTGAGTTTAATACCTTAGCCAAAGAAAATGTTTTTATGTGAAAAAGAAAATAAATGTTACAGTTACTAAAGTTGTTAGATTATAGTGATGATATGATGATAGTGGAAGTAAAATTGGAACCGGTAATGACCGATTTGGGGCAGATGAAGTTGCGTGGGTCAGCTAGTAAAAATATAAAAAGGGGAAGGTGTGTAATATTAATAACAATGTGTTTTAGAACCACAATACGATTTTTTTTAACTAATTAGGGATAAAATAATGCGCTATATAACTCATTTTATAGATAACAATACAGGCAATAACGTTAGTAATATTGAAGAAAATACTCGTAGGTAAGCATTTTGTTGATCTACATTTACGTTGTGTTTATTGTAATTAAATAAAACGTTTGTGACTCAAAGTCACTTATTAAACATTAAAATAATTTCTAGCTTCGATACAATATCACACAAGTATATCTTGTTATATTGTGTTATAATAAAGTCAAATAATTTTTTAAAGTAACAACTGATATTTTCTTCAAATATGATATAATGTAAAATTTATATTATCAAATTCTAATGAATTTTATCAGTTTGTGTCGTGCCATTTTAGATTATTCTACATCATACTGAATACTTAATTTTAAAACATATATTTGTCATACTCGACACTGGCGTATTTGCCTAAATTAGCAAATGTCATAACGAAAAAAAACGAACAATTAAACGTTTTGTTTTTGTCAATTTTAGTTCATTCTTGTTTCCGCTCGGGGGCGCTCCATTAGATGAGTGAAAAAAATGTTTATTCGATAGAATTAAAATGCGTTCCAACTTATACCACATTCTGGAATAATTATAATTCTAAATAAATTTTTGTATGATGAATTATCTTACGATAAAACCAGTATTGACAAAATAAACATTAAACAAAGTGAAGTCATAAAGTCCATAAATGTAATTAACTCATATAAATTTAACAATATGACAACGAAATATATTGTTACGCCGTAACTATGTTCTTATACTAAGTATATATATTATAATAGATATAAAACATCTGATATATAGAAATAGAAACTTTTTTAATAAAAGTATATATTAACAGTAACTGTTCGCGACTACGTCTTCGTTAAATAACGATGTATAATGTAATAAGAATAAATTTCTAGTTTAACGCCATTTAGTGGATGACTGTAATAAAATGACATCAAAAATAAGTTTACCAACTTTCAGGGCAATCGATGCAACGATGTTGAGAATTCATCAAACCTATAGATACCGACGTTTATGTCTATATATAAATATAAAAAACTGAACCAAGGAAATAAAGATTATATAATAGCACCCGTTAAAGAAGCCGTTAAGAATAAAAAAATCATTACATATAAACATAACATCCAGTACGACTCGTTATATAAGAAATCGTAGTTTGCTTCCAGAGTTTATTATTTTTCATAATACAAGAAATCCTGAAAAGAAATACAATTCGATTAACATGAGTTTTAATTCTTAAACATATGATCTAAAATCATAGATCAGTCATATTATAGACTAAAACGTGCATTTATTGCTCTTATAGACAGGACGTGAAGTGTTGCAGTAAAGAAAACTATATCATATGGGTATTCACATCAAAATGTAGGAGAACAAAAGTCCCATTAATTGCCGAGTGACGCTACTGTAGCTAGAGGGTATTATTTGAAATTAACATTGTTTGTAATTGAAAGTTACCCATAAGAGGATATAAAACAGTATAAAGAACCTGTGTCGTTTTTACTATCGGTATGTATGTAGATAATAAAATTATTAGAGCGTCTTCACATCTCACCCTCTAACTCCAGTAACGCCATATTTCAGCGCTATATGTCATAAATTTTGAAGGAAACTCGTTATACAACGTTCAATGTTTGATTTATTTTTTGAAGTGGTTACGTCTTATAAATCGATGTACGCCGGCTGCTCGCACGATAAAGCATGACTCATTGTCACGTTCCGCCTGAGCGCTCGATGCAAGCGTTAGAGAGGCGCGATCGGCCTAAGTGTTCAGCTTGTGTAGCATCCATCTCTCTTCCTCTCAATCGGCCGATGTGTCCGAGTCGTTATCACGTAAAATTATCCTCCGTATACCGAGGTTACAGAAACCAATTTTTTTTGCAACAAATCTTCCATATTATTACTGGCATTGTCGAGTAGGTAATAATAATTTTACAAGTGTCTTGGAATAATTTTCGTGTTCCACCAAGATGGTGGATAGAACTTTCCAGGGAGTTTTTGTGGCAAGTCAGAGTCCATGCTCCGTGGTATTATTTCCGATCCACTTCACCTTGGCACAATAACCAAACGATATTACGTAAAACACCACAAATATTACAAAATACAAGTAGAGTAAAATAATCCAAAATTATGAATAAAATATAAAAGCCACTACATAAAAGACTAAGATCCCGCCAAAATTTCTCTAAGGTTTGATTATTACTGGTAGATAAACCGAATGCAGAATTCTGAACTATAATAATATAACTGTAATCGTGTTTTGGAACTTTCTAATATCGACAACATTTTAATTTTAGGAGATTTTAACCTTGGTTCAATTGTCTGGAATTTTTCAAACGATTTATATGCATTATCATCTTGTGCCAATAATAGCTTATATAATACTATGTTGACAGATTTTGCTACTTTAAATGATTTAAAGCAATATAATAATATATTAAACAATAAAAATAGATTGTTAGATCTCGTTTTATGTAATTTTAACGTTAGTAATTTGAAAGCCGCGACTTGCCCACTTTCTGTCATTGATCCACTTCACCCTCCCTTTACGTTTAGCTTGTCATTTACTTCAGATAAAACTCTCTCACAAAACAATACTAGTCAATTTTGTTTCTACAAGGCCGACTACAACAATATTAGTAATTATTTAGGTGATATACAGTGGGAAGAGGAGTTTAAAATATGTGAATCCGCTGATATTATGCTACAAATATTTTATAAATATATTCGTAAAGCTATTGAGCTATTCGTTCCTAAATCGAGACCTAAATCTAAAAAGTATCCCATTTGGTTTTCTCACAATTTAATTGGCAGCATAAAAGAAAAACTTAAATATAAAAATAAAATTAAAAAATTTAATAATAATCCTATGGACCTACTAGCATTTGAGTTAGCAAAAAAACGTGTTGAACGGCTGATAATAGTATGCTATAATTCTTATATATCTCAACTAGAGAAAAATATGAGTAACAACCCAAAATTATTTTGGTCTTTTATTAAAGCAAAGAAGAAATGTAATAGTAACTATCCTGCACATATGTCGCTTGACCAAAACGTCGCTACCAATGGGAAAGATATTTGCAATCTCTTCGCTAAGAATTTTTCTTCTGTGTACAATGGGTATTCTTCTAGCCAATTTGCAGTAGTGCCCAATCAATTGGCAGGTTTATGTACAAGCAATTACATGACGTCAATTAAATTCAAAGACGGTCAAGTTCTTAAAATCTTAAAGAGACTTGATGTTAATAAAGGCGCTGGCTCAGATGGCTTGCCAGCGGTTTTTGTCGCGAAGTGCGCCAAATCACTTGCTCATCCTCTATGTCTGATTTATAATAAATCTTTAAGTTCTGCCTGTTTTCCGTCAGACTGGAAAGTAGCTCATGTATTGCCTCTTCATAAAAGCGGCGACAAAAACCAGATAAAAAATTATAGGCCTATATCCATATTACCGGTATTTTCCAAAGTATTTGAACAGCTTCTACATCCTATTTTCGAAGGACATTTCAAACAACTTATGGATCCCCACCAACATGGTTTTATGAAGGCAAGGTCCACAGCAACTAATTTGGTTTCATTCGTCGACAGAATCTCTAAAGAGCTGGATACACGCTCCATAGTTGACGCTGTTTACACCGACTTCAGCAAAGCTTTCGAAAAAGTCCACCATCAATTGCTTCTCAGCAAGCTTTCAGCCTATGGAGTAGCAGAACCTTTGCTGAGTTGGTGTAGTTCCTATTTGACGGAACGAAAATCATTGGTTGTCGTTAGTGGTCATAGTTCTGATCCTTACAAAGTCCTATCTGGAGTTCCACAGGGATCTCATTTGGGTCCTTTATTTTTTAACATTTTTGTCAACGATATTGGCAAATGTTTCCATCATTCCAACTACTGTCTGTTCGCTGACGATTTAAAAATCTTCAAATCAATCAAGACATCTAATGATACTCTGCTTTTGCAGCAAGATCTTGACCGTCTTACAGTTTGGTGCCAAGATAATAAGATGGACCTAAATGTAGACAAATGCTACTTTATACATTTCTCCAGAAAAAAAAGTAACCCTGATACTAATTATAAACTTAATAATAATTATCTCAAAGAAGTAACGTTCATAAGAGACTTGGGGGTTACATTAGATAACAAGTTACGGCTGAATAGGCACATTGATAATGTATGTAATAAAGCCTTTAAGTGCCTGGGCTTTGTTTTGCGTAATTGCAGGGATTTCAGACATCCTAGAACGAAGATAGTATTGTACAATTCTCTAGTACGAAGCCATTTGGAATACTGCAGTGTCGTATGGAATCCCTTTTACGAGGTTTATAAAAAAAGGATCGAGAGTGTTCAAAAGCGCTTCATGTGGCATTTGACCTTCTCTTGTAATTTAGCAAAGGCTATCCGCTCGTATTCTGATCGGCTCAGCCATTTCAAAATTAAGTCGCTGTCCGAACGTAGACGCACTTTCGATCTTCTTTTCTTGTACAAATTAGCGAATGGCTTACTCGACGTTCCCTATCTCCTGTCAAACCTCAACTTTGCTATACCCACGAGACTCCCTAGATCTGCAAGATTTATAAGTATCGTCAAAGAAACTCACAGTAATTCTAACCTAGGTAAAAACGCACCACTTAATAGATTAACTCGTGAGTTTAACAGTACGTCGAAACAAAATACAAATGTTGACTTATTCGCAGCAAACATTACCATGTTTAGAAAGGAACTAAAAGGAGAAATTGTCTAATCGTTATTGCCCATACTCTCATTATATTAGATTATTATTTTTTTTTATTTCTTCTAATATTAATTATTCCAATTGATCATATACAATTCTGCTTCAAATCTCAAATTACTCTCAGATGTAATGTTTTTGTTTTTTTTTATTTCAAATTTTGTTTGAGTTTGTTAAGGGAATTAATTTTCTTAATGTAAAATATTAAGTAAACTTAGTGAATTTCATAATTTGATTTTGTAACCCTAACCATTTGCTCATTGTCAGACTAAGCATGCAGTCTACACCTCTAATTGCGATGACACTTACCGTTACAAATTGTGCGTGTCTTATTTTAATAATGATCAGTGTACATTGTGTTGGTGTTCAATAAATAAATAAATAAATAAATAAATAAACTTTTATACTACATATTTGCTCTTGTGAAGTATGTAATTAAGAGGCAGGACTTTTAAACTGTTCTTGTAAAATTTTGGATTTTAAATTTTGAGTTTTAGATTTTCAATTTTAAATTTGAACTCTAATAAGCTCGAGTTATATGGTTTTATAGATGCTTGATTCATTGTAATGTTATTTTTTCAGCATTACAATATTATTACTCAGACGCTCCATATGTTTTTAAGTAATAGTTTACTGTGTTTATTTTCAAATCTATATATTCTATTATTAAACGCATGTTGTGAGAGCTTTTAGAGGTCAATGCGCCTATAACTATTTGTAGAGTTTTCACCAATCTTTTATACCGCTTTGAACAAAGACAATATAGCTGTTAGTTTAGACTTACATATAATATAGTCAAGTGCTTAATACAAGAAAAAAATGTTTTTAAAATTTAATATAGGAATCTAAATTTGATATTTATTTATCCTTATTAAAAGTAATAAACAATTTTACCTACTCAGAAACATATGTAAGCAATATTACATACTAGCCGACCCGTGCCCACTTCGTTGAGCGGTAATAGGCAATATCAAGCTACAACTTTTGTCTAGAACTCAATCATATCTCTCTCATCGTTAAGTCAGCGTTCGTAAGAAACGTTTTCGTTCGACCGTTTTTTCTCCAACTTACTTTACAAATCTGATTACCACAAAAAAGTATTTTTATCTTTCGGGTTAATATATAGCCTATGACACTCACAAATAATTTGGCTTTCTATTGGCAAAAGAATTTTCTAAATCGGTTTAGTAAATCCAGATATTACCCCCTACAACCTCACAACCTCACAAACTTTACCTCTTTAAAATATTAAAGTATAGATTTGAAGTATATTGTTAAATAAATGACGTTTCATGTAACATTACCTGTTATGATATGAAAAATAGAGAATTATGATTTTATTGATAACTAACTCTTGCTTGCGGCTTTGCTCGGATTAATATAGATTTGATGTATCCCTGAAAAAGTGCATGCTAAATTTCATGATAATCTGTTGCCTAATTAACGCGTGAAAGGGTAACTAGCAAACAAACTCAATTTCGCATTCATAATATTAGTTACGATTTGCACACAATTTGCAACTTCTTTTTTTTCCAACTTAAATTACTATAAAAATATCACAAGAAACTGCTAACTATTTTTTTTATTTCAATGGATATTTACTGACATATGACGTCATTTAATATATTGAGACGCCGTATTACTAAAGATAGTATTTTGCTGGCTTATTTAATAGCGATATTTTGTAAAAATAAAACTCTTGTTCGTACTTGTACAGCTTTATATTAATTGTAACGCGCGGAAATTCTGTCCCTTAATTTTTACCTTTTAGTCACTACATTTATAAAGTTTCATTGTATAGGTATATGGTTTTAAATTATCGTAGAAATAAATCAGCTTATATAAGAGCGCCTTCTAGCTCTAATAAAATGACATTATAGTCGAGCTTTAAATCCTAGAGTTATACGATCAGGCTTTGTTTTTCAATTATTGTAGCTCCAACCCATAATACAACGGTAGCTGTCACATCTACTTAAGTTAAAGCTAGAGGTGAATGGGTGTACCAATAACTCCTTCGTTTCAATGTCGACTCCACATAACTAGGAATACAATTTTACAGGAGCGGAAATAAAACGTGTGAGCAGAGCGGAGTATATTGCGCTTTCACTGTAACTTATAGACCTTATAACAACGTGTAGTGACGTACAGAGTTTGTATTGATCCTTTTCCTAAAGTATCCAAATAAACTGTAACTAGGAAATACGCATAACAGACTTACAAATAAATGAACGTGCTTTACACCACGTGTGATTCACCCCCTACAGCCTACGAGTGGTTTGTTATCTATACATATTATAAGAATGTAAATCTAAAGTGTTATGTACTTTATAGATTTTTGTGAAAACAAAATCTTGGAATCTATCTATCTATCTATATATATATATAAGAGATTCCCACCTATATATTGACTCATCACGATATCTCTGGAACCATAAGGCGTAGCGACTTGAAATATGGTAGGAATATTCCTTTCGCCGAGTAGAGGTCAGCTAAGAACGGATTTTACGAAATTCCACCCACAAGAGGGGTTGCGGGGGGTAATCAGGGTGGGACAACGTCAGCCGGGCCCGCTAGTAAGTAATAAAATACATTACAATCATTTTTAGAAATGTCTGTCTGTCTGTTTGTTTGAACATACATCACTACTAAAGTAATGCGTTCACGATAACACCTCAACAAGAAAGCATAACCTCGAATAACATTTTTAGAAATGTCTGTCTGTCTGTTTGTTTGAATATACATCACTACTAAAGTACTGCGTTCACGATAAAACCTCAACAAGAAAGCATAACCTCGAATAACATTTTTAGAAATGTCTCTCTGTCTGTTTGTTTGAACATACATCACTACTAATGTACTGCGTTCACGATAAAACCTCAACAAGAAAGCATAACCTCGAATAACATTTTTAGAAATGTCTCTCTGTCTGTTTGTTTGAACATATATCAATACTAAAGTACTGCGTTCACGATAAAACCTCAACAAGAAAGCATAACCTCGAATAACATTTTTAGAAATGTCTCTCTGTCTGTTTGTTTGAACATACATCACTACTAAAGTACTGCGTTCACGATAAAACCTCAACAAGAAAGCATAACCTCGAATAACATTTTTAGAAATGTCTCTCTGTCTGTTTGTTTGAACATACATCACTACTAATGTACTGCGTTCACGATAAAACCTCAACAAGAAAGCATAACCTCGAATAACATTTTTAGAAATGTCTGTCTGTCTGTTTGCTTGAACATACATCACTACTAAAGTACTGCGTTCACGATAAAACTTCAACAAGAAAGCATAACCTCGAATAACATTTTTAGAAATGTCTGTTTGTCTGTTTGTTTGAACATACATCACTACTAAAGTACTGCGTTCACGATAAAACCTCAACAAGAAAGCATAACCTCGAATAACATTTTTAGAAATGTCTCTCTGTCTGTTTGTTTGAACATACATCACTACTAATGTACTGCGTTCACGATAAAACCTCAACAAGAAAGCATAACCTCGAATAACATTTTTAGAAATGTCTCTCTGTCTGTTTGTTTGAATATACATCACTACTAAAGTACTGCGTTCACGATAAAACCTCAACAAGAAAGCATAACCTCGAATAACATTTTTAGAAATGTCTCTCTGTCTGTTTGTTTGAATATACATCACTACTAAAGTACTGCGTTCACGATAAAACCTCAACAAGAAAGCATAACCTCGAATAACATTTTTAGAAATGTCTCTCTGTCTGTTTGTTTGAACATACATCACTACTAATGTAATGCGTTCACGATAAAACCTCAACAAGAAAGCATAACCTCGAATAACATTTTGCTTTGGTTTCATGAAACGATTCACTCTATCAAAAATTATTGTAATTTTAATGACGGCGCAACTTAATTACGAAAGAAATGTAGATGAGTAAATGGACACATTTTATTAGTCACTGTTTTTTTTACATTAGATTCCACGCAAACAGCTGTCCTAGCGCTTCTTGCTAGACGATTGTCTAGTTTACTATTTTCTCCTACTAATAAGTTTCTAGTAAATAAACATCGCCAACGGTACTGCAAAAACTATTACGATAAGCATCGGAAGTAGTATCTCAAAAGAAATCATACTGCTAATCACTATTACTAATAAAATTTATACAATACGTAATATATGTTATTTGGAAAGACTCTTTAAACTTGTTTGGTATAGAAGAATATATAAGAAATGTATAGTATAGACTTTTGAAAATGTGCATGTTCAAATATTGAATAAATAAATAGGTGGTAGAGCCACTCTGAAGCTATTACTGGTTTCAGTATGAATGGGACGGCTCGCTGGGGGTAGTACCACCGTCTCACAGAAATACCGACGCCAAGTAACAATGCTCTGGCGTCGTTGCGTTTCGTTCGGTCAGTGAGAGAGCCGGAAGTCCTCTTTCCTCCTTCTTAGGTCTTTACATATGAAATTGGTGTTATATCGAACTGGCCTCTTTGATCTCCAATATCTGGCGATTGGTTAGCAATTTCAAATTCAAATTTGTTACAAATTGAAGCTTGTGTATTAGCGATTAATTTGTTTTCGAACCTATTTTTTTTTTTTACAAAATGGAAAACTTTATAAACTATCGTGTTATTCGCGAATACAAGTTCCATCGTGACATCAGCACTACGGTGATTACAAGAAGGATTAATTACATGTATGGAGAAGATACTGTTAAAGAAAAGTGTTAATAGTGGTCGCCATACTTTTCGGGCAAAGAACTATGTGAGATTCAACTGTGGGTCGCGTGGATTGGGTAGTTGACACCATTAATAAATTGGCATATTGTATTGTGAACTATCAAAAAGCGCGTTCCGCGTAATTTCATTTAGTTAACCACAAATGTAATATCTGTTTTGTTCGCGGGCCCCACAAAAACAGATCGCGGATCGCAATTTGACGATCACGAATCTAAATAAATAAAGCCTGCCACAGCATTCGTGGAATATTTCCTCGAGGTCCGACAAAGAGTTTTTGTCGTGACATTACGACATGAAAGTTCATCTAATATTAATGTCACCGTAGGGTAACGAAAATTATTATGTGTTGTAATTTTGCATTAAATTACTTTAGGACAGCCATACTCAATCTGCGGCCCGCCGCGTCGGGTCTTTGTAGTTGGCCCACCCAATTATACTTTATTTTCAATTATTTTAAATTTCGTTCCCATCAGAAAAACTATGAGCACTCTAGTAAATTAAATAGATCCCAGATAACCCGACCGCAATGCGTTGCTTATGATATAAGGGTATTTTACCAAGCTTGTTTTATTGGAACTAGATTAGGCCCCCATCGGCAGCGTCTCAAGCCTAGGTCCGATCCCTCGGCGTGGAGCATTTGAGTACGTTGCTCGCGCGATACAGTGACACGAAACCTTACATCACTGCAACGATATTACACATATAACCTCCACACACGTGCACGCTTACACGTTGTATTTTTTCTTTTTCAGAAATAATAAATAGATGAGTTATACCTTTATTATTCCCTATCCAAACTTATATAGTTTAGAGAAATTTATCCGACACAAAATACATATAAGAGGTATTGAGGTATGCATGCTTGATACACATGCATGTTTCAATAACTTGTATACATACGAGTAGGTAGCTTAGCTTAGGTTAGCTCAGACAGCTCTCGAATTTAGGGGACCCATCTTCCCATTGCACAGGTCCGGCGGACGAAGGTGACGGCCGGTGTGTACACTGCTGTCTCCTAACAAGACGGGGCCCGGCGGCGGTGCTTTTGCTGCTGGGCCAAGCGCTGGGGCGGCACGATGAAGTCTATAGAGATCTCGTGTCGTGCCGCGCACCCTTGATCTAGTTGCCAAAATAAAATGGGCTGAGTGCCTTTAACGCTCGCCTCAGTAGTCCGTTGAAGCTGTAAAGACCTGTCCAGGTCAAAAGCTTAGTCAGTTCGAAAAAAATAACTATTTTTTTGGACAAACATTTTTCACTACATCAAAACGTTGTTAATTTGAAATTACGTTTTCTTTTATTTAATACCAAAATATTTGTAGTTTGCGGCCCGCGACACCAAGAGTGAAATGTGTTTGTGGCCCGTTTGGCCTCACTGACACTAATATAAATAATTCGAATTTGTCGAAAATAAGCAAGTTGGATATGCGATGTCAAATTAATTTGAATTTTGGAAGCCTAAAGTAAATTCAAGTACGTCAAGATATACACTAAAATTAACTAAGTAGTATTTTTTCAATTAAATCACGATATTCCAAGTCATTGGTTAGTTTCAACCGATTTTCGACAATTATGACCAAAGAAATCATTATGAAGTGATGATGGGTTAGTCGATACTTGTTCGGACGCCGCGTCGATCGATGTACGTTTCAATTTTAACCTCTAAAAGTAAAACATAAATGAAAGCGGCAACAGGGATCGACACGTTTATTTGTAAGCATATTTTATGAAAAACGACATGTAATCAGTCCGCAAAAACTCAAAAGCCTGTTCTATCACATCTCTACTGATCATAATACGGAGCTTACTATAATGATGACCCGAAACTACTTGCGAAACGTCTAGCAAATGTATGTAAATAAATACTGAATACCGAGATTTGATTGATGCGGAGATCATAGAACAAGCTTTCGCACCAAAAACACTATATTCCAGAGATTTAAGAACTTTCACAATCGCCCAAAAATTTAGTTTGCCCGCTCATCGGAGCTTGATTTGTCTTGAATTGGTACATTCCTTTCTTCAATTGGTTCAGATCGAAACGCAATAAGCTTCAGTTTCCCTTTATCAAGATGGCATTCCACGCGTTCAGGTGGGAAACCTTCCGGTAATAGGAATCTTCTTTCAAAGTGGCCCCTTGTCCAACCATCTTCACGTTTTATCTCCTTTTTCCCTTCCACTAAGATCTCGTTGCCAATTGTCTTCACGTTGATCTGATCTGGTGTGTAATTCTGCACATCCAAATGCACTTCAACCTTTTTTCCGTCAACTTTGACTTCAGAGTCCGAGTAAATGCCTTCAATCCCATGGTGTTCATCAATGGGGGCGGTAACTTGTTTCATAAACTTCACCGGGTCGCGGAAGAACGGATCCTTTGCAAAAACACTGAACGGATCTGCCAAGGCCCTGGAGATTGGATCTCGGTAAGCCAGGTTTCGCAAATGACGCAGCCAATACGGCACGAGTGACATTTTCGCTGTGTCGCGTTGATTTTACTTCGTTCGCTCGCACTTTTCAATCTTAAATGTTCGATTAGACAACACGACCCGACTTTTATATTCGAGATTGCAGCGCAATCTGTCATCGAGAAAACGCACGATATCTCTAGAAAATTCGAGTATAATGCTCCAGAGAAATAAAATGTTACTTAAGAGACATCTGTTGTTCAGTGACTCAATGTCAGTGACGTAATTTTACTTAATGTACTATTTATCTTACAAAACAATAATATAATTATTATAACAGATAAATGTGTTTTTTGTTTAGTGTTTATTTTCTTTAAATCTCACCATCTATTATGAGATGGTTAAGATAACTTATTATAATGAATACGATTGTGTGTTATTTATAGTATTAATAATTACGCCATCTATTATCAAATAGTTCAACTGTGTATTTTTAGTATGGAACGTGTCCAAGAATATATTAAAAATTAGAGCAAGTACAATTAAATATTTGTGCATTATTTACACTGTATTTCAACCATTAATCGAATAAATATTATATCCTAAAGGTAAAAGAAAACAATCCCGTAGAAATGTTTATTTCGACAAGATTTTTTTTCCGAACTGACCATGCTATTGTCCTAGCAAGGCCTTAACAGCTTCACCGGACTACGAAGGCGCTCAGCCGATTTTATTTTGACAACTAGCTTAAGGATGCATGGCAAACTTCGGCTTAGGCTGTTGCCAAGTTCATGCAATTCACGACCTAATGAGCTAACCTAACCTAAGCCAAGCTACATATTCATACGTATATATATAAGTTAGTGCGATATATATGTGTACCAAGCATATATACCTCAATAACGCTTATATGTATTTCGTGTCGAATATATATTTTTTTTATTTAATACCAAAATATTTGTAGTTTGCGGCCCGCGACACCAAGAGTGAAATGTGTTTGTGGCCCGTTTAAAAAAAAGTTAAGTACCACTGCTTTAGGGCCTTACTGACACTAGTATAAATAATTCGAATTTGTCGAAAATAAGCAAGTTGGATATGCGATGTCAAATTAATTTGAATTTTGGAAGCCTAAAGTAAATTCAAGTACGTCAAGATATACACTAAAATTAACTGAGTAAGTAGTATTTTTTCAATTAAATCACGATATTCCAAGTCATTGGTTAGTTTCAACCGATTGTTTAAGATTTTCGACAATTATGACCAAAGAAATCATTGTGAAGTGATGATGTCTTAGTCGATACTTGTTCGGACGCCGCGTCGATCGACGTACGTTCCAATTTTAACCTCTAAAAGTAAAACATAAATGAAAGCGGCAACAGGGATCGACACATTTATTTGTAAGCATATTTTATGAAAAACGACATGTAATCAGTCCGCAAAAACTCAAAAGCCTGTTCTATCACATCTCTACTGATCATAATACATATAATGATGACCCGAAACTACTTGCGAAACGTCTAGCAAATGTATGTAAATAAATACTGAATACCGAG
>AP028428.1:1005500-1415019 GCA_036509395.1 Antheraea yamamai
GCGCTTTGCCCAACTCCTCCCGCCACCGTAGCCGGACCTGAGGGGGTGGGCCGGGGGGCCCATCTCCTCATTGCACAGGTCCGGTGGACAAGGGGGGGCAGCCGGTGTGTGCCCGGTCTGTCCCTCTATAGGTAGGAGCCCGGCGGTCACCTTCCGCCGGGCGGACCGTGGGGGCGGCTCTACAAGGTTGATTAGCTTGAACGATCCCTTGCCGCCCCCACACAACGGTCTGTCGGTACACCGTGGGGTTTTAGTCCGTGCGAGTCGGACATAACCCACTCTCTCCCCCGGGAGGGTGGGTATCCATAAGGGATATCCCCACGTTAAAAAAAAAAAAAAAAAGAAAAAAAAGGCTGTTGCCAAGTTCATGCAATTCGCGACCTAACTGAGCTAACCTAACCTAAGCTAAGCTACATATTCATACGTATATATATAAGTTAGTGAGATATATATGTGTACCAAGCATATATACCTCAATAACGCTTATATGTATTTCGTGTCGAATATATTTCGACAAGACATTTCCACAAATTATTGGGCAATACGAAATAAAGTAATACAACAGATTCAATGAAATCGCAAATTAAATTAAATAATGTTAGAAGTAAATGAAAAAATTATAATCGAAATTATTTACACAAGTTTTTATTGATAAAACTACGTCGATAAGAAAACCCAGTACTTCGAATCACAATCCCAGCCGCTATTAATTATAACACGAGAAGTCTAGATACAATATTTAACGACAAAGTCTCATTACATTAGCGTATCAATACCAATGCATATACAAATTAATGAAGAAAGAGGATATTGTAGAATTAGACATATTAAAAAATAACTCTACAGTTCAAAGCGTTATTCTATCGACACGAGTTACATGTAAATGCGATCTATTCCCCAAAGCGAATATTTATAACATGTCACACAATTAACACGTTTGCTTATTAAGTACTTACTATCGATTACAACTAAAAATAATATTGTAAAAATAACTTCCAAGAGCATGTACAGTCGTAAAGTCAACAAAGTTTAAGAATTCTATAAGAAATTTTTGTATGTCAATGATATCAGTTAGATAATTATTTATTTCAAATGTATTTATATATAAAACTCTATTATTATATAAGCTACATCTCTATATATAAAATTTCGCTGCACGTATTCTCGTGTTTTCTGTCCTTCTAGACAGCTTGACCGATTTTTTTTGTACCTATTGGGTTATTTGGCAGTTCTTTAGCCACAATTGGCAGATGGCACTGTTGTCGAGATCTAGATTTAATTTTAATTTTTAACACAAATCTTTAATTCTCCAAGCAACTCTCAATATTTATTTTGATATTCATGAGTTTATTAACTTTCTTGGCAGAAGATATGCTTACCGAGGCGTCTAGTATCTATTAAATGTTATAAAAAATAAAAATATGATTTAGTGTCTCTTATGAAATTACGTACAATTCAGTAAAGAAGGTATGTAGTATATATACAGTATAAAATCTTTATAACGTTATTCCTTACAATGAAAAAGTTTCTACAGCGTAGAGATTATACTCCAATTTGGTTGATATACATTAAAATCTACACATTGACAAAAATTTTATAGCCCAATCACCAGCTCTATTACGAAGATATATGTACGTCAGGAAATATTTACAGTGAATGTTATTAGTATAATCGTTTGTAGTTCAGATTAAAAAAGAATTTGTTTCTTTAAGTTTCGTTTGTTGAGTTTTATAATTGTAATTGTAGAACGATTACAAAAAAGTCGAGGCAGTCATAAGGACAGCCGAAAGAAGTGAAAAATCAAAACAACGGAATAACTACGTTCTTTTTTGAATTTTTAAATCAATATATACCAATATAAATAGTCTGAATCATTAAAATTTTGTAGTTTGTAAATTGAAATTATTAACACTAGTCTAGTTTTCACATCTATTAGCACTCGTTGCAATAATTATATACATTTTTATACAGTTTATTAATTAATCAAACATATAATGAGCTGCATCAGCTCAGTACAAAATATCAATATTACATATACACGTTGCTACGCGAACTACGCGTCGCTAGTCTGACGCAAGCGCAATACGTCACGAGCATATTGAGGTCATCAGTGACGCGAACTCTTTTTTCCTAGCAAAAATCGCTCAAGGCAGCTAAAAAAATTGTAACTTAAAATATATCAAAAATGTCATATTAAGGGGTATCACCATAAGTCATTGGAGGACCTAGCCAACAAAAGCATTCAAAAATTGCTGAAAGAAATTTCCAAGGTATAGAGGCAACCTGACAATTTGTTTCTAGTGATTTTTTTTTATTTTCTTCTAAAAACGGATTTAATATGATAAAATAAAAAGAAAATCTTACAAAAACAATAGAAGACTTATTCATTGATTACCTGACTGTACATGACGGATATGAAAAAAATCAATGATCTTCCACTTAGACCCTGATTGACGTGAATCGTACAGCAAACACGAGCTTATTTACAATGATTTTTATTTACAAAATAACCACAATACTCTAGATTGCATTGTTACTGTTTGTCCAATATTTTATTATATTTGAGTTTTATTTTTTCCGTTTTAACATAATTTAGCGGCATTAGGGTTTATTTTGGACCGGTATCATCTGTTTCAATAATTCTGGAGCTTTGGAAAAGTACCATAGCGGAAACGCGTATTTCTAATCGCCGTTAAGGTTCGATTCCTAACTTATAAGTCACAAATACTGATATATGAGTTTTTCGAACTCAATCCTCATAATTAGCAATATACCTACAGAAAGAAGTCGTTGTTGTTTCAGTTGCGGTTTTTAACAGATACGAACAATTTATTATTATAAATACTTATAACTAATTGATTCCTTACATTTGAACACAATTATACCATTAAAAATATACTGAGAATAAAAATTCAGGTTCTGAGAAGGCGCTTTTAATTATTTAAATGCCAATTTGAAAACCATCCAATGAACCAGAAGAATTGACAAGAAACGTGCAATTTGATTCATCTCTTTTTTGAAGTCTTTTGGGATTTTTAGCTTAAAACAGAAATTGCGGGCGCCGATGTAACACACCATGAGGTTTTGAAATATTATATTATAAACAATTTCTTTGAAATATATTCATCGTCAGCCTGTACGAGACTAACTGCAGGGCATAGGCCTCTTCTCGAAGAAAGTTATAGGCACAATCACAACGCGCCAGCCCACGACGTATTGGCGATTTCAAACTCTGAGAAATCCACAGTTCTGTTTTCCAAAATACGGTGGTACTACAAGAACATTTCTCAGGTTCTTCAGGTCTCCTCACGATGTTTTCCTTCACCGCCAGCCGATAACGAATTTAAATTAGTAAATGTACGCGAATTCCGAAAAATTCGTTGCTACAAGTCGGGTTCGAACATGCGGACATCGAAATGATATTCCACCAGTCAAACCACTAGACTACCACGACTTTAAAACCATTGGACCGCCACGACTTTTATTATTTTATATAATTTATAAATGTTATCTATTCATAGCATTTAATTCCATCGTTCGATATTTTCACTCGGTTCTATATGATTAAAATGCGTAAAAAAACATTTTTTACTCCAAATAAATAAATAGAACTTCACACGTGCGTACATAACTAACTACCACTTTTTTATTATATTGACATATGTATAAGTCACTGTGGACTCATTCGTATTTTAGCAAACGTACAGAGAGGGATGTCATTTCCAGACAACATTATCATTGACATAATGCTTCACCCTATAATAGCTTTTTGAAAGCAAAACCTGTTTCACATAGGACTTGATCTCATTGTCCGGTAAAGCAGTAATGTAGTTTGAGACTTTATTGTTGAACCTAAACATTTGTTGGTCTTACTAAGTCTGAAACATGGGAAGGATTATGTTTGGGTATAACAATTATGTCGGTCACTTATTAAATTTAGTTACATACAAGAATACAGAAAAAATCAATAGTTATACGCAAGCTCTTTTTTGGAACTCCCTTTTTGGGGGCATGCTAATTTTCGAAAGTTGTATGTTCATAATTATTTATACCTCAAAAAATGTAAAAACGTACACCTTGTTGTTTAGGGTACTTGGGCATATAATAGTAAGAAACTGTTCTAAAATTTTCATAACAAAAACCAATTTATGGAATTTTTTTGGTATTTTCGAAATTCCCTTTAAGGCTGCGTGCCCCCGCATGCCCCCACGAAGCTAGCTCTGGTTATACCTGTCTTACAAAGCAATTTATACTGGTCCTGGATAACGTAGAATTATGATATCACCATTTTCACTACAATGTTAGAACAAGTGTTGCCACAATAAGGTATCCCGGTAAATACTTAAATTATTAATTTTCTTACTTTCCATTAAGTTGGCTATATCTACATCTCACAGATGTTATATCCCAATTAGAGTACATTCAAATGTTATTCTTACATATTGGAAGATTATCTTAATTTTAAATAGAATTTATTAACATCATTGTTTGTATATTTACATTGTTTTATTTTGATATTCGATGAGATTGAAATATTTATGTTGCTTTATATAACACTCTTTCAGTAAATCAAGCCAGAATATATAACTTATATAATGGAGACGTAATACTTACAATGACTACAAAAAATCAGCAGTATTTTAAGATTGGGCTAATCCTCTTGATAGGACCCTTACGTCTACTCTTTGCATAATACAGACTACAGATACACCATCATTTAATAGCTCATAACAAACACGCCACTATACTTGCCACTTACTTACACTGCTGCTTACTTACAGGTTCTGTTAAGAGCCTTTTTGGCTATTTAGACGTAACAAAATAACCTCTGGTACTCAAGCGCTAGTTGTCTTTTCCTATTTCTACAAAACCCAGTAAAACTATCAAGACCATTTAGACTAACAACGTTATACAGATTAAAAAAAAGAAGTATTTTATGCTTTCTAGAAGATGGTATGATATGATTTAAACATAACATAAGCCTTTAGCATCTTTTTTTAAGTCCATGATCAACTTTTATGATAATATAAGAAGCTATAGCTAGAAATAACCAGAACACATTTAAGAATATGATTTGAATTGTCTGCTTGGATGAGTTAAACACTTCATAAACTTTGTTTGATAAAGTTTCATAAATAAAAACTATATAAACTCCACAGTTCACACACAACAATCTCACGCGCCTCTGTAATACTAGCTGTAAATAGAATTATAGATTTAAAGTACATGTTAAATCTATCTCGAGATTACGTTTTAGTATTGAGTCTTATTTTGATATGTCGAAAAGAGATAATTGGGGAACAAGAAATAACATAGAATCATGTAATTACGAACTTTCAGTTAGAGACGGACTAAACCCGCCGGAGGACGTGCCGTTACAGCGCGGCAAGACGTGACTAATTGACCCTACGTTGCGAAGATAAATACGACCTTTTTGTGCTACATCTAACCCGGACAACAGAAACATTTAGTTTTTTAAATATAACAGCTTCAATTTAGTTTCCTTTTCTCTTTGATTGATGAAGGCGTCACATTGCATAAATCCATAATTAAATATTTGAGTGGACGTTACCTTGCACTTCCGCCTGAAATTGACTGATTGATGCCACGCCTCATGAAACAACAGAAAGTAATTAGAAACAACGTTAGTTGCCGGTTGAAGTCGATATGGTCAAACTTGTGCGTGTCGGTTGACACTGTTGGTATGTAGCAGTAAAATATTAAAGTTAATGAAAATTTGTTGCACAGTAACGTGCAATGACCACAATCGATTACACGAGTTTCACTCCTTCACTGAGCATCTTCAGTGTTGACTCTTCCGATGCGAGCGGGCGAGTCAACATCACGTCAAAGTCAAGAGGCGTGGCAGCGGCCAATGAATTTCAGGCCGAATTTAATATTCCATTTTCTCATTTTTTATTTTTTATAACTATACATTATAATTACAAGCTATATTTGAATGAACTTACATACATACATTATTATCATTTGTTATACTAGAGCCTTGTTGGCTATAAAAATTTTGAGGACTTTACTATGCGCTTTATTTTTTTTCTTCTTTATTAGAACAGAGTGACTATTATACATATAATTTAACCATTTATCAACAAATGTATGAAATTATTTTAGAAAAGACGTGTATAAGAATAGTCGTCGAAGAAGTTTGCGAAGGTCACAAGTATTAATGGGCTTCTATAATATTGTAAAGAAAAATATAAATTTTAACTTAGGCACAATAGAATAACATAATAAAATTCTTCAAAATAAAAGCTATGGTATACAATACATTATACCTATAACATTATTTCGATGTAAATACAGTACTACGTATAACTGATTTCATTTTGGTTAAACCTTCTTTCCTGATTATATAACCTTTACAATATAATGGATTCCGATTTAATTTTGACAGGAATAATGAATAAAGATCTAGAGCGAATATTCAGTTTGGTTTAGTGAATAGTAATATAAATTTGAAGAGAATATCCAGTGCAGCGTTAGTAGGTTCTTGCTGAATTAGGTAGGTATAAAGGAAGAAAAATGCGGGCAGTAAAGGTGAGCTTCGATGTATATCTATGAAAGGTCCCTTAAGTCTACACGAGAGTCACAAGTCCTAAGCACTGTCGTGGTCTTACAAATATTTAGGCAATTTATTTATCTAATTATCAAGGTAAATAAAAAGAATTAGAACATTTACTGTTTAATAAGTTACACTATATAAAAGTTTATTTACTTATTTTATAGTTGCTAGCAAAACTTACAGCTAAATTAACATCGTAAAACAAAGAATAGTATGTCCTTTCTCAGGCTCTAAACTATCCGTGTACCAAACTTCATTTAAATCGGTTCAGTAGATTTGGCGTGAAAGCGCGACAGATAGACAGAGTTACTTTGGTATTTATAATATTAGTAAGCACTAGCTGACCCGTGCAACTTCCTCTGTATCAAATCGATTATCACCAATTTCAATTGTATTTGGAAACGCGAAAAATTTTAATAAACCCAAAACCCGATTGCAGTCACACCTACGGTTTCCAATTGTGAATTCAAACTATCAAGGGACTCACTCAAACATATACCCAGATGCTATGCGAGAGATCTTTTAAAATAAGCCTAGAACCCGTTCGTAACATCATCTACTGGGTTCAATTAAGATAAAAACTAACCTACATATATTGGCGGTAATGTAAAAATAGGTTTGAAGGGTCTATGGACCCCCGGTTGAAACGAAGTTCCTTTCCTTTTTTGGAGACGTTTACTATACAGTCAGTATAATTTACATTATAAAATATCAAGTTGATACAGTTAAACTGTAAATCAAACGATAAAATATATTTATAAAATAATTAGTAATAAATTAAACACTGAATGATCTGGGATAATCAAAGTAATAAAAGTTAATTTATCAATATGCAATCCTTGATTTGGTTTGCTATTGAAATGAAAATTTTATGTGTAGATATATTATATTTACTCTCTCTCTCTCTCTTTTTCTCTATCAGGACACCTAACCTATTGCGCATAGACTCTGCACATATACAATACGCAAAAATAAAATTAAATAATCATCTCTACCACTTACTTTATCATAATTATCTTCTACTTGTATTAAAACTTTTTCACACTCCATTGTATTGAAGAAAAATATAAATATGAAAAAGATATAAGCAACGCGTCGACGCGTCAACCGTCACTTGCCTGTAACTATTCGTCTAAGAGCTAGCAACGGTTTCGAGAGCGATTTTAAATAAGCCAGTTTTTTATATCTTTATATTCTTCCGAACAACGTGCGAGTTACCTGGCTGCCTGTAAGCGTTGCGTTTATTAGTGTATATCGAACCTTTACAGTCAAAAATACTGATTTTTAAATAATTTTCGAATGTTTTGCTTTTCCCTAACTTTAAAACCCTACTAAAACATGAAATTATTATTCCTAGACATTTTTACTATTAACAATAATGTGTCTGATGTTATTTTATTAAATAAAAAAAGTATGTTCAAACCATGTTAAGATAGCTGTAATTTTATTTTATTATATTTAGACATAAGAAAGGGTAAATTAAAAATAATATGTATAGAATAACTTAGCTCTACCTATACTTTGGCGCCACACTGGCTGTATGAAAGAGGGTAAATTATATATAATATGTTTATGGAGGGAATTGCGGCTAGAGGGACCATAAACTGATGGGGATCGAATGTGGTCCACTCACTTGATTCTTTTCACCTCCATTGTCTGCGGTTGATTGACTAAGGAGAGATGTGGACTGTATTTTGGCGGTTTGCTTGGGCAAAGGTATCACGGGAAATATGCTCAATCAAAGGATCCAAGAGTATATCGATTGAGCTAGGATAGAATATAAATATACACGCTTACTTGGCAGAGTCTGATCGCTGGTTTCGGCAGGTTTGTGTCCGTATCCAGTCAGTTGGCGGGTCACATAAAATGTATTCACTAATCACTCACGAATTGATCCGCACATATGGTTCACTTTCGAGTCTCGAGCGGCCGCGACACAGACATAGCGTAATTTCACGCGCGATGCGTCCACGCGTTTGCGGTAATTAATTGCAACTTGCAATGCGTGCGTTAGCGATAATCACACTCTACTGGAAGCGTCCGCGCACTAGCGATAATCGCACTTTAATCCAGAAAGGATCGTGGCAGGCGGGGGGAGAGGGGGTAGGGAGGAAGCCAGGAGCTGCCCTCGCGTGTCACACTGCCCAATATAGTAACTACCAGTTTAGAATAACTTAGTTATAGCTATAGTTCGGCGCAACACTGGCTGTATGATAAAGATTGCGGTAATTGTGGCAGCGCCTGTTATAGACGCATGTATTCAAGATAGCGTCAATCCCAAGTTATATGTTTACGTTTATCGTTACTTTTAATCTTATAATCTTTAAATCTTAATATCATAATGGTTATTAAAATGTTATGTTGTTTGCAAAGGATAAAATAAAATGGTTTGAAATGGATTATTTTTATTTATAAAGAATATTATCGGGCACATTATTGTCAATAATAATACATTGTCAATAACAAAATTGTCTGGCGTTGATAAATTCATGTTTTTAATAACGTTTAAAAAGAAAGTTTTACTGAAAAAAAAGTTTCCTTATCAATATTTTTACCTGTAAATGTGTGACGCGCATTAATAAAGACAACGTTTAGCGGCAACCAGGTACCCTGAATCTTGTTTGGAAAAGCATAAAGAAAGATATATTAAAAAAACCAGCTTTTCTAAAATTTTTTGTTCTTCCAACGTTATCGGCTATTGTACTAAGGTGTCGCAAATAGTCTTGTTACACTTTTTTCGGTCTAGCTCACATCCGCTCATAGCGTGTAACGCGCAATAAGGAACTTCATTCTAATATAGCTAATCTCTCTGCTATATATAGCACAGAGAAAATTTACCAAAATCCGTCAACAATTTCACTAACTACAAATTTTTGACTTTCATCCGTTATTCTGGAAAACCCCTTGCGTTTTATAGGATAAATTCTTAAATGTAACCTTGTAATATTAGTTATCCCCGTGTCAAGTTTCGTCAAAATCGGTCCAGTACTTTCAGAGTGATGCGTGCTCACAGGGACAGACCGACAGACAGACAAAAATTGTAAAAGGATAATCTTTGGCTTCTAAATCGATAACAAAGTCTACCCCGATTACAATTTTCAAAAAATATTTAATTTACAGATTTGGTCTTGTTACATTAAGCTGAAGAATTTGTTTGCTTGAACGCTCTTATCTCAGAAATTACTGCTCCAATTTGAAGAGTGTTAGATAGCTCATTTATCGAGGTAGGCTATATACTATATAGCATCAAGCTAAGACCAATGGGGGTGGAGCATTAATGAAGAATGTTCCAAAATAGAGATTTTTCTCGGGTTCGGGGGCCAAATGTAACTATTACACGCGGACGAAGTCGAGGGCAGAAGCTAGTATGTTATATCGATGTATAAACTACTATATTACAAAGTTTCGTGAAAATCTGTCTAGTAGTTTTTGCGCATCTCTTTTATGTTTACTTAAAAGTAAAATAAACAGACATACAAATGTGATATATATGTAAAACATGGCCTAAATGTTATACCGGCGTATAAGCCACTACCATACCAAATTTCGTCAAAATCCGTCCAGTAGTTTTTGCGTGAATCCTGTACAAACGACAGACAGACAGACAGACAGATCGACAGACAGACAAAAGTTTAGAAATGTGTTCTGTCTTTGATTGTAAACCCTCCCAGAGTATTTTTTCTTTAAAATATTTAATGTACAGATTTCGTCCCGTTAGCCTTTTATTATCTTAATATATATATTCTTGTTGCGTGTGATCCCCCCCCCTAAAAATTTTTTTGTGTGTTCGTGGCGGGGATCCATGGACCCGGCAGGGGCCTCAGAATATTTTTTTTTTCAAGCAGGACAACGTCCGCCCGGTCCGCTAGTATGTATATAGATTATTCTAGAAAAACGTTACAATCGGCTGAAAGCAATATTACCTTCAATCATCAATATTATTATTGTTGATCGAAGAATATTTCAAAAGAGTGGACACTTAACGAAAGATTGGAGATGTTAATTTGTATTTAAGTGACGAAACAGTGGTATGACATAAATCAAAACATTTCCGAATGCATAAAGTCGCTCACACGCTCTGATAGTATGCTCGTAATAATTACGATGATAGGTAATTTTGTTAAGACAATTTTTGGCAGGTAAAGGAATAATTATTTACTTTATTAATCAGATTCTAAGAACGTCATTTTTTAGGACATTAAACATTTTTCGTTCTTAGATAAACAATATAACAAATAATGTTTACTTTCTCATATGCATTCCACGACTTAGGTATACCAATCGGAATAAACTGAAAGTCATCACAGTAGCTATTGTATCTATTCTCTTATCCACAATATTATCCAGAAAAACGTTATTTTGTTTATTGACATGTTGATTATATTATGACGGCGTTTTTTTCTACACGGGTATGGAAGGTAGAAGTAAGGAGAACTATCTCATATGGGGGATATATTGAAAGAGTGTCCAGCTCTAAGCACTAATTAATATTTCCAAGACCGTCCAATATGGCACTAACATAGGTAAAGATTATGGATAGTCCGACACAATCTTGTAAATATAACTTTAAATAAGTGCTGTATGAAAACATGGAGTGCGATAGAATTTTTCTGAACTTTAAATAACACGCTTATTGATTTTTGAGTGTTTACTTTTATAAAACTTATTAAAATAACTGAACAATAATGAATTCTGTTGCTATTATAGCGCCACTCTAGTTTAACGGATTTTGACGAATACTTTTTTATACACATAGCTGGTTCTCATTACCTCTACACTCCATAAGAGATCTAAGAACTAAATGCATTCAAAATTATGAAAATAAAAAATAGATATAGTCCATAAGCCAGACACTCGAGTATAAATCCTATTATCCTTACCATATAAAAGATTATGCTTGGGAAGATGAATGGATGCATATTACCAATTTTTTTCACGCACAAACTACTGAACAAATGTGATGGTAGTTTACAGTAATATAAATTATACACCAAAATGACTTGTCTTTATATATATAATTATTTTGTCCGTGTTTATGTGATTGAAGTTCTCCTAAATCTCCCAACTCAACTAAACCTTTATTAAGTTTCACGAACACCATAAGAATACCACAAGTTTGATGATCGTGTGTAAACAGTATTTATTGTAACCATGTAAAATAATTATCGATTTTTTTATTTGTATTTACGTTTACCTAATGTACATATTTTGTTCATAGTAGGTATATATTATTGTTTGTTGTTTTGGTATATTTTTGTTATTTTCTTAATATTTGATCCTTCCATCCCGGCATATGTTGAACGTCCGTAAATCTGAAGGCCTCTCGTTGAACAACAGCACTGCAGCACTACACAGTTGTAATGAAGCATGTAAATTACTGAGGGGTCGTCGTTGCCTCGTTGGTGTCGAAATATTGGCAGATAATATGTGATTTTTGAAGTGGAATTTCTTATATTCGCTTGGTTATTCTGATTGGCAACCTTTTTGTATGAAGTAAACACCATGCCATATTGAGTGTTGAAAACACCAGTCCTCGTCCGATCACCGAAATTAAGCAACATAGGGCGCAGTCAGTACTTGGATGGGTGATCGTCTGGGAACATCGCGTGACATTGGCTTTTTGTTATAATTTTTTAGTTAAAATGTTTCCCTGTTTTGTATAATTAGAAAGACATCTTCTTCATGAGAAATTTATAAAGACTGAGTACGCCCAAACTCAGTACGATCCTATATGGACGATTTGTTTATTTTTGGTATATTATTCGAACAATAAAATTCTCTTTTACTTTCTTATAAATTTTACTTAGGCCTTGTTTGAAAGATTTACTTCACGAGTAACGAAAATAAATGAAATAAATATTACGCTTTGATATATATTATCATATAAATGAAATTAAAGTGTTTGTTCGGACAAATCTCCAAAATGCCTGAACCGATTTGGTCAAGACTTTTACTCGCATATACAGAACTTTCTAGAGTATTATCTTGGCTGCATATCATTACGGTTTTCCGTAGAGACTTGGCAGTAACGATAATATATAAGATAGGTTACTTAATGCCAGTAAAAGAGGTGTAGAGGTAAAATACAGATTAAGCATGGCTACCATAAAACAACAAGCTAAGAACCAGGTGATTAATAGTGACAGGGACAGTTAATATCATCATTTCATATTAAAAAACACTCTCTGCCTCTGCCACGTTTGTCTGTCTGCCTGTTCGCGATAGACTCAAAAACTACTGAATATTCAATAGTTTTTGAGTTTATTGCGAACAGACAGACAGATAGATGTGGCAGGGTACTTTGTTTTATAATATGTAGTGATTTGCCTTGGCAATAGTCTTAAACTGCTTTATATCTTAACAATTGTCAGTATACCATTGCCATATTACAAAGAGATAGTTGCTTTCGATCGACAATTTTCGTAAAATGGTAGCACGTAGTTGGCAACACTGACAGCCCTTTATGCAGCGGATAGTTGTTTAACTAAATGATTTGTTAAGAACAACTAATCAATGTATTATATATTTTGTAAATAATATTATTGATATGTGATTAACGTCATTTATACGTCCGTTATGTGTAGTGGGGATCTACTTTGGTATATAATACATAAAGGGCATACTGATATCGTCTATAATAAGAATAACGTTAAACTTCGACGTAGTATATAGATGAAAAAATTATGTTTCGTTTATTAGTTTTATTTGCGATACTGTTTTGTGCGGTTTTGTGTAAACCTTTAGAGAATTTAGAACATGGTGAGAGCTATTTAATTAATTGTCTTTCTGAATTAATTAAAAAATCGTTCACTAAAAATAAATTCCACTTATCTTTAATTGTATAGACGTAATATTGTAATCTAAGTAAACGTAATATTGTTATCGTTGAACTAAAATCATACCAAATAAGTAACGTAAATTATAATAAGCGAATAATATCTTAAAATCGGGGTTTAACATAATAGGCTTTCATCAAATCAACAGACTTATGTATCTCACGTATGGGCAAGTCTTTTAATTAATCGTTTATCCATTCGCCGTTAGCAAGATCTAATATAAGTCATCATTATATATAATGCGGTATACCGCATGCTTTCTTTCTGTAATAAGTAGATACTATATAGTTTAAGTTTGCTTTATTCAAAATTCTTTAAGTTGGAAAAGTTATACTTAAATTATATTCTTAATTTAGAATTTTAATGTTATTTATTATTTTCTCTTGTTTTGTGCATTCTGTATTTTTAATGATATTATCAAATTTAGTTTTGGGAACTTCAACTTCAGAATCGTGTTTTCGTTTTCTGATACATCAGGGTGGCGGAAAAGAAATAAACTATTATTCAATAAAATGTGTATAATTTAGGTTATAAATCTGACGTAGTTTGTACTTATATAAATTCTTATATGTCGGTTCGCAATTTATACCACAAAAAATGAAATGACACTCGGCAATGAAAATAATCAAAATTGTGTTTGTATATAAAATTATTTCAGATTTATCTTCGAAAAATCTAGAATCACACGACATCAAGAAAAGATTCATAAACCCGATGTTCAATTTAGATAGTTCCAGTGACGTGGATACTAGTAGACTTAGAACGAAAAGAAGGTACGTATTTTTAATTGTTATACCAAAGTTACTTTTTATAAGTTATAGGAGCTATATAATACCTGAAATATTATAATAGATACCTTTTACGGCATTAAAAATTTCGACAGAATTCTTTACTGAAATTACTAAAACCGAAGTACATCTGGCAATTAACTAGGGTACTTTCCGTAAAAAACACAAAAACATCGTTAACATATTCATTTCTTAGTGGCAATTATAATGATAATCACCATATTCGATGGAGTACACTCGAATATAGCTCGGTTCATGTTTCATTCGTTAAACTGGTGATCGACTTTTGAACGATTTTTTTTTACTTCAATCTTCTAGTAGATTATCGCATTGTCGAGTAGATAATGATATTACAAGTTTCTTGAGATAATTTCAATGATCTGACAAGATGGTGGCCTGTTGTTAGAGCTATCCAGGGACTTTGGCAAGTCAGAATAATCGCGCCGTGGTATTATTTCCCATTCAATGCACTTGTGTACAGTAACTGAACTATATTATGTAAAACACCACCAATATTACGATATATAAAGCAAATGACAGAAGATTATGAATAAAAAATAAAATCCACTACATGTGATCCAAGAGCCCGCCTAAAACTCCCGACTTTTGAACGTTATTTTGTTTCAATGTTTTTCTTATAGAAATACGGAAAAAAACATTCGCCGTCACTTAATTCCAATAATTATTTTTAGTCTTAAAAGAACCGAGTATGAATCGAGAGATACGCTCTTACCTTTTGGTTTATCATTTAGTTACCATCACGATAAGGTAGTCATTATGTGTAAATAACACGACTACTAACAAATAATGATATTATAATTAAAAAGATGTGACTTTTTTTATATCATAGGAGGCAAACGAACAGGTGGGTCACCCGATGTTAAGTGATCACTGCCGTCCATAGACACTAACAACACCAGGGGTGTCACAAGTGCGTTGCCAGCCTATGTTTGGAGTGAGGGTGAGACGGGAGAGTGGGAGACGGGAGGGGGGAAAGGGAAGGTAGGCCTCCGGCGCTCTCACTGACCGAACGAAACACAACAATGCAAGCACTGTTACTTCACGACGATATTTCTTTGAGAGGGTGGTACTACCCCGAACGAGTCAACCCATTCATGCTGAAGCCAGTAATAGCTTCAGCGTGGCTCTACCACCTAAAAAATACTTATAGTATAATTGCCAACAAACGCTATACGAGAACGGAAAGATCTTTAAGATAAGTTACCTATTATATATTTGAAGAGATTGGCTCTATACCCACCACTTATGTTACCACAAAAAACATTAAAGTTGTTGGGATAAATTTCGATGTGGTGTATATTTGCTATTTAAACTATCTACTATATTTAATACAATTCTAATACGATCAATAAAGTTTACTAAAAAATATTTCATTCATGATTCCACTAGTGAATATATTCCAATAGAGAAAATTCCTCAGGTCCCTTGAAATATCTTTTGAATTTTTTTTTCGGAATCCTTTACATCCGAAGTTTGAGAATATAGTTGATTTATAATAGTTTTTAATTTCAGTTACGACGATGATTGTGAAAAGCTGCAGCTGTGCAAGTTACACGCGCGATCCCGCTTTAACTTCTTAGCGGCGTACGAACTATATTTTGTGAAGTAAGTCGATTGCTAATCATTTTATGTTCACAAGTTATGTCCAATGTTTATATAAGGTACTCTGTGCTCTTCGCGCTACTCTTCGCATTCCACTGACAATTGTACTCAGTGCTCTTCTTATTTATGATCTTTTGAGTGAACGGAAAGATGTTTGGTGTTTCTTTGCTGCTTTAATATTGAAACATTATGTTATTTTCTACTTGCACTCACGACATTGGTCAAATACTATCAGATTAAATTCTTTGACTCTGTTTTATCATTGACTAGTGGGCCCGAGGGACGGTGTCCCGCCCTGATAATAAAGAAAACCTTGACAAATTATATACCTAAACCTTCTTCATGAATCACCTTATTTACTGGTGTTTTTGAGTTTATCGCGAACAGACAGACGACTTTGTTTTATAATATGTAGTGATGGTATTTCGTTTAAAAGTCGATAGTTTTTAAATATTCTTTCTAAGAATAAAATCAGAAATAATTTATTCAAATTCAGCTTCGAAAAGATACTTTTCGTAAAATATCGCAATTATCACAAGAAGTAGTAAGAAACTTGATGCTGTTAAAAAATATTAAAATACTAAATAGTAATGATATTGAAGTAAAAGTGTTCTGAATCCCATTCATTTTTATAATTTGTCTGTTTTATATATTTCTAGTGTTTGTTGTCGTAGCTTATCCGAGATTGAATGACATTGTGGCCCAAAATCGAAATTCATTAAAAATCTATAGGGACCCACTCTTAAGTGCAGCTGCTCATCATACCTCCAGGTGGTTGATAACTAATTTTCAACTTGAAGGTTATAATTAGTCAGTCGTGTATAAAAAAAGCCCTACTATTATGCTATTGTTATATTATCAAGACGTTTTTACATCGAAAACTTTAGCTTATTGTAGGATTTGAATCTGCATCGATTAATATTGGAATAAAATAAAACAATTTACAAGTTTCACTTATTTTAATATTATAAATGCGAATGTGAGTTTGTTGGTTCGTTTTCATGCCTAACTAGTTAAAAGTTCATTATGAAATTTTGAATATGCGTTATTATGTGTACAGTAATTGGGCATAGTAACCTTATATCTAGAAGAGATGTACTGTGCCCAACTAAACCGATAGTAAAAGTTAATATTTCAATGATGCGATAACCACCTAGTCTTACGGCCATAAGTTTAAGTCAAACTTCGCCAATTATAGTACCTTGCTTCGTCTCTCTTAGCTTTATGTATAAACAATATAAATGCCTAACCAATTACGTTAGCCGAATGTTACTCGGTTTGACCTTCCCGTCGGCGGCAAGATAAGCAAAGTCTGTACCTCCTCTTCTCCTCTTATGCTTACGTGGGTAATGTTTGTAAAATATCCCTTAAAATTTCGAGTTTTTCAAAAAAGCATACGTTATTACTGCGACTTTTGTCATCAAGACGTTTTCGTTCTCCATATCAAAAATAAGCTTTACTTTATAGAATTCTTTTATTGCTTACGTAACTATAGTTGTTTAGTTACTGTAAGTATGTTTCTGGTGACAGTAAAGAGAACGCTAGACTGTGGGACCATCACTCGCACTCGCTGCCCGACTGCGCGGCGCGCTACGGCGACTGCTACGACGAGTGACGGCCACGGACGCGCGCGCACTCTGCGTGCACGTACACGCGTTTGCGTGCTCGCACACGCTCGTCAAATAACCACAAGTTAATCAGCCTTCTTTTGTACAATTAAATGAATACTCAATCAATTAATAAATACTTTTATTTCGTTACTCTTAATATTACATACAATACTTATCAATCACCATAAATGCTTTACAATTTAAAAACAATCAACCATAAATTCGTGAAAACAAAGTTTTAAATAAAAATATAATATTTACATGAAATAATTTAGTTCATTTGTTTTATGTTTTTAGTTCGGATGAAAAATGTTTTAAGTTATTACAAAAATAGGATAATTTTACTAGTATATTGAATTGTAGTTAATTACGATCTCATTAGAAAAGGAATCAATAATATATATGAGGTAAAAATAAAGGTAAAAAAAATGTTAATTTTTTTTTTTTATATTTTTACAAATTTAGTAGAAATACGTTCATTACAGATTTGAATCTCTTCTGAGGAACCTTATACTGCTTGTACTTTGTAGATTTCTGCAATCTTTAAATATGATGTTATTTAGAACACTGGGAAAATAAAGATGATGATGTTTTTAGGAAATCTGCTTTAATCGGTTTGTCTTTGAGACGATGCTTTAAGAAATTGTATCACGATCCGTCCAGTCAGGGAACGGCGGACGGAGAGGCGAGGGGAAGGAGTTCTAGAGTTTCTTCTTGTTGGGTTTCTTAGGCGTGTTGACGGCGCTGAGGATGTGGTCGATGCTGGCGCGGTCCAGCAGGTCGTGGTGCCGCTGCTGCGGGGCGCGCTGCGGCCGCAGCAGCACAGCACGCGCGCGCACAGCACCCAGCAGCGCCCCCGCGGCGGGCAGCAGCGCCTCGCGCTGCGCGTACAGCAGCAGCAGCACGGCGACGCCCGGCAGCACCAGCAGCGACGCGTGCCGCAGCTCCTGCTCCGAGCTCTTCACCTGCCGACCGACAACCGCGCAATGCGACCACTATGCTATAACAGTATTACCCTCATCACACTGGACGAAACCCACTGCAGGATCATAAGCTTCTTCCCGAAGAAACATATACCCATGATCATCCGCGCGAGCTCACGATGTACTAGCCATTGCAAACTCTAAGGAACCGACAGTTCTATGTTTCCCCATATACAACACTACTACAAATAAATAATGTTTTCTTTACCGTCACCGGATATCAACTTCAACTAGTGACTGTTCGCAAAAGACGAAAAAATTATTGATACAACAACAGGCTTCAAACCTGCAGACATCGGATTAATATTCCACCGGTCAAACCGCGGAACCACTACGATTTCACTATCATTATATTATCTGATCATATTGAACTACATTTTAATTTATTACTAACCAGCGGGCCCGGCAGGTGCTGTTCCGCCCTGATTATAAAAAAATCCTTGACAAATTATATACTAAAACGTTCCTCATTAATCACTCTATCCACCAGTGAAAATCACATGAAAAATCGTTCGTTAGTTTTTGAGTTTATCGCGAACAGACAGACAGACAGACGCGGTAGGGGACTTTGTTTTATACTATGTAATGATGATATATATTATTGTGCAACATCACTTCGACAAAATTAAGACATCATAATTACTGTATAACGATAAGAACTCCATTATTAATAATTAAAAAAATAATGATTATTATTCTTAATACATGTATACATGTCGAAAACAACAAAACTATTATCGTTCTTTGTCGTATTCCTAAACATAGGTATTTAACACTTGTTAAACGGTAATTAAAAGTATCGATGCAGCTTACAAAACGGTTCTCCAGATCATATATTTTGTAATTATTCGAGAAATAGATTCCCCCTTTATGACACTCTCCCTCTTTATATTCCCCGCCCTACTAACCTTATGTGTCTCTTGGCGTTAGTGAATAATAACCCTTTATAATAAATAATTACATGTCTCATAATTATTTATTAAAATGAACAAAATCAAACTTTAATCAGATTGTCTATTTTTTAATCGATATGTGTCTAAGTTTGCCTATATGTACATTGGTATGGATACATACGATAACTCGGTCTGAACACAAATTAATTATCTTCGTTTTTAATTGATCTCCTCTCGAAATCGTGTATTGCTTACAGACGGCGCCGTAAATGAAAGAAGAGGGAGTATAATGAAATGTGCAGATGAGAATGATGACGTTAGTATCGCAAATGAGGAACCTTAGGTTTGAACTCGATGAAGAAGTGTTTGTAGCGTCCGTCCGCGTCGAAGTGGCGGACCTCGTCGGCGTGCAGGTGCGTGGCGCGGGGCAGCGCGGAGTGCAGCCGCAGCACGTACGTGGCGTTGTCGCGCGGGAGCCGCGGCAGCGCGTGCACCAGCCCGGGGTTGCGTTCCTGGCTGTACCCCACTGCAATTGTACACACATTCTAACCTTCAGAACACACCCTCAACTGTACTCATACCGAACGAATTGGGGGTACTAATATCTAGTGACGAAAAAATGTACCTCATGTTTCTATTGCTTTATTATATATATCTCGCTCGCACAGTTGCTTTCTTTGTTTAATAGGTTAAATCATTGCTCAATACATCTAGTAATCGATATCACGTTATTTTATCTTATATATTTGATAGCAGGTTTAATAACCGAAGATGTCAAAAAATTGGATTTTTTTTATTTTTGGTAAAAATCAATTATGGATACTATTCTGTAAAGTTTGATTTTAGATTAAAAAAAAACTTACAAAATAATACAAATTAAATTTTCGACGCTCATATCCAAATTTCTCCATCCCAAGAATTCATGGTATTGGAAAGTTAATAATATTTGTTAAGTAATTCAATAAAACAAGGAAGATAAAAACTAATTCATAAATAGTGACAAAATGCCACGTCAACTAAATGGGAAGAGTATTGTCATTTAGGCACGGTTAAATGGAATCGGAATTTCTTGTATTTTGTTAAATATTTCTAGGCTTTAAATAGTTTAAATTAACGATTTGAACAACATCCAAATAAGAAGAAACAACTTGATAGATAACGGATATCTCAATATATATGGAATATAAAGCGATCCGCTTGTTATTTTTATAACGGCGGCTAGCGAGGACGCATCGCCGCCACCGAGCGCGGTGTACGTAGAGCGCGAGGGGAACAAACATAGTAGAGTCGTGACCTGGGTCCAGCTTGGCGGAGTATAGGGGCGCGTGCGGCGCGCTCTCCAGTGCGAGCGAGAGGCGCAGCGTGCGGTAGTGCTCGAGCGAGTAACGGCGGCTAGCGAGGACGCATCGCCGCCACCGAGCGCGGTGTACGTAGAGCGCGAGGGGAACAAACATAGTAGAGTCGTGACCTGGGTCCAGCTTGGCGGAGTATAGGGGCGCGTGCGGCGCGCTCTCCAGTGCGAGCGAGAGGCGCAGCGTGCGGTAGTGCTCGAGCGAGTAACGGCGGCTAGCGAGGACGCATCGCCGCCACCGAGCGCGGTGTACGTAGAGCGCGAGGGGAACAAACATAGTAGAGTCGTGACCTGGGTCCAGCTTGGCGGAGTATAGGGGCGCGTGCGGCGCGCTCTCCAGTGCGAGCGAGAGGCGCAGCGTGCGGTAGTGCTCGAGCGAGTAACGGCGGCTAGCGAGGACGCATCGCCGCCACCGAGCGCGGTGTACGTAGAGCGCGAGGGGAACAAACATAGTAGAGTCGTGACCTGGGTCCAGCTTGGCGGAGTATAGGGGCGCGTGCGGCGCGCTCTCCAGTGCGAGCGAGAGGCGCAGCGTGCGGTAGTGCTCGAGCGAGTAACGGCGGCTAGCGAGGACGCATCGCCGCCACCGAGCGCGGTGTACGTAGAGCGCGAGGGGAACAAACATAGTAGAGTCGTGACCTGGGTCCAGCTTGGCGGAGTATAGGGGCGCGTGCGGCGCGCTCTCCAGTGCGAGCGAGAGGCGCAGCGTGCGGTAGTGCTCGAGCGAGTAACGGCGGCTAGCGAGGACGCATCGCCGCCACCGAGCGCGGTGTACGTAGAGCGCGAGGGGAACAAACATAGTAGAGTCGTGACCTGGGTCCAGCTTGGCGGAGTATAGGGGCGCGTGCGGCGCGCTCTCCAGTGCGAGCGAGAGGCGCAGCGTGCGGTAGTGCTCGAGCGAGTAACGGCGGCTAGCGAGGACGCATCGCCGCCACCGAGCGCGGTGTACGTAGAGCGCGAGGGGAACAAACATAGTAGAGTCGTGACCTGGGTCCAGCTTGGCGGAGTATAGGGGCGCGTGCGGCGCGCTCTCCAGTGCGAGCGAGAGGCGCAGCGTGCGGTAGTGCTCGAGCGAGTAACGGCGGCTAGCGAGGACGCATCGCCGCCACCGAGCGCGGTGTACGTAGAGCGCGAGGGGAACAAACATAGTAGAGTCGTGACCTGGGTCCAGCTTGGCGGAGTATAGGGGCGCGTGCGGCGCGCTCTCCAGTGCGAGCGAGAGGCGCAGCGTGCGGTAGTGCTCGAGCGAGTAACGGCGGCTAGCGAGGACGCATCGCCGCCACCGAGCGCGGTGTACGTAGAGCGCGAGGGGAACAAACATAGTAGAGTCGTGACCTGGGTCCAGCTTGGCGGAGTATAGGGGCGCGTGCGGCGCGCTCTCCAGTGCGAGCGAGAGGCGCAGCGTGCGGTAGTGCTCGAGCGAGTAACGGCGGCTAGCGAGGACGCATCGCCGCCACCGAGCGCGGTGTACGTAGAGCGCGAGGGGAACAAACATAGTAGAGTCGTGACCTGGGTCCAGCTTGGCGGAGTATAGGGGCGCGTGCGGCGCGCTCTCCAGTGCGAGCGAGAGGCGCAGCGTGCGGTAGTGCTCGAGCGAGTAACGGCGGCTAGCGAGGACGCATCGCCGCCACCGAGCGCGGTGTACGTAGAGCGCGAGGGGAACAAACATAGTAGAGTCGTGACCTGGGTCCAGCTTGGCGGAGTATAGGGGCGCGTGCGGCGCGCTCTCCAGTGCGAGCGAGAGGCGCAGCGTGCGGTAGTGCTCGAGCGAGTAACGGCGGCTAGCGAGGACGCATCGCCGCCACCGAGCGCGGTGTACGTAGAGCGCGAGGGGAACAAACATAGTAGAGTCGTGACCTGGGTCCAGCTTGGCGGAGTATAGGGGCGCGTGCGGCGCGCTCTCCAGTGCGAGCGAGAGGCGCAGCGTGCGGTAGTGCTCGAGCGAGTAACGGCGGCTAGCGAGGACGCATCGCCGCCACCGAGCGCGGTGTACGTAGAGCGCGAGGGGAACAAACATAGTAGAGTCGTGACCTGGGTCCAGCTTGGCGGAGTATAGGGGCGCGTGCGGCGCGCTCTCCAGTGCGAGCGAGAGGCGCAGCGTGCGGTAGTGCTCGAGCGAGTAACGGCGGCTAGCGAGGACGCATCGCCGCCACCGAGCGCGGTGTACGTAGAGCGCGAGGGGAACAAACATAGTAGAGTCGTGACCTGGGTCCAGCTTGGCGGAGTATAGGGGCGCGTGCGGCGCGCTCTCCAGTGCGAGCGAGAGGCGCAGCGTGCGGTAGTGCTCGAGCGAGTAACGGCGGCTAGCGAGGACGCATCGCCGCCACCGAGCGCGGTGTACGTAGAGCGCGAGGGGAACAAACATAGTAGAGTCGTGACCTGGGTCCAGCTTGGCGGAGTATAGGGGCGCGTGCGGCGCGCTCTCCAGTGCGAGCGAGAGGCGCAGCGTGCGGTAGTGCTCGAGCGAGTAACGGCGGCTAGCGAGGACGCATCGCCGCCACCGAGCGCGGTGTACGTAGAGCGCGAGGGGAACAAACATAGTAGAGTCGTGACCTGGGTCCAGCTTGGCGGAGTATAGGGGCGCGTGCGGCGCGCTCTCCAGTGCGAGCGAGAGGCGCAGCGTGCGGTAGTGCTCGAGCGAGTAACGGCGGCTAGCGAGGACGCATCGCCGCCACCGAGCGCGGTGTACGTAGAGCGCGAGGGGAACAAACATAGTAGAGTCGTGACCTGGGTCCAGCTTGGCGGAGTATAGGGGCGCGTGCGGCGCGCTCTCCAGTGCGAGCGAGAGGCGCAGCGTGCGGTAGTGCTCGAGCGAGTAACGGCGGCTAGCGAGGACGCATCGCCGCCACCGAGCGCGGTGTACGTAGAGCGCGAGGGGAACAAACATAGTAGAGTCGTGACCTGGGTCCAGCTTGGCGGAGTATAGGGGCGCGTGCGGCGCGCTCTCCAGTGCGAGCGAGAGGCGCAGCGTGCGGTAGTGCTCGAGCGAGTAACGGCGGCTAGCGAGGACGCATCGCCGCCACCGAGCGCGGTGTACGTAGAGCGCGAGGGGAACAAACATAGTAGAGTCGTGACCTGGGTCCAGCTTGGCGGAGTATAGGGGCGCGTGCGGCGCGCTCTCCAGTGCGAGCGAGAGGCGCAGCGTGCGGTAGTGCTCGAGCGAGTAACGGCGGCTAGCGAGGACGCATCGCCGCCACCGAGCGCGGTGTACGTAGAGCGCGAGGGGAACAAACATAGTAGAGTCGTGACCTGGGTCCAGCTTGGCGGAGTATAGGGGCGCGTGCGGCGCGCTCTCCAGTGCGAGCGAGAGGCGCAGCGTGCGGTAGTGCTCGAGCGAGTAACGGCGGCTAGCGAGGACGCATCGCCGCCACCGAGCGCGGTGTACGTAGAGCGCGAGGGGAACAAACATAGTAGAGTCGTGACCTGGGTCCAGCTTGGCGGAGTATAGGGGCGCGTGCGGCGCGCTCTCCAGTGCGAGCGAGAGGCGCAGCGTGCGGTAGTGCTCGAGCGAGTAACGGCGGCTAGCGAGGACGCATCGCCGCCACCGAGCGCGGTGTACGTAGAGCGCGAGGGGAACAAACATAGTAGAGTCGTGACCTGGGTCCAGCTTGGCGGAGTATAGGGGCGCGTGCGGCGCGCTCTCCAGTGCGAGCGAGAGGCGCAGCGTGCGGTAGTGCTCGAGCGAGTAACGGCGGCTAGCGAGGACGCATCGCCGCCACCGAGCGCGGTGTACGTAGAGCGCGAGGGGAACAAACATAGTAGAGTCGTGACCTGGGTCCAGCTTGGCGGAGTATAGGGGCGCGTGCGGCGCGCTCTCCAGTGCGAGCGAGAGGCGCAGCGTGCGGTAGTGCTCGAGCGAGTAACGGCGGCTAGCGAGGACGCATCGCCGCCACCGAGCGCGGTGTACGTAGAGCGCGAGGGGAACAAACATAGTAGAGTCGTGACCTGGGTCCAGCTTGGCGGAGTATAGGGGCGCGTGCGGCGCGCTCTCCAGTGCGAGCGAGAGGCGCAGCGTGCGGTAGTGCTCGAGCGAGTAACGGCGGCTAGCGAGGACGCATCGCCGCCACCGAGCGCGGTGTACGTAGAGCGCGAGGGGAACAAACATAGTAGAGTCGTGACCTGGGTCCAGCTTGGCGGAGTATAGGGGCGCGTGCGGCGCGCTCTCCAGTGCGAGCGAGAGGCGCAGCGTGCGGTAGTGCTCGAGCGAGTAACGGCGGCTAGCGAGGACGCATCGCCGCCACCGAGCGCGGTGTACGTAGAGCGCGAGGGGAACAAACATAGTAGAGTCGTGACCTGGGTCCAGCTTGGCGGAGTATAGGGGCGCGTGCGGCGCGCTCTCCAGTGCGAGCGAGAGGCGCAGCGTGCGGTAGTGCTCGAGCGAGTAACGGCGGCTAGCGAGGACGCATCGCCGCCACCGAGCGCGGTGTACGTAGAGCGCGAGGGGAACAAACATAGTAGAGTCGTGACCTGGGTCCAGCTTGGCGGAGTATAGGGGCGCGTGCGGCGCGCTCTCCAGTGCGAGCGAGAGGCGCAGCGTGCGGTAGTGCTCGAGCGAGTAACGGCGGCTAGCGAGGACGCATCGCCGCCACCGAGCGCGGTGTACGTAGAGCGCGAGGGGAACAAACATAGTAGAGTCGTGACCTGGGTCCAGCTTGGCGGAGTATAGGGGCGCGTGCGGCGCGCTCTCCAGTGCGAGCGAGAGGCGCAGCGTGCGGTAGTGCTCGAGCGAGTAACGGCGGCTAGCGAGGACGCATCGCCGCCACCGAGCGCGGTGTACGTAGAGCGCGAGGGGAACAAACATAGTAGAGTCGTGACCTGGGTCCAGCTTGGCGGAGTATAGGGGCGCGTGCGGCGCGCTCTCCAGTGCGAGCGAGAGGCGCAGCGTGCGGTAGTGCTCGAGCGAGTAACGGCGGCTAGCGAGGACGCATCGCCGCCACCGAGCGCGGTGTACGTAGAGCGCGAGGGGAACAAACATAGTAGAGTCGTGACCTGGGTCCAGCTTGGCGGAGTATAGGGGCGCGTGCGGCGCGCTCTCCAGTGCGAGCGAGAGGCGCAGCGTGCGGTAGTGCTCGAGCGAGTAACGGCGGCTAGCGAGGACGCATCGCCGCCACCGAGCGCGGTGTACGTAGAGCGCGAGGGGAACAAACATAGTAGAGTCGTGACCTGGGTCCAGCTTGGCGGAGTATAGGGGCGCGTGCGGCGCGCTCTCCAGTGCGAGCGAGAGGCGCAGCGTGCGGTAGTGCTCGAGCGAGTAACGGCGGCTAGCGAGGACGCATCGCCGCCACCGAGCGCGGTGTACGTAGAGCGCGAGGGGAACAAACATAGTAGAGTCGTGACCTGGGTCCAGCTTGGCGGAGTATAGGGGCGCGTGCGGCGCGCTCTCCAGTGCGAGCGAGAGGCGCAGCGTGCGGTAGTGCTCGAGCGAGTAACGGCGGCTAGCGAGGACGCATCGCCGCCACCGAGCGCGGTGTACGTAGAGCGCGAGGGGAACAAACATAGTAGAGTCGTGACCTGGGTCCAGCTTGGCGGAGTATAGGGGCGCGTGCGGCGCGCTCTCCAGTGCGAGCGAGAGGCGCAGCGTGCGGTAGTGCTCGAGCGAGTAACGGCGGCTAGCGAGGACGCATCGCCGCCACCGAGCGCGGTGTACGTAGAGCGCGAGGGGAACAAACATAGTAGAGTCGTGACCTGGGTCCAGCTTGGCGGAGTATAGGGGCGCGTGCGGCGCGCTCTCCAGTGCGAGCGAGAGGCGCAGCGTGCGGTAGTGCTCGAGCGAGTAACGGCGGCTAGCGAGGACGCATCGCCGCCACCGAGCGCGGTGTACGTAGAGCGCGAGGGGAACAAACATAGTAGAGTCGTGACCTGGGTCCAGCTTGGCGGAGTATAGGGGCGCGTGCGGCGCGCTCTCCAGTGCGAGCGAGAGGCGCAGCGTGCGGTAGTGCTCGAGCGAGTAACGGCGGCTAGCGAGGACGCATCGCCGCCACCGAGCGCGGTGTACGTAGAGCGCGAGGGGAACAAACATAGTAGAGTCGTGACCTGGGTCCAGCTTGGCGGAGTATAGGGGCGCGTGCGGCGCGCTCTCCAGTGCGAGCGAGAGGCGCAGCGTGCGGTAGTGCTCGAGCGAGTAACGGCGGCTAGCGAGGACGCATCGCCGCCACCGAGCGCGGTGTACGTAGAGCGCGAGGGGAACAAACATAGTAGAGTCGTGACCTGGGTCCAGCTTGGCGGAGTATAGGGGCGCGTGCGGCGCGCTCTCCAGTGCGAGCGAGAGGCGCAGCGTGCGGTAGTGCTCGAGCGAGTAACGGCGGCTAGCGAGGACGCATCGCCGCCACCGAGCGCGGTGTACGTAGAGCGCGAGGGGAACAAACATAGTAGAGTCGTGACCTGGGTCCAGCTTGGCGGAGTATAGGGGCGCGTGCGGCGCGCTCTCCAGTGCGAGCGAGAGGCGCAGCGTGCGGTAGTGCTCGAGCGAGTAACGGCGGCTAGCGAGGACGCATCGCCGCCACCGAGCGCGGTGTACGTAGAGCGCGAGGGGAACAAACATAGTAGAGTCGTGACCTGGGTCCAGCTTGGCGGAGTATAGGGGCGCGTGCGGCGCGCTCTCCAGTGCGAGCGAGAGGCGCAGCGTGCGGTAGTGCTCGAGCGAGTAACGGCGGCTAGCGAGGACGCATCGCCGCCACCGAGCGCGGTGTACGTAGAGCGCGAGGGGAACAAACATAGTAGAGTCGTGACCTGGGTCCAGCTTGGCGGAGTATAGGGGCGCGTGCGGCGCGCTCTCCAGTGCGAGCGAGAGGCGCAGCGTGCGGTAGTGCTCGAGCGAGTAACGGCGGCTAGCGAGGACGCATCGCCGCCACCGAGCGCGGTGTACGTAGAGCGCGAGGGGAACAAACATAGTAGAGTCGTGACCTGGGTCCAGCTTGGCGGAGTATAGGGGCGCGTGCGGCGCGCTCTCCAGTGCGAGCGAGAGGCGCAGCGTGCGGTAGTGCTCGAGCGAGTAACGGCGGCTAGCGAGGACGCATCGCCGCCACCGAGCGCGGTGTACGTAGAGCGCGAGGGGAACAAACATAGTAGAGTCGTGACCTGGGTCCAGCTTGGCGGAGTATAGGGGCGCGTGCGGCGCGCTCTCCAGTGCGAGCGAGAGGCGCAGCGTGCGGTAGTGCTCGAGCGAGTAACGGCGGCTAGCGAGGACGCATCGCCGCCACCGAGCGCGGTGTACGTAGAGCGCGAGGGGAACAAACATAGTAGAGTCGTGACCTGGGTCCAGCTTGGCGGAGTATAGGGGCGCGTGCGGCGCGCTCTCCAGTGCGAGCGAGAGGCGCAGCGTGCGGTAGTGCTCGAGCGAGTAACGGCGGCTAGCGAGGACGCATCGCCGCCACCGAGCGCGGTGTACGTAGAGCGCGAGGGGAACAAACATAGTAGAGTCGTGACCTGGGTCCAGCTTGGCGGAGTATAGGGGCGCGTGCGGCGCGCTCTCCAGTGCGAGCGAGAGGCGCAGCGTGCGGTAGTGCTCGAGCGAGTAACGGCGGCTAGCGAGGACGCATCGCCGCCACCGAGCGCGGTGTACGTAGAGCGCGAGGGGAACAAACATAGTAGAGTCGTGACCTGGGTCCAGCTTGGCGGAGTATAGGGGCGCGTGCGGCGCGCTCTCCAGTGCGAGCGAGAGGCGCAGCGTGCGGTAGTGCTCGAGCGAGTAACGGCGGCTAGCGAGGACGCATCGCCGCCACCGAGCGCGGTGTACGTAGAGCGCGAGGGGAACAAACATAGTAGAGTCGTGACCTGGGTCCAGCTTGGCGGAGTATAGGGGCGCGTGCGGCGCGCTCTCCAGTGCGAGCGAGAGGCGCAGCGTGCGGTAGTGCTCGAGCGAGTAACGGCGGCTAGCGAGGACGCATCGCCGCCACCGAGCGCGGTGTACGTAGAGCGCGAGGGGAACAAACATAGTAGAGTCGTGACCTGGGTCCAGCTTGGCGGAGTATAGGGGCGCGTGCGGCGCGCTCTCCAGTGCGAGCGAGAGGCGCAGCGTGCGGTAGTGCTCGAGCGAGTAACGGCGGCTAGCGAGGACGCATCGCCGCCACCGAGCGCGGTGTACGTAGAGCGCGAGGGGAACAAACATAGTAGAGTCGTGACCTGGGTCCAGCTTGGCGGAGTATAGGGGCGCGTGCGGCGCGCTCTCCAGTGCGAGCGAGAGGCGCAGCGTGCGGTAGTGCTCGAGCGAGTAACGGCGGCTAGCGAGGACGCATCGCCGCCACCGAGCGCGGTGTACGTAGAGCGCGAGGGGAACAAACATAGTAGAGTCGTGACCTGGGTCCAGCTTGGCGGAGTATAGGGGCGCGTGCGGCGCGCTCTCCAGTGCGAGCGAGAGGCGCAGCGTGCGGTAGTGCTCGAGCGAGTAACGGCGGCTAGCGAGGACGCATCGCCGCCACCGAGCGCGGTGTACGTAGAGCGCGAGGGGAACAAACATAGTAGAGTCGTGACCTGGGTCCAGCTTGGCGGAGTATAGGGGCGCGTGCGGCGCGCTCTCCAGTGCGAGCGAGAGGCGCAGCGTGCGGTAGTGCTCGAGCGAGTAACGGCGGCTAGCGAGGACGCATCGCCGCCACCGAGCGCGGTGTACGTAGAGCGCGAGGGGAACAAACATAGTAGAGTCGTGACCTGGGTCCAGCTTGGCGGAGTATAGGGGCGCGTGCGGCGCGCTCTCCAGTGCGAGCGAGAGGCGCAGCGTGCGGTAGTGCTCGAGCGAGTAACGGCGGCTAGCGAGGACGCATCGCCGCCACCGAGCGCGGTGTACGTAGAGCGCGAGGGGAACAAACATAGTAGAGTCGTGACCTGGGTCCAGCTTGGCGGAGTATAGGGGCGCGTGCGGCGCGCTCTCCAGTGCGAGCGAGAGGCGCAGCGTGCGGTAGTGCTCGAGCGAGTAACGGCGGCTAGCGAGGACGCATCGCCGCCACCGAGCGCGGTGTACGTAGAGCGCGAGGGGAACAAACATAGTAGAGTCGTGACCTGGGTCCAGCTTGGCGGAGTATAGGGGCGCGTGCGGCGCGCTCTCCAGTGCGAGCGAGAGGCGCAGCGTGCGGTAGTGCTCGAGCGAGTAACGGCGGCTAGCGAGGACGCATCGCCGCCACCGAGCGCGGTGTACGTAGAGCGCGAGGGGAACAAACATAGTAGAGTCGTGACCTGGGTCCAGCTTGGCGGAGTATAGGGGCGCGTGCGGCGCGCTCTCCAGTGCGAGCGAGAGGCGCAGCGTGCGGTAGTGCTCGAGCGAGTAACGGCGGCTAGCGAGGACGCATCGCCGCCACCGAGCGCGGTGTACGTAGAGCGCGAGGGGAACAAACATAGTAGAGTCGTGACCTGGGTCCAGCTTGGCGGAGTATAGGGGCGCGTGCGGCGCGCTCTCCAGTGCGAGCGAGAGGCGCAGCGTGCGGTAGTGCTCGAGCGAGTAACGGCGGCTAGCGAGGACGCATCGCCGCCACCGAGCGCGGTGTACGTAGAGCGCGAGGGGAACAAACATAGTAGAGTCGTGACCTGGGTCCAGCTTGGCGGAGTATAGGGGCGCGTGCGGCGCGCTCTCCAGTGCGAGCGAGAGGCGCAGCGTGCGGTAGTGCTCGAGCGAGTAACGGCGGCTAGCGAGGACGCATCGCCGCCACCGAGCGCGGTGTACGTAGAGCGCGAGGGGAACAAACATAGTAGAGTCGTGACCTGGGTCCAGCTTGGCGGAGTATAGGGGCGCGTGCGGCGCGCTCTCCAGTGCGAGCGAGAGGCGCAGCGTGCGGTAGTGCTCGAGCGAGTAACGGCGGCTAGCGAGGACGCATCGCCGCCACCGAGCGCGGTGTACGTAGAGCGCGAGGGGAACAAACATAGTAGAGTCGTGACCTGGGTCCAGCTTGGCGGAGTATAGGGGCGCGTGCGGCGCGCTCTCCAGTGCGAGCGAGAGGCGCAGCGTGCGGTAGTGCTCGAGCGAGTAACGGCGGCTAGCGAGGACGCATCGCCGCCACCGAGCGCGGTGTACGTAGAGCGCGAGGGGAACAAACATAGTAGAGTCGTGACCTGGGTCCAGCTTGGCGGAGTATAGGGGCGCGTGCGGCGCGCTCTCCAGTGCGAGCGAGAGGCGCAGCGTGCGGTAGTGCTCGAGCGAGTAACGGCGGCTAGCGAGGACGCATCGCCGCCACCGAGCGCGGTGTACGTAGAGCGCGAGGGGAACAAACATAGTAGAGTCGTGACCTGGGTCCAGCTTGGCGGAGTATAGGGGCGCGTGCGGCGCGCTCTCCAGTGCGAGCGAGAGGCGCAGCGTGCGGTAGTGCTCGAGCGAGTAACGGCGGCTAGCGAGGACGCATCGCCGCCACCGAGCGCGGTGTACGTAGAGCGCGAGGGGAACAAACATAGTAGAGTCGTGACCTGGGTCCAGCTTGGCGGAGTATAGGGGCGCGTGCGGCGCGCTCTCCAGTGCGAGCGAGAGGCGCAGCGTGCGGTAGTGCTCGAGCGAGTAACGGCGGCTAGCGAGGACGCATCGCCGCCACCGAGCGCGGTGTACGTAGAGCGCGAGGGGAACAAACATAGTAGAGTCGTGACCTGGGTCCAGCTTGGCGGAGTATAGGGGCGCGTGCGGCGCGCTCTCCAGTGCGAGCGAGAGGCGCAGCGTGCGGTAGTGCTCGAGCGAGTAACGGCGGCTAGCGAGGACGCATCGCCGCCACCGAGCGCGGTGTACGTAGAGCGCGAGGGGAACAAACATAGTAGAGTCGTGACCTGGGTCCAGCTTGGCGGAGTATAGGGGCGCGTGCGGCGCGCTCTCCAGTGCGAGCGAGAGGCGCAGCGTGCGGTAGTGCTCGAGCGAGTAACGGCGGCTAGCGAGGACGCATCGCCGCCACCGAGCGCGGTGTACGTAGAGCGCGAGGGGAACAAACATAGTAGAGTCGTGACCTGGGTCCAGCTTGGCGGAGTATAGGGGCGCGTGCGGCGCGCTCTCCAGTGCGAGCGAGAGGCGCAGCGTGCGGTAGTGCTCGAGCGAGTAACGGCGGCTAGCGAGGACGCATCGCCGCCACCGAGCGCGGTGTACGTAGAGCGCGAGGGGAACAAACATAGTAGAGTCGTGACCTGGGTCCAGCTTGGCGGAGTATAGGGGCGCGTGCGGCGCGCTCTCCAGTGCGAGCGAGAGGCGCAGCGTGCGGTAGTGCTCGAGCGAGTAACGGCGGCTAGCGAGGACGCATCGCCGCCACCGAGCGCGGTGTACGTAGAGCGCGAGGGGAACAAACATAGTAGAGTCGTGACCTGGGTCCAGCTTGGCGGAGTATAGGGGCGCGTGCGGCGCGCTCTCCAGTGCGAGCGAGAGGCGCAGCGTGCGGTAGTGCTCGAGCGAGTAACGGCGGCTAGCGAGGACGCATCGCCGCCACCGAGCGCGGTGTACGTAGAGCGCGAGGGGAACAAACATAGTAGAGTCGTGACCTGGGTCCAGCTTGGCGGAGTATAGGGGCGCGTGCGGCGCGCTCTCCAGTGCGAGCGAGAGGCGCAGCGTGCGGTAGTGCTCGAGCGAGTAACGGCGGCTAGCGAGGACGCATCGCCGCCACCGAGCGCGGTGTACGTAGAGCGCGAGGGGAACAAACATAGTAGAGTCGTGACCTGGGTCCAGCTTGGCGGAGTATAGGGGCGCGTGCGGCGCGCTCTCCAGTGCGAGCGAGAGGCGCAGCGTGCGGTAGTGCTCGAGCGAGTAACGGCGGCTAGCGAGGACGCATCGCCGCCACCGAGCGCGGTGTACGTAGAGCGCGAGGGGAACAAACATAGTAGAGTCGTGACCTGGGTCCAGCTTGGCGGAGTATAGGGGCGCGTGCGGCGCGCTCTCCAGTGCGAGCGAGAGGCGCAGCGTGCGGTAGTGCTCGAGCGAGTAACGGCGGCTAGCGAGGACGCATCGCCGCCACCGAGCGCGGTGTACGTAGAGCGCGAGGGGAACAAACATAGTAGAGTCGTGACCTGGGTCCAGCTTGGCGGAGTATAGGGGCGCGTGCGGCGCGCTCTCCAGTGCGAGCGAGAGGCGCAGCGTGCGGTAGTGCTCGAGCGAGTAACGGCGGCTAGCGAGGACGCATCGCCGCCACCGAGCGCGGTGTACGTAGAGCGCGAGGGGAACAAACATAGTAGAGTCGTGACCTGGGTCCAGCTTGGCGGAGTATAGGGGCGCGTGCGGCGCGCTCTCCAGTGCGAGCGAGAGGCGCAGCGTGCGGTAGTGCTCGAGCGAGTAACGGCGGCTAGCGAGGACGCATCGCCGCCACCGAGCGCGGTGTACGTAGAGCGCGAGGGGAACAAACATAGTAGAGTCGTGACCTGGGTCCAGCTTGGCGGAGTATAGGGGCGCGTGCGGCGCGCTCTCCAGTGCGAGCGAGAGGCGCAGCGTGCGGTAGTGCTCGAGCGAGTAACGGCGGCTAGCGAGGACGCATCGCCGCCACCGAGCGCGGTGTACGTAGAGCGCGAGGGGAACAAACATAGTAGAGTCGTGACCTGGGTCCAGCTTGGCGGAGTATAGGGGCGCGTGCGGCGCGCTCTCCAGTGCGAGCGAGAGGCGCAGCGTGCGGTAGTGCTCGAGCGAGTAACGGCGGCTAGCGAGGACGCATCGCCGCCACCGAGCGCGGTGTACGTAGAGCGCGAGGGGAACAAACATAGTAGAGTCGTGACCTGGGTCCAGCTTGGCGGAGTATAGGGGCGCGTGCGGCGCGCTCTCCAGTGCGAGCGAGAGGCGCAGCGTGCGGTAGTGCTCGAGCGAGCGGGACAGCACGCGCACCGACGCGTCCGTGGCGGCGTGCGCGCGCACCCCCACCAGCCGCACGCCCGCCGCGTCACGCCGCGCACGAACCTGCACACACGAACACCCACCGGGATCTCACTTTTTCTTCATTTTATTTTTGCCAACAAATCTTCTCAATTATTACTGCCATTATTCAGTAGGTAACAATATTACAAATATCTTCTGATCATTTCGATGTTTCTAACAACACGATGGCCGTCTTCCTATTATTTATTTAAACTACTTTAAGAATAAAGAAAACCTTTTTACGCTTACTATACTTACGAAATTAATATACCTTAGCATTGCAATACCCATCACAATGTAAACAAAAGACAAATTATTACTTATTTAAAAAACATAAAACAACCAATAACTCTTTTACTATATTACTAACTGATACACACTATTTAATCTGCGTTGTTTATGTTACTAATATCTATTATATACTGCAAAATAGAAATGTGAACATGAATATACTTTGCTTATAAAATCTATTTTTGAACAATATTATCGGTTTACTGCACATCACAGCTGCTCATGCGCACTACACTACTTGCCCTACTTCACACATCGCTGAATGCGTAATGCTTATAAAAACCGCAGTTTATACTTAAAATTTTATATTAAATTTAAGTAATGGCAGAATGTCTAAAAAATAACAATAACATTCTATCGACATCTAGTAGCTTTTACGTAACCTTTATTTGTGTACTAGCTGACCCGTGCAACTTTGTCTGCATCAAATCGGTTATTAGCGGTTTCAATTCTATTTTTAAACGCAAATAATCTTAAAAAACCTTAAAACCTGATTGCAACAACATCTACCGCTTCCAACTATGAATTCAAACATCCAGGGACTAACGCAAACATATACCCAGTTAGTATGTGAAAAATCTTTTAAAGGAAGCCTAGTACCCGTTCGGAATATCACCTACCGAGTCCAATTAAAATAAAAACTAACGTACATATATTTCCGATAAATGTCTTCCCATCCCTTTGGGTTGCTGCTGTGGCGTTCAACTTCGCGCCCGTTCACTATTCGCGTGGAGCCTACTTCAAGACTCAACAATATCCACAAAAGTAACTTTATCAAATATCGAAACAACCCACGTACTGACTTCTGTCTAATTGAGATTCATCTTCTACAATGCAATATAACTATTATATACGTTTATGTTTTAGGAAAAAATATTGTCACCTTGGTTTAGCAAACATTTTTTATACAATAAAATAAATATAACATCATATAATTGAGTTTCGTTTACACATATTTTTCAACTTTGTCGACATGGTACTATTGCAGTGAACTTTGTTTAGAATTGTTATGGTTTGAAAGTTAAAGAAAAAAAAATCTTCATGACAAAGAGACAAACACATACATATATCAATAGAACTTAGCCTACTTGTTAGATTTTATACTTCTAATTCAACTGATTGATAATTATATATAGAAATGTCATGTAGCCATGTATCAATTATAACGTACTGTACATTATACAGATCGACGAAGGCGTCAGTTCAAACCCCAACGATCATTTTTTTGTTATTTGTTTTTTTTAAGTAACATAGGGAGATAAAATCTAGTTTAAATTTTTAGATAATCTGTCTGATATATATAGCACAACGAAAATTTACCAAAATCCGTCAAAAATTTCATTAACTACAAATTTTTGACTTTCATCCGTTATCCTGGAGAACCCCTTGCGTTTTATGAGACAAAAAGTAACCTAGATGTAATTTTATAATATTAGTTATCATTGTGTCAAGTTTCGTCAAAATTGGTTCAGTACTTTCAGAGTGATACTTGTTAACAGGGACAGACAGACAAACAAAGCTCCTGGCTTCCTACCTTACCCCCCCCCCCCCCCCCCCCCCCCCGATCCTTCATCCATTTTGATTACCACTGCGCGTGCAGTCTGCCATTATACCGCTAACTGTGCTCAGATGCAGTAGACTGCGATTATCGCTAACGCACGGACGCGAGTTGCAATTAATTACCGCAAAGCGCGGACGCATCGCGCTTGCAAGTGCCGCTGCTATACATACCGCGAGGCAGTTCGCTATATACGTGTCGCGAGAGGTACGTGAACTCTCCGCTATTACATGTGTGACGGACAGACGCAAATCAACTCGTGAGTGAATAGTGAATACATTTGATGTGACCCGCCAACTGACTGGACACGGACACAAACCTGCCGAAACCAGCGATCAGTCTCTGCCAAGTAAGCGTGTATATTTATATTCTATCCTGGCTCAATCGATATACTCTTGGATCCTCTGATTGAGCGTATTTCCCGTGATACCCCTTGCCCAAGGAGACCGCCAAAATACAGTCTACAATCTCTCCTTAGAAAACCACCGCAAATCAATGAAGGTGAAAAGAATCAAGTGAGTGGACCAAATACACTCCCCATCGGTTCATGGTCCCTCTAGCCGCAATTCCCTCCATTGATTTTTCTACGGTAGGTGTTGTTTTTTACACATTATTTATTTATTATGAATGTATTTTATTTACAAGGTACTTATATTCCCATAGCTCCTCTACACGTGCCTAAATTACTTTAAGCTTGCCTAGCATTCCCCGTACGGGATGTGAGGTAGACGCTAGGTCAGCATTTATAACATTGTTAGAATAAGGAATGATTAGAATAAGAAATTAGGATAGGCAGTCTAGAATCGACTCTCGTAGAATGTACTCGTTAGGTTAGGAAGTCTAAAATCGACTATAATAGTTTTTAAGTTATATTATAATCAATGTCTAAAATCGACATAACTATTAATAAATTGTCTAATATCGACTGTAGTTTTTAAAAAGTCAACCCAAGTGCTCCCGAAGGTAACTGGCGCAGCCGGTAGGATTGTTTGTGCTACCGCGAAATAAGTGTTTTTCAAAATAATACACGTCGCGAGTACCGGACAATCCCACGAACCAAAGAAATAAGTTGACTGTTCGAGGAGACAACTATGAAGAAAATCGGAAAGTGAGTAGTAACCTTCTACTTCCTCTCCTAAATCCCTCTTCATAAAATTTCTAATTGTTAAAATCACGTTTAGAAATTTAATTAGTTGTATAAGTACTGTCAATAATTAAAATCATTATTGACTCAATTTTACTTATAATTAAATTCAATAATTAAAATCATTATTGAATTACATTTAATTTTACTTTATATAAATACAATCAATAATTAAAATCATTATTGAATTATTATATTTTATTATAAACTGTGTCAAAATCCACAATAAATTTAGTGATATATTAATTAAGTTGTTAAGTTACATATAAGTTTTATAAATTGTAATTTTATATCGTGTCCGTGCCATATCTCGTCTACCATGGCTCTCGATAACGCTTACACGCAAATTCCTGGCGCAGCGATACAAGCCGCACCCGTGCCTAGACCTGCCCCGTCACCTGTTCAAACGCGAAGTTCGCTATTACCACCTAAAGATATTTTAAATTTAATTCCGGAATTTAATGGAGACACAAAACTACTTAGTTTATTCATTAGAAAATGTGAATTTGTTATTCAAAAGTTTCAAGGAGCCTCCGACCGTAACGAATTTCTCATGCAGTTTATTACTAGTAAATTAACAGGCAAGGCAGCTGAGTTAATCAGTGAAAGGGGTGATATAGATGAGACATGGATACAACTAAAAGAATTACTAATCCAACATTTTGGAGATCCGCGTAGTGAGGAATGTGTTGCCATCGAATTGGAAACATTAAAAATTAAAAATAATGAAACGTATTTAGATTTCTGTAGCCGAATACAGGATGTTCGAGCCATTCTATTGTCGAAAGTTAACCAAGGAAGTTCGAAACAAGTAATTGAAGCGAAAAAGATAATTTATAATAATACCTCATTAAACATATTTCTTTATAATTTACCGGAACACATTGTACGACTAATTAGGCTCAAAAACCCTCAAACTCTAGAGGATGCTTTGTCGCATGTTCTAGAGGAAGTGAATTTCCAGGAGCAATATAATTTACGATCAAAAATGCTTCAACACCGCTCACAACCCCCACCACAACAATTACTATTTAGGTCTTCTCCACCACAATCCTTCAGAAATCCAATGGCAGACCACACTAAGCAGGTGAGTAATAATTTAGCTCAGCCTCCATTTATTAATAAGTCACATCAGCAATTCGGATTCCGCCCTCAAATAGGACAATTCGGTTACCGACCACCACAACCGCAACAATTCGGTTACCGACCACCACAACCACAACAATTTGGTTATCGACCACCTCAACAATTTGGGTTCCGACCTCAAGCAGGACAGTTTGGGTACAAACCACCCCAGGTACCTGCTAATAATAACACACAGTTTGGGTTTCGTCCGCAAGCTGGTCAGTTTGGGTATAAACCACCACAACCCCAAAGACCTAACCCTCAATATTCAAATGACGTCACCATGCGTACCGCACCGGTTAAATTACCCGTTAACGAAATCTACACTAACGACGAAGGTGAGTTCGACCCTCACTATAACGATGTATATAACAATGCATGCGAATATGAAGAGTATCAACATTCTACCGACCCGTACGACAGTTATTACGAAGATCCGTCACAGGACACAACACCTCTTCCTACATGGTAATGAAGAGGAGGAGACTCAAAATTTTCACATGGATATAACACACAAGGTACCGAGATAATACAGGTAAATTACGATAGCTCTCTTAAACTCCCTTACATATATATCCCTGATATAGATGGTAAATTCATGTTAGACTCAGGCAGTACACGTTCTTTCATAAGTACACGTAAGGCAGAACAATTTTATCCCCAACATAAATCATATGAACCATTTATAGTGACTAGTACACATGCATCGAGTAACCACGATCAAGTAATAAATATTCCGCTATTCTCAATTTTTAATAAACCCGGTTTTCATAAATACTATATTTACGATGTGGATAAAAAATATGACGGTGTAATAGGTTGGGATCTTATGTCGCGATTAAACGCAAATATATGTTTAAAGGATAAAGTTCTAAGAACTAACGGAACGGAAATCCCAATAATGTATCAAAACGAATATGTATATAAACTCGAGGCTCGCTCAGAGCATCGCGTTAACTTACCAGTAAATAAGAAAGACGGAGAAGCTATTCTTAACTTTAAAAAATTTCATGATGGAGTGCGCATGCCCGCAGCAATAGTTAGATGTCATAATTATTTTGCGACAACAGTCATACAAAATACCAATGACTACGATCTTACACTATACGTAACAGCACCATTTAAAACTACCGAATTTACTTCAGACATATGTGAAGTTAATCACACAACTGACTTGACGAATATGGAAGTTGACTCTTTGTTGACCGATAATTTGACAAAACTACGACTTGACCACCTTAACGAGGAGGAACGTGACTCTATACGCAGACTATGTACAGACTATAAAGATATATTTTATTGTGAAGAGATACCCCTTAGCTTTACAAATCAAGTTAAACATAATATACGCACAACTAACGAAGATCCGATTTACATTAAACCATACAGACAGGCACCAGCACAAGCTGAAGAAATCAAACAAGTACAAAAATTACTTTTTTTTCTTTTTTTTTTTATTGTAGCTCGGCAAAGTGACTGTACTGTGCCTGATGGTAAGCACAGTACAATCCAAAAACAATGGCGACCACCGAAAGACATACTATCCATCGCCGGTCGCCGCTGTCATGCCGGCCTGAAAGCAACCCAGTCAGGGACACCCCTCCCCCCCGTTGCTGGATATACACCGGCTGATCTCGGAACGCGACACGCCCAAACGTGCCACTATGGCGGGTGTTCCACCTGGTGTACGGTGGTCGCGATCCAGTCGGGTACAGACACCCTACCACCTCGCAAGACTACCCTACTTAAAGACAATGTTATTCAGGAATCACACTCACCTTGGAGCGCTCCTGTCCATTTAGTTCCTAAAAAGGCAGACGCTTCGGGTCAGGTTAAATTTAGAATGGTAGTAGATTATAGGCGACTCAACGAAATTACAATAGATGATAGATATCCTATTCCAAATATTTGTGATTTATTTGACAAATTAGGGAAAAGTAATTATTTTACCACATTAGATCTAGCCTCAGGCTACCATCAAATTGAAATCTCGCAGTCCGACAGAGAGAAAACTGCGTTCTCTACGCAGAATGGACACTACGAATTCCTTCGGATGCCGTTTGGCTTAAAAACAACTCCGGCGACATTTCAACGTACCATGGATAACGTACTAAGAGGCTTACAAGGTTTGCATTGCCTTGTTTACTTAGATGACATAATTATTTATTCAAATGGGCTTCAGGAGCACCTCCAGAAGCTACGTGCAGTTTTTGATAGACTCAGACAGACGAACTTAAAGGTCCAATTAGATAAATCAGAATTTTTGAGAAAGGAAGTGCAATATTTAGGGCACACACTAACACAAGACGGATTACGACCAAACAACGACAAAATAGACGCAGTACTAAAATATCCCATACCACAGACACAAACAGACATTAAAAGATTTCTAGGATTTATAGGATACTACAGACGTTTCATAAAAGACTTTTCCAAAATCACACAACCATTATCAAACTGTTTAAAGAAAGGAAGAAAGGTGGAAATTAATCAAAAATATATAGAAGCATTCGAAAAATGCAAAGAACTACTAATTAATGCCCCCATCCTGCAATATCCTGACATGACAAAACCATTCCTATTAACTACAGATGCCTCCGAAGTTGCCATAGGTGCAGTGTTATCACAAGGTCCGATTGGTAGCGACAGACCTATCGCTTACGCTAGTCGTACTTTATCCGAAACAGAGAAAAGATATAGTACAATCGAACGAGAGTTATTAGCCATAATTTGGGCTCAAAACATTTTAGACCCTATTTGTTTGGACATAAATTTGACATTATTACCGACCATAAACCCCTCGTCTGGTTGTATCAACTTAAAGAACCTAACAGTAAACTAACACGCTGGCGTCTACGCTTGCAAGAATATAACTTTGGTATAATTCACAAAAGTGGCAAACAACACGTGAACGCTGACGCTTTGTCACGAATAAAAATTAACGCATTAGGTACTGGCGAAACAGATGATAACATGTCTCTTATAGTTAATGTTGACGACAAAGACAGACAAATACAGGAACACTTACAAGAAATAGAAGACAGGGCTAAAATACTATCCAGAAGACGAACTACCGATGACTCAAAAACGATAACTATATCAGACTCAGAACGAACTATGACAGCTAGCCCTATATCATTACCAGACACTATTATATTTGACTAACAACCCGACTACCCGATTAGGACAGAGACAGACTCTACACACACAATACATTCCGCAAAAGTTATGGAATTTACGGGTATACCCATATTACACGAGGCTGTGGATACCAAGCCTAACCAAATATTAGTATTTAGTTGGTTCCGTAATGAATATAATATTAAAAACTTATCCAGAGACAATCAAAAGGTATTAGAAGTCTTTTTACCTACCGGAAAACCAAATTTGATCAAATATTTCCTTAAGAAATACATTAAACCAAAAATTAAATACTTCATTTATTTCGAAAATCCCGAACACAGGCGCGAATTCATTACGTTATATTAGAATTATTTAAGAAAGGCTATGTAAACTTTTACGAATGTACTGAACGTGTGATTTATGTAAATGAGGAAGGCGAACAAAAGGCTATAGTCAAAAAATTACATCAAGGCAAAACGTGCCATCGCGGAATTACAGAAACCATCAAACGAATCCGGCGAAATTACTATTGGGCGAATATGAGAGAAATAGTATCTGCTATTATCAATTCGTGTAAAGAATGTAAAACATATAAATACGACCGCAAACCGATAAAACCATCGCTACAGTTGACACAAACTCAAAGCGCGCCATTCCAAGAAATATTTATAGATATCTTTTCCATAGAATCAAAATATTACTTGACATTAGTTGACGCATTTAGTAAAATAGGACAGGCTATCGAAGTACCATCGCGAACAACACCCGAGGTAGTTCGAGCACTTATTAAATATTTTTCATTTTATGGTATTCCTCAAAAGATAAGTTGTGATCCCGGAACTGAATTTAACAATGAACTATTAAAAGAATTAACGAATTTGTACAAAATTAAACTACACATAGGTACGCCGAATAATCCTAACTCTATGGGGTTAATCGAACGTTTTCATTCAACAATTATAGAAATTTATCGGCTTGCGAAATACGAACGAAAGTACACGGATGCCGCAACGTTAATGACACATATGCGGTAATGACATACAATAACACCCTCCACAGTACTACCGATCTCTCTCCGTTCGAAGTTGTTTTTGGTCATACCGAATTGAATTCCACGTTCGACATAGAATTTGAGAAGGTATATAAGCAACAGTTTAAAGATCATAGAAAAAGAACTCAAGTGTTATATAAATTCCTAGCGGAAAAGATGGCGAATATCAAGGAAAAGATTAGGGAAAAGAGAGGAAGTGAGAATGAACCCAAAGTAGAGATAGGAGAAACAGTTTTTGTTAAAGCAGTAAATAAAAGACAATCTAAAGACAAGTCTAAATATCAAAAGGCTACGATAACTGGCCCCATCACGCATAATGTCGTCCCCATTAGGGTAAAAGGTAGGGATACCAAAGTACCGATTAAAAATATCAAACGCCCTTCACAGGTGATGCATACTCCTGTTGATATGGACGTCCATTATCCAACCTCATCTAAACCAGGTTCCCCTCAGCCAGGGCCTTCAGGTTCAGTAAATTAGCAATAATCCGGGCATATTACCGGTTAAGCAAAGTTTATCATTCCTAGCAATCGATATTATGAATACTAATATTGAGATAATGAACGAGCGTCTAAAACGACTTGAAGTCATTATTCAAAGTTTTTCGACGAACTACATTTTCTATACATACTTAATTGGTGAATTTAATATTATTTTTCATTAATAATTTTAGAACTATTCATAGTAAGCTTTGTGAAGTAAGATTTATTATAGATATACCATTAGTTGATAAGCTCATGTACACGTACTTTAAATTGTATTCCTTACCCATATCCCATGATCCAGATAGCCAAACATTCGTAATAGTTCCTGACTTTCCCTACCTACTTGTAGAAGGTGAAAAGTATTATCCGATTTCGTCACCATGCAACGAAGTTACAAACGAAGAGTATTTGTGCTCAGAGAATGACGTTATACAATACACCGAGGTAACTTGCATTTACCAACTATTGAGGTACCGACAAAACCTGTCACTATGTTACCCACGGCAAGTATACCCAGAAAGCATAAAACTTCAGAAGATTACTGAAAACAGTTGGATCATCTTTGCAGAACACACTAGTATACTGACTTGCGTTTGTGGTAATGACGTCACACGCGAACAGTTATGTGGCACTTATATCATAACTATTCATGAAGAATGTAATGCATCCATAGGCGGATTGCAAATCCATGCACAACGCTACCATTCACTTAGTACAGCATATAAGCACATACCTGTAATCAATCTACCCAGTTTCAAAGAAAAAGAGCGACGCTTCATCGTTGTAGGAGATGAACCCATAAACCTAAAAGGGGTCCCCCTGGACGACATACACCGTTTAAACTATATTTTGAAGAAAAGTGTTCAAAGTGAAAGTAATACAGCGCAAAGAAATAGTGTCAGTGCCTCTACCATAGTGCTCTACGTAATTGTAATTATGTTAATTATACTTAGAGCTAACACCAATTGTAAAGAAATACCGTAAGAAACGGATTCCTCTTCCAACCATGGAACAGCAACCCGTTTCCACAGAACAATGTAATCCGCGTCCACTGTTAATGTAAAATCGATGTTCTCAGAAGTTTTTCCGATAACTTCGATCTAAGGCGGGAGGACTTATATTCCCATAGATCCTCTACACGTGCCTAAATTACTTTAAGCTTGCCTAGCATTCCCCGTACGGGATGTGAGGTAGACGCTAGGTCAGCATTTATAACATTGTTAGAATAAGGAATGATTAGAATAAGAAATTAGGATAGGCAGTCTAGAATCGACTCTCGTAGAATGTACTCGTTAGGTTAGGAAGTCTAAAATCGACTATAATAGTTTTTAAGTTATATTATAATCAATGTCTAAAATCGACATAACTATTAATAAATTGTCTAATATCGACTGTAGTTTTTAAAAAGTCAACCCAAGTGCTCCCGAAGTTAACTAGGTTTTCGAAGGTGGTAGAGGCACGCTGTAGCTATTACTAGTTTCAGCATGAACGTGTCGGCTCGCCCGCGGTACTACCACCCGACACACAGAACACCGACGTGAAGTAACAGTGCACGCATTGTTGCGTTTCATTCGGTCAGTGAGAGCGTCGGAGGCCCAGCTCCTTTCCCTCTTTCCCTTCCCCTTTCTCCTTTCCCTACCCCTCCCCAACACAGGCTGGAAATGCACTTGCGACTCCCCTGGTGTTGCTAGTGTCTATGGACGGTGGTGATCACTTAACATCAGGTGACCCACAAGTTCGTTTGCCTCCTTTTGACATAAAAAAAATATTTACAATAACACATATATACATATATGCTACAAGATATATCCCACAGATAGAAAGAAATACGCCATAAGGGGATCATTCAATTAAAGTACGCGATCACCGGAAACTCATCAACCAGGAGGTTAAATGTTATTTGGATTCAATTATCACTGACAAATACATGATGTGGCGAACTGTTAATGTTTTGTCTAGCTTTGTCTATTATTCTGCTACTATTGTCCATTTCTAGTTTTTACTGTTGTTTTATTACCCGAGTAATGATTCAATTTTTATTATCTGTTCAGTTTTATCTCTTAATCTTTTGCTAATATTCTTAATGTATGTAATCTCGTAAGTATGTATATGTCTGTTCAATTCAAATAAAGAGGTTTACTTGTTTTTTCTTTCGAAACTTGTTTTCACAAAGAAAGAAAGGGAGAGATCGCAATTTGATACGATTCAGTACTCACGTCCTTTGACGTGTTGCATGAGCATGACATTAAGTCACCAAGATTTGTTAGTCCTGATATATGTATATACAAATCAGATTTTTTTTTTTTTTTTTTGGTATTTTTTTGTGTTGATTTTTTTAATGGTAATTTAAATAATTTAATAAAAGAGTCGTGGTTATTTCAAAATAATTTAGATGCAAGTAAGAGAGTCGTGGTAATTTCAAAGTCCGTTAAATCTCTTCAAATTAACAATCTTGCAAGCACGCTTGACAAAGTTATTGAACGATTTGATTGCAGACTCCTTCTCCATCAAGTCTAAAAGAATAGACATGTACGAAGATTATCACACAGCATTATATGCCCTAGTCTCTTCGTGCTAAACCTGGGGCAATCTTGAAGCAAGTGTTCAAAGTTTTGCACAGGCGTGTCAAAGCGTTTACAAGATGACACAATCGAAGTCGTATCTTTATTCTACAAAATCCTGTGAAAGTAGTAACGAGGTCGTTGTACTGCCACATTCTTATTACTTAATGCAACAGGCAAATATCCATTTAAGTGATCATTGAATAAAAACGTAATATCTGGAACGTCTAATATCGAGACAAAGATTAATAAATGTCAATGTCAATTTCTTATAATAATATTTTGAATTTCTTTTGTATTCACTTCTTCACTGTACTATATATATACTTCTATGAAGAAAAAAAATTACTAAATAAATTGCGTTAACTGATTCTAAGGATAATGAAAACCAGTAAACTGTTTTGACCGACCTCTAACAAAGCCGGTGCTTTGGCCAACTTCAGTCCTTGCAATTCAGGATTGTTGGATTCCTTCAGATGCAGCGTGTACGAGCAGTCAGGCAGAAGCCCTCGTATCCTGGTAAAACAACATTCATTTACTGCAATTAATAAAAAAAACATCAAGAAACTTTAACGATATAATCGGTGATTGGTCATACTATAAACAACATGAATCATGAATGACTGAATGAATGGATGCTTTATTACACTTTCTAGTTCATACAATGATGAACTAAATGCTCTAATGCATTTTTAAACCAACTAATCAATGGTATTGTGGGAAAAAAATGTACGGTAGTGTAAATACAAAAAAAAAAGAACTCAGCACTCCAATAAAACTGAAACACAAATAATTAACAGTGCAGTAAATAGGGAATATTAACATACAAAAAAAATACCGAAAAATTTACACATATATAAAAATATCCTGTACTAAATGCAAAAAAGTTGCATCACAGTAGTTAGGTAGGGTATTTATTATACCAAAAGGAGACATAATTCTTTTACTTCGGAAGTTTATTTAATACTAGCGATACGCGCAGCTCCGCATGCATTTTTTTAAATTCTATTACAGAAATATAAAATTGTAAGACCATGTACAATTATAGATATGCTGTTTAAAACAATTTTCAGTAAGACACGCATGCCACTTACAGTAACGTATAGATTAGACATATGAATACTAACAGTGTATTAAATGAGGTTTATCATCAGCAACATATTTGGAACCTTAACCCACCATATAACTACTTCAGTGCTCACTTGCACTGTATAAAGAACTAGTGAAAAAATGACTTAAAGATAGATAAAAAAAAAAAAATTTTTTGCCCTTTTTTTTTTTTTTTTGTTTTTTTCTCCACCCGGGAAATTCAACCAAATAAAATTAAAAATTTTAAAATTTTTTTTTTAATTTGATTTTTTATTAATAAAAGTATATTTGATATTCTTTTTCCTAACCTCAGAAAATGTAAAAAAGGAGTTTTACCTGTAATAAAGTAATTAAATTTTTTTTTTTTTTTATTTTAATTTTTTTTTTTTTTTATTTATTTTTTTTATTTTTTTTTTTTTTTTTCCCTTTCAATCTCAAAACTCCTAATTTAAAAATTAAATATATTTTTTATTATATTACCAACGTTTTTGATTTCTTTTTTTCTTTTATCGGCACCAAAATCATTGTAGGCCTGTGTAATGGTACAATATGCCCATATTGTCAATAAGTAATACGTTTTTGATCTAAAATCTTATTAGAAAGACCTCTTCTACCTTCAAAATTGCTATTCATAATTATAATGTTGAATTGTAAACAATGAATGAGCTTTCTTGCATAAATATAAATCAAGATATCAAACTTCTTATCAGTCTAAGTACTTTTTAATATTCGACAATTTAAATAGTGCTAATAGAACTCGATACAATATTCTTATATGTTACTATGGTTGCGCTGAGTTATGTAGACGAAAGCGCTGTAAATAAAACAAAATGACCGAAAAGACAATATAATTCAAATTACATACATATATATGAATTTCAATTATATTTATTCTTGGAGTCCAGTACAACGTACATCTTATGTACATGTTTAAAGTGAACAACATATTTTTGCTAAATTTCATGCGGAAAAGGTCGCGTGTAACAGCTAGTCTAAAATAGAATAACCTAAAATACTTCCTATAAGATCACTATCTGCCAGTGAAAGTCCAATGAAAATCGGTCAAACTGTTTTGGAGATAGCACTGCGGGCGAAGCCACGGTTAACAGCTAGTCTAAATTAAAATAGAATAAATTACTTTTTATAATGTCCGCTATCTGCCGGTGAAAGTCTCGTAAAAAACGTTCGAACCCTTTTGGACATAGTACTGCAGACGAAGCCACGATTAACATCTAGTATAAATTAGAGTAGCTTAAGTAACCCGCTGTCATTTTAGCTACCTCCCAGTGAAACTCCCGTCAAAATCGGTGCGGCCGTTTCGGAGATTACCAGGAACAAGCAGACAGACTGACAAAATTTTAAAAATTGCCTTTTTGTTATCACTTTCGTGTATACTTTCATATCCAATCAGTAAAAAAATGTTATTTTGATTTTACATACAGACACTTCATTTTTATTATAGGTATGGAAGATAAAAAATATGTGGTTTTGGCTAAACACTACCTAAAGAGAGTATGAGTAACTTGGATTTCTAATGTTCTTTCACGATATGCATGAAACTATTTTTTTTACTTTTGACATTATCTCCTCCGACTTATGTTTGGAGAACTTAATTAGGTCAAAAATACAGTAGTAATGTTTTTGCTTGTCTTTTATCTCATATTATGTCACTGTTTCATACTCGGAACAATTTTATTCAAGCGTGCATTTTTTGGTTTTGCTGCCACTACGTTTATAAATATTACTGATTGTTTCTCAATTATAGCGTATGAGGATTTGTATGAAACAGTTGATGATTAAGTAAAGGCGTGTTGGTGTTGAAGTACCTGAAGGAGCCGTCGGGTTCCGTGGTGGCCTCCTCCGTGACGCATTGGTGGGGGGTGTGGGGGGCGTGGGGGTCGTGAGGGGTCGGCACCGCGGCTAGCACGGCGCCCCCCCACCCTGAGCCCCCCAGCGATACGAGCGACCCGATGCACGACCACGCAACGCGGACTCCTCTGCACAAGTTAAATTTTTATTAACATCCGCACTAATCCATCCTAGATGTGTGTACAATCCGTTTCAAATAACGTAATATAACATAACATAATATATAATCACTCGCTACTTATAAAACTCTAGCTTTTACTTGTGTCTTAACTTGCCTTTTGCCATCCTGTCATTATGATATCGTAGGTGAGACATGCTAGGTACTTGACAGGACAGTCAATGATATTTACTGTCGGCAATGAGCACGCAGGCGGAAAACGAAGGTGCCTATCTCATTAATAAGCCACGAATAAAGTCTAGTCAAGTTAATTTTGGGTTGTGTTCTAGAAATTTTTTGTTCAGTTTATTTGTAAATATTAAAGCGAATAAAAGTTAGAAGAAAATTCAAAAAGGCTATTTTATGTAAAGGATAACGAAGTTGCGAGCAAGTAGCATAGAATAGTGTACAAATAATTTTTTTGTGTATATGAACAAATTGATTTTCCTAAAAAATAATATGTGATTAATTACAGCTATAATGGTATAACATTTCACTTTATAAAATACACACATCAAAAAAGTCTAAGCAACATGCGTGATATTACAAATTTTACCATTTATATTAATTAATTTCTAAGTATTTACTCAAACAAAGTGCGTAGATAAGTAAACTTTTTTGTTATTGATGACATACTGGCTGGTTGTAAAAAAAAAAATTGATTATGTTTTGTTTTTTCATAAAATTTAAATGACTGCAAACTTGTTTGAATTTAAGTGCGTTTTAATTGCTACGTTTAGTCTTGATTTTATAATTTTACCAACCATTTAAATAAAGTTAGCGACAAAATTGAATTGTTAGATATTCTTTACGTCATGAAGCGACGTCATTTGATGGCAGATGAAATGCAAAGAGCTGTAGGGATGTTGCAAGCGGGAAGTAATCAATCTCAGGTATCTCGACATTTTGGCATTCATAGAAGTGTTATTTGTCGTCTTTGGCAGCGCTACAATAATACAGGAGAACCTGCTGAACAGCATCCAGGCCGTAAATAATATTCTCAGACCTTATGTCTACCCATTTGCACAAACCTTTGGGTCCGATTGTAGGTTAATGCATGACAATGCGCGTTCACATACAGCTCGGCGAACCAGTGAATACTTTGCAACGGAGAACATCCGGGTATTGCCCTGGCCTGCACAATCGCCAGATCTCAACCCCATCGAGCACGCATGGGACATGCTCCAGAGACGTGTTTTGAAGGACTTGGACGGAGCGACAACAACCCAACAGCTGAAGGATTTGCTACAATTCCATTGGGAGCGAATACCGCAAGATGACATAAACAGTCTTATTCATTCAATGAATTATCGTTGCCGACAAGTTCTGAATAGCAGAGGAGCCCATACTTTGTATTAAATTGTTCTATTCTTTCACAATAAATACATTTTCTTTAGAAATTTCATTTTGTAAGAAAAAAGTTTAGTTTCTTATGTATCTTAGTTTCTACAGTATATTCTAATATTGTTCATTTCTGTTATTAAAAGAACTTATAAAGCCAACAGCTGTTATTTTTACATCATAGAACCCTAAAGATATTATTTTAAAAATAAAATACAACGTTATAATGTGAAGAACCATCCTAAAATTTAAATTAGTACATGTTGCTTAGACTTTTTTGATGAGTGTATTTCTGTTGGTATAGAATGTACAAAATTCTGCTTTGCGGTCGTAAATGTGTTTGCATGTAAGTGTGCCTGCGCACTTGTACGTGAGCGTGACGTGCGTGCGCGCGTGTATCTGAGCGTGACGTGTGCGTGTGCACATGTACCTGAGCGTGATGTCGTGCTGTTGTCCCTCTTCTAGCGGCAACAGCGCGTGCGGCGGCGTAAAACGGTACTCTTTCATGTTGGGTCGCACGTAATACTGTGCGGGCGAGAGCGAGGGGAACCGCAACCGCCCCTCCGGCCCGCTCGCGAGCGTGCGCCGGTACGCGCCGCCGCTCACCGACACGAGCCCTCCCTGCCGACCCCCCACACAACACACGTTATATACTAAACACGAATTTCACCAATGCGTTATTTTCCAACAATCCTGTTTTTAACAACAACATCTTTTTTATATTTCGCAGACTATTGTTGACACCTTTTTTCTTCTTTCGTTTATTTTATTTTATTAATAATGTTAAAAATAGTTTTACATGTGAGCAAGTATTACTATTAAGTTACTTAACTATTATACTTCGAACTTCTAATATTATTGTCTTTATGGCGGCTTCATTGTCATCTTTACTGTTATCCGTTATTTTACAACTACACTTCCCTTGAGGCTTAACTCGCGTTAATATATATTTGACCTGTCATATTACAATTATTCTAAGCGTTTCCTTTTGTCACCTTTCCTTTTCCTTTTCCTTCTATACACCCCTGACAACATGTACGAAAAATTACAAAATGATTGATTGATGAAAAATCAGTGACAAATTATATACCAAAATGTTCCTCATGCATCCTACTTTACCTACTGGTGAAAACCGTATAAAAAGCCGTTCAGTAGTTTTTGAGTTTATCGCGAACAGACAGACGCGGTAGGGGACTTTGTTTTATACCATGTAATGAATAATGATGGTTAGTTAATTTTTTGACTACAGTTATACCATACTAATAAATCATCGATTAAGTTAAATCTGTAAGAACTCTGGTGATATAATAGAACTACAAAGAAATAATGTAAAACAAGCGAAACGTATTTTAAGAAGATATTACATAAACGAACTACCCCCAGAATCTTAATTATACTTATATCTATCTTGTCGGCGTGTTGACGAAACTACCTTTCGTCGATTAAACCGCATAAGCGGTTTCCTGAAGAGAGGCCTACTATATAAATATATGTATTCTTTTTGTCTTTAAATAAAAAACGGGTAAGGCGTATTATATATATTAATATAGGTATATAGGAATATGATACTGTGCTAAAGTTTATTACCTGTAGTGGTGTTTCATCAGCATCATCGATGAGCAGTACGTTGATCTCGGCCAGCTTGTGCACGAGTATGTCTCCGTTCTCATCTGGTTCAGAGAACACATACGATTCCTTCTCCGCTTTAATCGTGTACGTCTGTGAGGCATCGAGAGGACCGAACTTGTAAGTACCATCCTCACCGGTCACTTGTGTCAACTTTATGTCCGCTGAAAAAGTTACATTGTCAGTGAGAATATTGTGTTCTAGAATACATTGGTTGGCAGTGATATCGATTATTTTTTGACATATCATAATATACTAATATATAAAGCTGAAGAGTTTGTTTGTTTGTTGTTAACGCATATCCAGGAACACCAGCCGATTTGAAAAAATCTCGTTTTAAGCTCTTTTCAGAAACTTTACTTATGTCATCACACTAATATAGTAACCCAATAAAAGTTTCATCGGCCTTTTTTTCTTTGAAGATTTCTTATTACTATTCATACGTTCCATTAACAAGTTTTATCGACAATTTCATTTTTTTGTTTTCCTATTTAGTTAACACTTTTATTTCCAATTTTTTATTTTTCTCTATTACGTATTATACAAGTTGTGATGACATTAAAAAACAACTTTTTATATATGCTACAAATACCAAAAAAAATTTTTTTTAACTTTGCTATATTTTTATTTTATATTTTGTCTGTTTGTTTGTTTGTTCCGGGAACTCCAACGGCTGGACCATTTTAACTCCAATAATCGAAAAAGCGGTTGACAATTCATTTATTTCTCCGCGGCTCGTCCGCATTCTATTTCCAAAATGGTTGCCGATTTTCACGGGGCATTCCACTGCCAGAAGCAGAGCTCATAAAAAGTAATTTAGGTTTTTATTCGCCTTGCCGCGAACCGACTTCTTCCGCTCACTGCAAACTCACCAAAACATTTATTTTACTCAACTTCGTCCCAATATCTACTATCTCAAACCGCCCGATAATAAAATAAAATCAAAAACCAACATTCCCTATCATTATTCTATCTACTGGTAAAACGGCATGAAAATGGAGTTTTACTTTCTTTTTACCCTTTAAACAGCACTATGTTCGGTTGTATGTATCTTTTTATGTATGTTAATCGATAGTTTCGTCAATTGTAACATTTTAATGATTCTTTTTTTATTTAATTGACCTGTGAGTGATAACTGCTATATGTGCATTCGTCCGTGTAAATTATCAAATATATGTTTCAACCGCGTGAGCGGGCCTACTACTCCAAGAATAAATAACATCATTGAAAGTCATATTTGATGAATATGCTATATCATCTTTTTGCATTTGCGGCCAATTATTTTATTTACCGCGTTCTTCTACATAAGTCAGTGATTAAACAACGAAAGAAAACAAGAATGACAAACGGGCATATATCTATAAAAAAGTTTAAATATTTTTAAATTATACTTATAATTTTCATTACTTTCTTATATAGCTTAGTGGCACTGGTGAAAGAGGTAAGCCAGATGTTCTGATGAAAACCCATCCCATTCAAACTATTATATTCATATATCTAATTACACTTACATGTTACAGTTATGGCGTTCGACGAGTACAACGTTTTAGCGCCTAATAATTAATTACCCCCACATTTACTTTCTTTAAACATTTTAAAACGAATAACAGCAAATATATATGGGCACCACCCGAACAGAGGGTATGAAAAAATATATTTTAAGCTCCACAATTTTTTGATATATTTTAGTACCCATCAAAATATCCCTTTTAGTAAATTTTGACATGTTTCTATTACTCATTCAAAAGATAGGATAGTTTTTGGACATCATTTGTTTTTAGACGGTCCGAATTTATCTTTTTGTTTTACGTGGCCTTAATAGAAAAAATAATAAATCAAAGATATTTCAAATTTTTTTATAAATATTTCTTAATTGTAAACTTTAAATTCTATCCATTCCTTATTTGTGGTGTGTATGAGTTGGAAAGTTGGTGCTTCCTCAGCATCGACAACGGCGGCAGAGAATACATATTAAATCAATGAGCCTTAACCCCGGTTATAAAGAAATACTCACAGTATTTATTTTATTTTATTCAATTTATACAGTCCACTGCTTAGATTAGGTACCCGGCCTGCCTATGTGTGTTTATCAATTAATAACTCAACAGAGACATTTCCTACATTTTTTCCTAGTCTTTTAAGAATAGTCGTAGTGAGACGCATTGATAGGATATCAATATTTGTAATGCATATGTTTAAAACAATAAAAGATATGTACTGTATATGTTGGGCACACTGATACGATTTTTTGTATCTAGAATATGTTTTAAGAAACCTATTTTTCTACTTTTTTTTTTTTTTTTTTTTTTTTTTTGCTCGCCAAAATATCTGTTTTGTCCCTTTTGGTGGGCACAGTACTCCCCAAAAACAATGGCGCCCCCCGAGAGATTTTTTCTCTTCCCCCCCCCCCCCCCCTCTCCCCCCCCCCCTAAGTTTTCTCTCCCCTTTCCCCTTGAAAACCCCCTTTTTTTAGGGAGGGGAAAACCCCCTCCCCGGGAGATTTTTCCCCACCTCCACGCCACGGCAAAGATAAGATGTTGCGAACTTTTTATTTCTTCCCCAGATAGGATTTACCGTAAAACTGTGGCTCCGAAGACCAGTGCGCGTGGTGCGGTTATGAAAAGGAGAGGAAGGGATCAAGTTGAATAACTCTTATTATGGTATTGATTGGTACGTACTTTATTTTTCTAGAATCAAACTGAGGATTGCTAATTAGTGCAATATAAAGTTATACATTTTGGCTTGGATTAAAGAGACCATTTTAATTTTTTTGTATTACTATTGATAATTATTCTTCACTTGTTAGCTGAAAGACAATACAGTGTACCGTTAAGCTTGCCCATGTTCGGATTAAATAAATGCAATAAAGTATTCATACATAGGAAAATTATATTCGTACTGTCAACAGTTTTTAACAACAATTATGAATTATAATTAAAGCTGTTTCATCAATATTTTAGTAGTTTGAAGAAATTATTTTGAAGTAAAACTTCTTTAGGCGCGACTAGGAGGTAACTGGACGACAAAGTAACGGAAGCCCGTTACGGCAATATGACGTCACGTTTCTGTATCATCCGGTTTTTAAATATTTTTGATTTTGTCAATAAATAGATTATAAACAAATCAATCAAAAATTTTTTTATACAATATTAAATGGAATAATAATAAAAATCATATAATAGAATTATTTATGTATTTATGGGCAGGCGACCGTGCTGCCATCTGGTTTCAATGGCAGTAACAAATTAAATCAAAGCTTCATTATCTGTAGTGTCATCTATCAGTTAATTCGGAACGTAAATAAGTTTTACTTCAATCGCGTCTGACGGTTACAGGCACTCATTTTTTTTGTGCAGAAGAGATAGTAAATCAAACAAAATACTAAGAGATTTAGAACTTCCGTGGAAAAAAGGCACGAATGCTGATTGGATACGCTGACAATTTAGTGATAAATTTGAAGGAAAATGAGAAATGTGTACAATATACAAAATTCGGTGGAAATAGGTTAAAAAAGAAAGAAATATTTTATTTGCAGAAAATCTATTATAAAGTATCAATGTGTTTCAGTAGTTGTATTTGAAAGCTTGCTACAATTTTGGGTCATCTTGTTGTTTAGGCTCAGGTGAGATTTTGGTGAAAAGTTGAAATTTATAAATGAAGCGTATAGTCCTTTTCGAACTTTTTGACTTGTAGGGACAATAAAAGAATGCCTATGTAATGTGTGTAGAAAATATAGGGAGCGCGATGGCGCCCTCCCTCGGTTACATTGTTAGTCGGAAATAAACTCTCAAAACATCAAGACGTTGTTAATTTCATTTTCCCAAAGCGTGACTTTGAGTTAACGATATTTGGACATCATAAAAATTAAATACTCGTTAAAGACTATTGGGAATCAATTTTGGATTTAATAAAATTTAGGTATAAAAATATGTAAAATATATCGAGATAACTATAATAATATTTAAACTTTGTTTTGTAACGAAATTATTGAGTATATAGCAAGGTGGAAGCGAGAAAGAAAAAGTTTTTATTGTTGGAAAATATTAGGAGGACAAGGTAAATAAAGAAAACATAGATGTAGTGAATTAGACATATCCAAAAATAATGCTCGTATTTAGCTACATGCTGTAATACAAGTGAGTGGTAATAGAGCACATGTATGATGCACATGGACCAACATGTGTTGTAGCATTATAGAGAGGAGATCATAGAGTGATAAGTTTTTAACAATTATTACTGGCGGTCGTGAGGTTGTTGTGTTTGGAACCGTCAGATGTCGAAAGATGTCACTGTAGGAGGATGGACAGTATACCAGGTGTTGTCGGGGGGGTCGGGTGCAGGTTCGGCCAGAGAACATACGCTATCTATACGTGGTGTAATTTTGAACTTATTGGAAGATGTAGAAGAAGATGGCATTGTAGTGTGTGTATAGAGTGGGTGCATACTGACGGTCGTGCCGCGAGGTGAGCGTGAGCGCGACGCTCGCGTGCGGCGGCAGCAGGCGGCCCGCCAGCGTGAGCGCGGGCAGCGCGCGCACGGACAGCGCGAGCGGCACGCACTCCGCGCCCCCCGCCACCGGCTGCGGCGCGCTCGGCGCGAACAGCAGCGCGCCCGACGCCGCGCTCACCGCGCACCTCTCCCCCTGACGCACGCACACCACACATACTAACACTTTCCTTGCTTTTTTACCTTTCAAACATATCACTACATTCTGTGCCGTATATTTTTTTCAATTCTTTTTTCAACCGACAACATTTTTAAAACTACACGTCAAAATTATACTTTTGTATTGTTTTATTCAAATTAATATATTTTTCAATGTTACATTAATTCATTATGTTTTTTTATTACTCTTACTTTTGAAATTAATGTAAAGTTAAAATAATCGCATTTCGTTAAATAATAATTATGTATATCATTCAATCTATTTTAGTGATTTTAAGTAATTATATATATATGAAATACACAAATTTAGTTCAATAAATTCGCCAATTACTCAAAAGAACTTTAAAGAAACTACTTTGAAAATGTATAATAACTAAAAAAGATCACATCAATCTTATTAAGTTATTTAATTTTTATAGAAAAAAAAATGTTATTCGAAATTATTTTTCAACAACATTCAAATCTCCTTTTTTAAACAATAATAGTTTTTTGGTATTAATTTTTTCACTGTTGCTAACAATACTAAAAAATATATCTTTTTATTAATTTAATAATTCTTCTTCATTTTAAAGGTATTCGAATAATTCGATTACTTTAAATTATTCGAACTGTTCGGAAGTTATATTCGCAGTTCGAATCGTACATCATTATCCTTTTCGATTCAAGCATTATTTGCACACCTCTAGTTCAAATATCACTTGCATCCGTTAGAAAACGTAAAATGATATAGATCGAGTTACCTCCGCCAGATAGATGGTGTGTTCGAAGACATAGCCCCCGGAAGGCACCTGCCGCGGCACGAGCGGCCCCACCTCCTCGAGGGGCAGGCCGTCGCGGCGGATCTGCAGCACGAGGTCGTGCGCGGCCACCGGTGACGTCACGCGCACGCCCGCCGCGTGCGCAACCGCTACGAACTCCACGCTCTGAAACACGATACACAATTACAATTGACTTTTTGCCAGGACCTCACAATGTTGGAACGTGATCTTGTGTTATTTCAATGTATATTTTGTAATATTATCGTTTTACGTAATATAATTAGGTTACTGGGCACAAGTTAACAGAGTGAAAAATAATATCACAAAGCATGGATTCTGACGTCACAACAACACTCTGGGAACTTCTAACAAGACGGCCACTATCTTGTTAGTTCATTGAAATGATCACATGAAACGTATAATATCATTATCTCCTCAATAATGTCAGTAACAATCCAACATATTGCTTGCAAAAAAAGAAATACATATAAATGATACTTAAGATTCAAATGAAACAATGAGACGATGGCACATTTCTACTATTTACAACAAGAGTATTAAAAAAATTGAAACACAGATGTTTCTACAAAAATTAAAACCATTGTATTTTTAGGTTATGATATAGAATGTAATTTTAGTTTAAGCCAATATATAATTCCAGTAATGTGAAATTAATAACTGAATATAAATTATTTTGTTTTTTTTTTGAAGTGAAACTTCTTTATCGGCGTTGGAAAAAAATTTACCGTCACATTTTTCCGTTACGCGCCATCTTTTTTGTATTCATGTCTATGATAATAAAATCCTTTTGTTTAAACTTTATCTAATTTAACTTATTTTTTAATATATATATGTTCCAAAAAAAGAAAGAGTTTTTTTTTTTTTTTAAGTGCAAACATTTTCGAAAAAAAGCCAAACAATTCACTTCTTACGTGTGTACACTAGTACACGCACACATTTTTTTGTTTGTCTTTATATCTTCATGGCTATCTTCGCACTAGGAAGGATAAATAATGTTGAATAAGTATGAAGTGAATGTAAGCGCACGATGCTTCCTTTAGGTATTCTGTAGTTCAGCGTGTGACTGTGTATGTAACTCACGGCAGGCTCCTCGGCGGAGGTGTCGACCCGCGCCTGCGCGGGCTCGAACTTGTGGCAGCCAACGGGGGTGAGGGTGTAGCTCTCCGCGAACTGCACGCAGTGCTGGCTCGCACCACGGGGCACTTGCAGCACACCTTTGGATCTCTTGCTGCTATACTCCACCTGGAGACGATGTTTTCTTATACTTTAAAGTAATATAATAACAAAGAAAATAAATGATTACATAAAGGAAATAATGCATTGTAAATATTACCAGTTAATTGCAGTCGTCAAACAGTTATAAATCACAAAACTGTACTAGATATTACTAATAATGTCAAGTTGTTAGGAAAAAAAGTTAATTACTAGAAAAATAAAAAAATCAGAATTGTTATAGGCTAACAAAGACCTTACCTTAAATAGTACACTAATTTCCCATTTACATTTCTATGTGCGCGATTTCTTTAGAAAAAGTATAACTGATTATTATATATTCTTTTATCGGAGAAATCTATTTATGGGAAATTTTTCGAACATATAATAAAATATAATTGTATCGATTTTAATGTACTATGTAATTTTTTTAGTCACCTAATTGTTTAAACACTATTTATATTGGTGACTTTATCTGCGTTTTATATTATCTTCATAATATATTTAATCTAAAATACTCGCCTCATCTTTCACCGCAAGAAAACGCACTTTGTTGAATGTGTAGAGCTTATAACAATCATAGATTCTTAAAACTTAAATATCTTTATATGAAATGAAGTTAATGTGATTATTCTTTCCTTAGATAAGATCTAAGAACTAAGTGTATAAGAAATAAAAGTAACAAAGTTTATTCAAACGTAAGTAGTTTTGTGAGTATATTTATATAGATAATGAACTGACGGGGTCACGTGTGGCACAGTTATCACATATTGAATTAAGATTATGATAAAGTATTTGCGTGGCGCCATCTATGAGATATTTATAACAATCGACCCTTTAGTTTTCTGTCAACAAACTAATTTAAAGCGCCATCTGTTCAAAACTGATGAAACTAACAATCATTACATAGTATAAAACAAAGTCCCCTACCGCGTCTATCTGTCTGTCTGTTCGCGATAAACTCCAAAACTACCGAACGGATTTTCATACGGTTTTAACCAATGAGTAGAGTGATTCATGAGGAACGTTTTAGTATATAATTTGTCAAAGATTTTTTCATAATCAGGGCGGGACAACGTCTGCCGGGCCTGCTAGTTAATAACAATAATCAACATTGTCAATCATTTAGTAGTAATTAAAAAACATTGAGGTAAATTATATGAGTATTTTGGAGTTGATTGTGGATAGACATAATGGCAGTGGATTTTTATGTTCATAATAGTATGATAAGTACCTCGGCAGGGTGCGTGGAGTGCACGTGCAGCCGGTACCCGGTGTGCCGGAAGGGGGGCACCGCCGTGTGCTTGTGCGCGACCGGCACGTTGTGTCGCGACTCCGCCCAGCACAGCCGCGCGCCCCCCACCGACACCTCCGCGCTGCCCGCCACCACCTCCGCGAACTCGTACTCGCCCTCTGCACACACCACACTTGTGCAACCAACGTAACCCATTGCTATCACAGTATTCCAATACCCATTCTTACTGCGAACCACCGCAATTCACACTCCTGTGTTCTACACCGAACAAATACACTAGGACACGGGCTGTACCAACTCATTCCGCAGGAATACCGACCAATACCAATTGGTTACGAAACTATCATTCCTCTGGGATCAGTCATACATAGCAATAAGTTACAGAGACCACCTTATATCTCAGTACGATTGCATATCTATTTGCTATTTCATAACATAAATAAACACAATCAAAATAAAAATTTACTTTATTCACAATTTAGGCCCTGAGAAAGCACTTGATGAACGTCAAAATTACCACCAATTCAGACAAACAATCCACTCATAGAGAATAACCGCAGGAAGCTCCATCTGTTTTATTTTTGCAACATATATAAATGTACAATACTTTACACATTACAATCGTTTTTAGTGGATGCACAGAGAGAGAAAGAGCAGTCAGTTCCAGACATAACCATCGTTCACATATTGATCCACTTTACAATAGGCTTTTACCTTTTAATCTATAATTAACAATTAATCCACCAAATAAAACAAATCTAAGTAGTAACTATTTAGCTCGTCTTCTGGTGACTATAATGTTATATTTAAATTCTGGCCCCTTTATTAGAAATTTCTAGTGAAGATTCATTATCAAATATTACATGCCATGATATATTGAAACACTTCAATTTTATAAATAACCAAAATATACAAAAAAAAAACACTATAATCGAGTTAAATATAACAAATAATGAAGATTATGAATTTAAAAAATCAATATAAAATTAAAGATTCTTTCACTTGATACTTAATTTTAGAAATGTTTAATAAAATATGTGAACATAAAGAAAAATTAGCCAGTTTCATCTGTTCTTTACGTTAAGAAGAACTTGTTGAAATTTTTTGCCTTATTCAACTGACAGCAAGCAATCACTACAATTTCCACTTACCTAGATGGAACTGGTAGAAGGGGAATAAGAGAGACTAAGGCAAAATAACATCCACTATAATATTTAAGAAAGACTAGGAATAAGGGGGAATAAGGTGTGGAGTGGTGCAAGAAGGGTTACTGACCCTTAGCATGTGTGGTGAGGGGTTGCCCCACGTAGCCGCCGTCGGGGGAGAGAGGGCGAAGGGTGACAAGCACCCCCTCACAAGCAGAGGGAGGCTCGCACTCAACGGTGCCGCTGAGCCGACACTTCAGCTGCGAAAACACTACTCCGGACACTGGCCCATGACCCACAGACACCTTCTGGCTCACTGGGTAGAACCTAAATAAAACAAACGCCTGAGACACGTCTTTTTAGCCCTCTTTTGTAGTAAAACTTCTTTACGCACGTTTGACTTGGAGAGTAAACTGGTAAATGCGTGATGAGTGTTACGAAAACGCGTGATCAGGCAAGGCGAACGGAAGTTGAGAGGGAGATATAAGGTTAGTGAAGATAGAAAGAGAGAGAATAATATTTCATATTATCAATTAAAACCCATAATAAATTTAAACATTTGTATACAACAAACATATATATATATATGTATCACTAGATCTCCGAAACTATATGTCCGATTGACTTGAAATTCAACATAGTTACTTCTTCAGCGACGTAGACGCTCACTAAGAACGGATTTTATCTAAAACTTATCCAAAATGATTTTTTCAACTATAATAATATCATTCTCTCACTGACACCAACTTCAAGTGACAAATAGCATGGCTATGGTAACAACTAAATATTAATTACGTTGCCATGGTATCTTCTATCGTAAACATTTTTCAATGTTTATTTTGTGTTCATTGAATTGGTGAGTTTTTATTCAAAAAGTTTATATTACCTTAGTTTCCAATTTTTGATTTGTAATCTATTACGTATAATAAAACTGTAATATTAAAATAACAACTTTTTATTGAATGGATATGGCTAAAGATAATAAAAATCTAATTTTATAAAAGTTTCTCGGTCTCTGTCTGTCCGTTTGTTCTGGGTAGTCTCCGAAACGGCTGGACCTATTTTAACGTGACTTTCAGTGGTAGATAGCTGACCTCATAAGAAGACATTTAGGTTTTTTATTTTAGCTGTACATACAGTACAGCAGACATGCTGTTACTCGCGACTTCGTCTGCAGTAGAATATCCAAAATTCCTGGACTGATTTTCACGGGATTTTCACTGGCAGATAACTGACCTACGATTATTTTCTGTTGTTATCCGAGACTTCATCTCTAGTGCTATCTCCAAAACGTTTGGACCGAATTTCACGTGACTTTTAATGGTAAATAGCTGACTTCATAAGGAGTGATTTAGGCTTTTTTAAATTTTAAACTAGCTGTTACCCGCGACTTCGTCTGCAGTGCAATATCCGAAATGCTTGAACTGATTTTCACTGGCAGAAAACACACCTTTACAAGGAGTAACTTGGACTATTTTATTTTGTTATTCGCGACTTCGTCTGCAGTGCCGTCTCTAAAACGGGTGGACCAATTTTCACTTGACTTTCAGTGGTATATCTACCACTGACCTCATGAGAAGTAATTTTGTTTTTTTATTTTGGACTAGATGTTACCCCGCCTTTGTTCGCAGTGGAATATCTGAAGTGCCTGGCCTGATTTTCACGGGACTTTCACTAGCAGATAACTGACCTTATAAAGAGTAACTTAGGACTATTTTCTCATGCTACCCGCGTCTTCATCCACCGTGCTATCTCGAAAAAGGTTGGAACAATTTTCATTGGAATTTGATTAATAGATTAAATTATTTCTTCTAAGGTTAGCTAAGTTTTTTACTTTAAATTAGCTGTTACCTGTGACTTCAGCCGCAGTGGAGTATTCGAAACGATTTCCACAGGACTTTGACCAGCAGATAATTAACTAATGACCTATTTTATAACTATAATAAACTAATTGCTATAATATTATTTAAACTATAATAAACCCGTGAACTTATCCGCGTGAAATTTACCAAAATTATGTGAGGCGTGCGCTGTACTGGACTCCAAAAATGAATCTAATTGGAAATCAAATGTTTGTTAGTTTGTTTAGGGAGAGTTCGGTGACATACACACGTACACAAAAAAAATATATATAAAGATAATAACATTTTTATGATATGTTGTTTCATTAATTCTTTATACAGTGTAAATGAGCACTGAGATAGTTATACATATAGTGGGTTAAAGTTCCTAATATATTGCTACTGGTAAGTTTCATTCGGCACAATGTTAGTAAATACATATCTAATACGCACGTTACATGTTACAGCAGGTGACGTGGGTGTCTTACTTACAAATGTTATTGAAAGAGCAATTCTGTAATTGTATATCTTCTCATAATTTTACATTTCAACAGCTAGTATATATATACTGAGTTATATATATAAGTATATATATATACTAGCTGTGCCCGCGATTTCATCCACGTGGAACCTGATGTACAAAACAATGACTAATAAAGTCATCTGAACGTATTTAGTCCATTTGTTTATCTACTTCTCTCTCATACTTAGGGTGTTGCGCCATTGTAGTACTTGAGTCTAGTAATAAGACCAAGACTGTCTGGCATATTATAAATAAAGAATTAGGGAAAAATAAAATAAATGATAATACGCATAATCTAGATGTTGATGGAGTACTAATTTCAAACAGTTCAGAGGTAGTGACTGTTTTCCAAGATTATTTCACAAATATACCTCTACAGGTAACAAAAAATATTAATTCATCAGCCCATGGTGCCGTATCATTTTTAAAAAGTCTGAGGGCACCTGTAAAGTCAAAATTTAATTTTACATCTATTAGTGCAGGTGAAATAATAAGGACTTTTAAACTTTTAAATTTGAAACATACTGAAGACATATGGGGAATGTCGGTAATGGTAGTGCAGTCCTTAATTATCAATATTTCACCATATTTAGCTAACATATTTAATAAGTGTATAGCACAAGGAACCTTCCCCAATCTAATGAAAATAAGTAAAGTAGTTCCTTTATTTAAATCAGGCTGTAGAAATAGTCTTGGAAATTATAGACCAATTTCTGTACTTCCGTCGTTAAGCAAAATTTTTGAGAAGATTATGCTTAAGCAATTAGTAGGATATTTTAAAGCGCAAGAGATTCTGGATGATCGACAGTTTGGCTTCACAAAATCAAAATCGACTACTGACGCTGGTGCAACGCTTTTAAGTAATATATTACGAGCTTGGGAAGGATCGCAGGATGCAATTGGTGTGTTTTGTGATCTATCTAAGGCCTTTGACTGCGTTGACCATAGTACCCTCATTCTGAAATTAAAACATTACGGTGTTTGTGGAGTTTCTCTCGATCTTCTTGTCTCCTATTTAAAAGATCGCTGTCATAAAGTTAGTATAGACGGGGCAACGTCTGCGGGATCCTTGACTCAAATTGGCGTTCCACAGGGTTCCATTTTAGGGCCGTTTTTGTTTCTCGTATATATAAATGATCTGCCGCTAGTGGTTGATAACTGTGCAGATGTAGTTCTTTTCGCGGATGACACTTCGCTTATATTTCAGGTAAAAAGAATAGATTCCGAGTTTACGTATCTAAGCAGTATTTTAAATAAAATTTCCGATTGGTTTGCATTAAATAATTTATTGCTAAACGCAGCCAAAACAAAGTGCATAAGATTTACCTTACCTAATGTTCCACCAACTGATAGTAAAATCGAGATCCAAGGGAATCTAGTTGGCTTAGTTGACAATACTGTGTTCCTGGGTATCACACTTGATTCTAAATTACAATGGGGTCCTCATATAAAAAAATTGGCTGGAAGATTAAGTTCTGCTGTGTTCGCCATTCGAAAAATTCGCCAGCTAACAAATATTGCCACTGCTAGGTTGGTCTACTTCGCTTACTTCCATAGCTTAATGTCTTATGGCATTTTGTTGTGGGGGGCCGCAGCTGAGGTAGACACCATATTCCTACTACAAAAACGGGCAGTTCGAGCAATCTATGATTTGGGACCTCGTGAATCATTAAAGACTAAGTTTCAGGAATTCGGTATTTTAACTCTGCCCTCTCAATATATTCTTGAGAATTTGATGTACGTCCGGAAAAACTTAGATAATCTAGATTTAGTAAAAGACCGACATAATGTAAATACCAGAAACCATAACAAACTGGTCACTCCATGTTTCAGGCTTACTAAGACCAGTAACAGTTTTTTAGGTAATAGTGTTAGATTTTATAACAAAGTCCCAAAACACATTACCGATTTGCCGGATAGTAGGTTCAAGTGTTATGTCAAGCGGGTCTTAATACATAAAGGTTATTACAGGGTGGATCAGTATGTGAACGATAGCGACGTCTGGAAGTGACTCCTCTCTCTGTGCAACCACTAAAAACGAATGTAGCTTTATGTGTCTATTGGTGTGTTAATAAAAAAAAAAAATATATGTTAGTTACTATGAAAAGATAAACCAGATCGAGTTTCTTGCCGGTTCTTCTCGATGACTGGGTTGTTTTCCGAACCGGTGGTAGATTTGACGTTCATAAGTGCCTTCTCAGGGCCTAAATTGAATAAAGAGTATTTTGATTTTGATTTTGATTTTGATTAAAATTACAATAACTTTTAATAGAGTGGACCGATTTTAATGAAACAAAGATTAAGTTACTCCCGAGGATATGCTTTATGATTATGAGGTTTTATTGTAAACCCAGTACTTTAGCATTGGTGCGTGTTCATACAAGCAGACAGACGGAAAAGTACAGACACATTAAATTTACATTCTTATTATATGTATAGAAGATTAAACTATTCATGATAGGGCAAATGTGTTTATTATTGTTATTATATATATTTTGTTGTTGTTGTTATTGTGTGTATAAATGTGTTAATTTAGTCCAAATGTGTAACTTTGTTTTCATTAATGATACGGAAAATTCGTTAAGAACTTTTATATAGAGCGTCAAAAGAACTACAAAAATGCCATTTAAGTTTTTATTCTATCTATATAATTTAGCCGCAAGAGATAAAAAAACGCAAAATTATTAAAAATTCAAATTCGAAAGATCCGTAGAAATTTAAATATTAAAGATAGAAATATGACTCTATGATTTTTTTGTTGATAATTTATCGCTTAATGAGACCTATCCATTCATTTTTTAAATTTCTTTACAGTTTGCAAGTGAGAAAAATGTTCAACATTTTTGCCCTATATTATTTACATGGGACAATTTAAAGTTCGTTGGAAGACCTCTTCAAAATTGAAATTAAGAGCTGTCCTTTGGACATCATTTTTGTTTGGATATATCCTGTGGTATTTTGGAGTGAAAGCAAAAAAAAATATCGCCTTTTTTTTGGCACACCCTAATATATACATACATATAAATGAAATTAAAGAAGCTTTACTTCAATCATGCGATTTAAAGCACCCTCGTTTTTTATAATAAAACGTATTTCCTTCGCCTCAAATATTTTCGTCCATCTATTGCATGTCGCATTACAGGCGACGCGCGGCCGCGGAATATGGGGTAAAGGGAAAGGCGCTCGACAGAGCAGCCAACGCCAATATGTCTATCATCTTAATTATTGTACTTACTATGAGTGTATTCCATACATCTACTACTACAGATGGAAATTTAAAATTTATTATTCAACATCTTCTCTAGTACATGTATAATCGTTTTGTTGTTACCACGAGCTGGCACATTAGGTTGCTATAGTAATAAGTATGTTAGAAAAAATGTGACATATAACAGGGAATAAATGAATTAGCTTCTCTAACAAATTCGAGTATTTTTATTTATATTACAAAAAGTATCGCCGATAGATTGGTTGTGAATCGTACAGTACAGATTTCTCATTATCATTCCCATATTCCAATTATTAAGTAATTATTATTATAAATAATTTTCCGAAAATTTTAAATGCTTACAATCCGAAAAAAATTTCAATTTCAACATGGTTTCATAAAACCCCACAATGCTTTTTTTATACTTCGTAGGTTTTAGCGTTTGAACACAACCTCATCAATGTTAAATAACAATGTAGTCTAGGATGGTAAACACGCTAAACCTAGAAGAGGGTGGCTCTCAAGTGCAGCTGCCGGAACACATCAACAAATTTTCAACTTGAGCTAGCCAAACAGACTTACAAAAAGCCCTACCACTGTGCCAAAGCTTCTATGATGCTGTTGTATACTCGAATGTGAACATCTCTTAATATGATAACTTTACTTGGAAACTTGGAACTTTCAAGTGAAAAGTACTTATTAAAATACACATCAAATAACCAGAATAATGGAAATGTATAAGATAATTATACTACAACAGCATAAATTTACAACTTAACATTCTAGCATTTTTACTAGGATAAAAATAATAATCTTTAAACAACAACAGTTTGTAAGGATTAAATTTGCTAGTATTTGCCTAAACTGAACCTATAAAATGTTAGATTAATTGTTACAAATTTTAGGAATTTATTATTATTATATTAAATACTTACTGAAGACCCTCTCTTTGCTCTTGTTCAGTTACTTCTATCTTAGCTGTGTACACTCCCGATGGTAAATATGTGCACCATTTACCTGAAAATGGCAAATAAATGTAAAAATTTTAAAGATATTGTTAAATGGTAAATAAAAATATTGGTGGCGCCGTTGCGTTTTCGACGCCACCGAAGGCGGGGTTTTCTATGTTAATTAAGTGGACTGTATTTGCGGGGGGTGCTATATTTGATACTCAACTATATTGCGATCAGATACGACGAGGGAGACAAGACTAGGAAGGAAACTTGGCACACACCTCGTGGCGTTGCAGTTTCCACGTGGCTAGCCGGCTAGGTGATTGTTCTCGATGCACTCCACTGTTTTTCTCCGTCACAACACTGACGGACATTAAAGTCTAGTTTCAAAAGGTCTCACACAACAATTATCGTTTATAAAGTGTGTCGGCACGCACTATATGCGGAGCGATACGTTTTATTCTTACTCACTCGACCAGGCGAAAATTCAAACTGTTCTTGCACGCGCCGCGGGAACGACTCTTCTTGCACGCGGCGCGGAAACGACTGGCGCGTTCGACGCGCTACTAACGTAAGCATGTGCCACCACAGGAAGGGGTGATGAAGCGGGATGGAAAGTGTCGCGATCTGATCACCATATTGCGTTAAATTTAAAATATATAAAGCGGCGCAACCAAATATTAAACATTAATTATAGCAAATAGACACTTATATAAATGCACTGAAAACGTAATCGTATTTTTTGTTAATATGTATTTCAGCTATTTTGTTTTTATTTCATTTTCGTGTCTTGTTGTCATCAGGACTGAAATATTTGGAGCGGCAGAGATTGGACTTCGTTCAGTTTGAAATGTAACGACATAAATATGAGTAATACACAATGAAACAGAAATGTGTATCGGTTACCGGTGTCGTCGGGCGTGAGCCTCTGTATCCGGGTGGGTCCCGCGTCCGACGCGAGCGTCACCTCGCGCGGGTCCGCCGGCGTCACGGCGCCGCACACGCGCCACCGGGCCACGGGCACTGCCGGCGCCTGTGCAGGACCTCTAGGCGTGATGGTTACCGAACTATCCTCGAATTCGCACTGCTCTGAAATCATTCAACACTCTCTTTATTTCCATCAACATACCCCACCAATATTTCCTCGCTTAACCACCACAGTAATTCAGTTATTTAAATAACATCAAACAAAAAACCAACAATACTTTATTCAAATTAGGCCCTGATAAAGTGCTTATGAACGTTAATGCTATCACCGTATCGGAGAAACAACCCACTCATCAAAAAGAACCGGCAATACATATTTTTACAACAAAAAGTTATAATTGTTACTAGCTGAGCCGTGCAACTTCGTCTGCACCAAATCGGTTATTAGCGGTTTCAATCTTTCTGAACGCAAAAAATCTATGAAAACCTAAAAGTCCGATTGCTGATTGCTGTAATTGCTGTAAATTCTGATGGAAAGTGCTATGTTAGACATCCTGTAAACAATGCTTTTAATTATAAATACACAAGGAGTATAGTCAAGCACGGTGGCGGTAACAATATAGTTTGGGGGTGTTTTTCCGGATGTGGGGTTGGACCCGTTCGGAAGATTGAAGATACAATGGATCAATGGCAATACAAAAATATCTTAGAGCACACAATGATTCCCTACTCGGATGATGATTTGCCTGTAACCTGAATCTTTCAGCATGACAATGAACCTAAACACACGGCCAATAGCGTCATATGCAGTGCTGTTATTGAAAATAAGGGATACGGCCCTAATATTAATTATAACTATTGGTAGGTTGTGGATAGTAGCTATTTCGTAAATAACAATACTAACTACTAATACTTAAAAAAAATTGTTTTTATACTTTTTTTGTTGTTTCTAATTAGTTGACTATTATTGTTCATACCTTCAAACTGATTTAAATGTTTGTCCGTAATGTAATATTGAAACTGCACTTCTGTAGTGAGATTTATATTGGTTTTTCTAATAAATGATAAATCGTTGAACATTATTTATTGTTTAATTTCAAAACAAAAACGATTGCGGTGAAGTGTCTTACATAATGTCAAGGACCGTTGGCAGTGTTTCTAATTATACGACCACCACTGTACATGTAAAACATGGCCTAAATGTTATACCGGTATATAAGCTACTACTATATATGCAACAGAGATTAATTACATCATTTCCAGACGTCACCATCATTCACATATTGATCTTCCCTGTAATAGCGTTTAATATTAGTATTATTACGTCCGCTATAATTTTCGAAATTATACGTCTTTTATCGCATTGTCAGGTAACGTTAAAAATTAATTATTAGCTTAAAACGGAACCTACGCTCGCAGGTGAAACACACAATCTAGTCAGTTTTAGGTGGAAACGAAAGTTGCGCATATCATAAGACGAAGTTATTTTTAACAAAAATCGAAATTTCAGCAAGCCCATGTAACTTGCAATGAATTTAGTTTTAATTGAAACCTTAGTTGCGCGCGCTGATGTAACACATCATGAAGTTACTTTACGCGGGTTGGTGGAAAACAGAGGTTACGAAGCAGCTCAGAAACGTTCGAGTGCGATTCGCGTCGTGCTTCGTGTGAAATAGATTCTCAGTCGTTACCAAACTCTTTCGCCGGGAGGTTCCGTGCACGGTTACGGTGATACTAAGGAAATATGTACGTGATATCGTTGCGAGTTATTCATTACAACACCAGTTTTACTAAACTGTGTCTAAACTAAACTTTGTTGAACACATATTCAAAATACTTTATTACAAGTGTGTCCAAGCGATCTCTAGCTAAGCATTAGCATGTATACCATCATACGCAATCAATTACATACAGACACTTCATTTTTATTATATGTATAGATGATGCAGTATCATAGAACTCTATCACTAGGCTTATTACTCACCATGTTGCACTCCAAGTGTATAGACTCCTGGCTGCAGATTGGGCAATGTAAATTTCCCCGTGGCATCTGTATTTCCAAATGGCTCTCCATCTAGTAGTATACGAGCACCCGGCATGCCGGTGCCACCAGCAGATGTTACAACAGATCCCACCACTGTGAACCCTGTCACCTGATGGAAATTATAACATTACCTTTGGAGTTGACAGAATCCTAGTGTGTCACGTAGTGGCTTTCATATCTTGTGTTATTTCACTGTATATGTTGTAATATTAGTGGCATTCTGAATAATATAGTTTGGATGTTGTCCACAAGTGAAGTAGATGGAAAATAATACCACAGACTATGGATACTGAGATGGCGCAGAAACTTCCTAAAAAGTTCTAACAACTGAGCCACCACCTTGTTAGAACATTGAAATATCACAAGACACTTGAAACATTATTACTTATTCTACAGTGGCAGTAATAAAATGGAGGATTGGTAGAAAAAAAAAATTCATGGAGTAGATACTTTTGTTCTCAGTTGTATGCATCTAATCAACTTGTGCCAATACAAAATTCCTTGTTAAGGGTTTCATAGTTCACATCAAATAAAAAAATTATATAAATTGTACATATACAGTGGTGGTCATATAATTAGAAACACTACCAACGGTCCTTGGGATTATGTAAGATACTTCACCGCAATCGTTTTTATTTTGAAACTAGCTAACCCGTGCAACTTTGTCTGCACCAGATTGGTTATCACCAGATTCTATTGTATTTTTAAACGCGATTTCACGAATCCAAACTATCAAGGGACTCACTCAAACATATACCCAGATGGTGTGTGAGAAATCTTTTAAAATAAGCCTACAACCCGTTCGTAGTATCATCTACTGGTTTAAATAAAAACTAACCAACATATATTGGCGGTAATTTAAAAAAAAAAGCTTTAAAGGTCTATGAACCCCCAGTTTCTAACAAAGTTCCTTTCCCTTTTTTGTAGACGTTTACTATGCAGTCAGTATAGTTTACATTATAAAATATCAAGATGATAGAGTTAAATTGTAAATTAAACGATAAAATATATTCATAAAATAAATAATGATAATTAAACACTGAATGATATCATAACTATTTTCAACTTGTATTGAAACTTTTTCACACTCCATTGTATTGAAGAAAAATATAAATATTAAAAAGATATGAGCACGACGGGTCAACTGTCACTTGCCTGTAACTATTCGTCTAAGGGCTAGCAACGGTTTCGACGACGAATTTCAATAAGCCAGTTTTTTATATATCTTTATGTTCTTCCGAACAGCGTGCGGGCTACCTGGCTGCCAGTAAACGTTGCGTTTATTAGTGCATATCGCACCTTTACAGACAAAAATATTGATTTTTATATAATTTCAGAATGTTTTGTTTTTCACTAACTTTGAAACGCTACAAAAACATGAAATTATTATTGCCAGACATTTTTGTTATTAACAATAATGTGCCCGATGCTATTTTTTTGTAAATAAAAAAAGTATGTTCAAACCATGTTAAGATAGCTGTAATTTTAATATTATTTTATTTAGACATAAAAGAGTGTAAATTAAAAATAATATGTATAGAAAAACTTAGCTATAGCTATAGTTTAGCGCAACACTGGCTGTATGATAAAGATAGCGATAATTGTGGAAGCGCCTGTTATAGACGCGTGTATTCAAAATGGCGTCAGTTCCAAGTCACATGTCTACGTTTATCGTTGTTTTTCATTGTTTACGGTGAAATCTCAATATCATAATGGTTAATAAAATGAAATATGTTCTTTACAATGGAAAAAATAAAATGAATTATTTTTATTTATAAAGAATATCATCGGGCACATTATTGTCAATAACAAAATTATCTGGCAGTGATAAAATCATGTTTTTAATAGCGTTTAAAAGTTACTGAAAAAAAATGTTCCTAATATTATTAATAAATCAAAATTTTGACCTGTAAATGTGTGATGCGCATTAAAAAACACAATGTTAACCGGCTACCAGGTATCCTGAATACTGTTTGGAAAGGCATAATATAACTTTATATTAAAGAACCAGCTTTTCTAAAATTTTCTTTCTTCCAACGTTGCTGGCTCTTGTACTAAGGTGTCGTAAAAAAAGTCTAGTTTCATTAACTACAAATTTTTGTCTTTCTTTATCCTGAGAACCCCTTGCGTTTTATGGGACAAAAAGTATCCTAGATGTAATCTTGTAATGTTAGTTATCTCTGTGTCAAGTTTCATCAAAATTGGTCCAGTACTTTCAGAGTGATACGTGTTCATAGGGACAGACAGACAGGCAAACAAAAATTGTAAAAGGATTATTTTTGGCTTCTATAGACTCTTCTTCATAGAGCTAAAGTTGTAACAGTATGTTAGAAAGATAAACAGGCATGAGTTTCTTGCTGGATCTTCTCATTCACTGGGCTGTTTTCTGAACTGATAGGTTTGACATTCATAAGCACATTCTCAGAGCCTAAATGAAAGAAGGTATTTCTGATTTTAATTTCGTTCATAAGAGTAAGATACTTACATGCAAAAAATTTGTACATTATATAGAATTTTGTACAAAATTTCCAAATTGTCAGCGGAGCTAACAGAATTAATTTGACTACATCATTATTTCCTTACTAATATTGTACTAACTATCAATTGCTCGCTGCTTCACTCACTGTAATGTAAATTAGATCTATCCCTTGTGACCAGTACATTTTGTTCAAATGAAAGGTATAAAATAAGCATATAAGTTACCTTTTATGCAGAACAAATTCTGTCCTGAGGGTTAAGTTATATCTACATTACTACAAGTTAAGTTACTGCCAGCAAAAGTTAATAAATTGATATAAAAGATAATAATTGATCAGGAAAAATTAATAATGTCAAATAACACTTATATCTTAATATATATATTTCTTGTGTGCGTGTGTATGTGACTGAACTCCTCCTAAACGACTGGACCGATTTTGATGAAATTTTTTGTGTGTGTTCGTGGAGATTCGAGAATGGTTTAGATTCACAATTGGACCCGGCAGGTGGCGCTGCGATCGACTTTTAGGATTTTTTTTGTTTTCAAGGCAGGACAACGTCCGCCCGGTCCGCTAGTTTACTTGTAATTATAAAGCATTTGTAAACTAACTGGAACACTTACCTCAAAAGCATTTTTAATAAAGAGACTGTCATGTCGAACTGTGAATGGAACAGTCTCTGGTTTTATGTTATATGTGACCGCCACCTGTCCAGGGGGTGTTGATAGGGCCAATAATTTATACTCTCCAGCAGGTACTAGGCCAAACCTGAATTCTCCTGAAGCATCCGTGATAGAGTGACAAATTGGAGAATCAGGAACACCCTGCATAAGAGCTGTATTGCAACCTTCCACACGAAACTTTGGGTTTTCCTGTAAAAAGTCATTAATTTAAAACCACCATAGTTTGCCACAAATAAACATAAGATACTCACATAGTTTCAATCAAAACTGAAAGAGTATAAAGTCAATAAGTTATAACATAAAAAATAATAAATTTCAATAGGCAATTAACATATATTCAACCCACCTCTTTGGAATACAATAACACATAAATTCCTCCAATAGGACTACCAAAGGAACTGACAGATCCTGTGACATCAAAGCCCTTAACAGCTAGAACACCAAAAGGCAAGGCTGTGTTCCCTTCTTTTACTGAAACCACTGCTTTTGATGGGTCTAACTTCCACCTATAGAAAAAAAAGTAAATTACAAATGTTATATGCACCTAAACTTTAAACAAATAGTTGCTATTCTCAACATTTTTAGAATAGTTTGTAGTAATTAACAATTTGTGTTTGCATTCATTACATAGTATAAAACAAAGTCCCCTAGCTCGTCTGTCTGTCTGTCTGTGTCTGTTCGTGATAAACTCAAAAACTACTGAACGGATCTTTATGCGGTTTTCACCAGTGGATAAATTGATTCACGAGGAACATTTTGGTATATAATTTGTCCAGGATTTTTGTTATAATCAGGGCGGGACAACGTCTGCCAGGCCCCCTAGTATATAATATTTTATAATGCCTATAATATTTTATATTGTCTAGAGATAATAGGTTTATATTTAAGGGCATTCGTTTGTAATTCTAAGGTAGTATATTTAGTTAGTAAGGATAATAATGTAATTTTTTAAGCTCTTGATTAATTTGCTTTCTACATTCACTTAAAATTTTTTTTTTTTTTTTTTTTTTTTTTTTTTTTTTTCATATCATGCGATCAGTCCTTCCGACTATGAGCAGATGAGTTGAAAGATTATCGTGCATGAGGAGATATTCCCCAATAGGAATATCTTCCATATTAATATATTGGCTCATTCAGCGCCGCCGAGATCCAGGGTTCTGCGCCGTTTCAGGCGATTCACACAGTCAGGCAATGTGAGCTGCACAGCCAACTGATTAGGATGGTTTATAAGTCTTGTCTTGTATTTATTTGCAAGTGCCTTAATTTCGTCCTTTACTTTTGGCATGTTCAGGTAATTGTGTACTTCACTGTTTCTAATGAACCAGGGAGCATTGCTTATTTGCTTAAGGATATAGTTTTGTGTCCTTTGAATTTTGTTTATGTTGGATTCGCAGCAGGCTCCCCACAACTGAATCCCATAGGTCCAGATTGGTTTTATAACAGCCTTGTAGATTAAGAGCTTGTTGTCAAGTGACAGCTTTGAGTTTCTTCCGAGAAGCCAGTACAGGCCCTTGTATTTGAGATTGACCTCTTTACGTTTTGTTTCTATATGTTTCTGCCATGTCAACCGGCGATCCAAGTGTAGCCCAAGGTATTTGACTGTATCACACTGAGGTAACTCTCTACCACTAAGGTTAACAGGAGGACATGTTTCTCTACGCAGGGTGAAGGTGGCTTGCACTGATTTATTAGCACTCACTTTAATACGCCATTTATCGAACCAGTTGCTTATTTCATTGAGGCTTTGCTGAAGTTTCGCAGTAGCACCTGCAGGGTTTGTACAAGAGGCTAATATCGCCGTGTCATCTGCATAGGTAGCGATTGTAACTCCAGGTGTTAGTGGCAGATCAGAAGTGTATATGGTATACAAAACTGGGCCGAGTACGGAGCCTTGTGGCACACCAGCAAGTATCTCATGAAAACCTGATGAGCAGTCATCTTCTCTAACTTGGAATATCCTATTGTTGAGATATGATTCAAATATTTGGTAGAAGCTATGAGGTAGCAGTAGCTTAATTTTATAAAGTAATCCCTTATGCCAAACTCGGTCAAAGGCCATTTGAACATCGAGGAACGCCGAAGAGCAATATTCTTTCTTCTCTAAGCTATTACTGATATGTTTGCACATTCACTTAAAATAACAGGCAAAGAGTTTACATGGTGTACTAACCTCGGATGGGATGCTCTGACAGTATATTTTCCAGGTATGACAGGAGTAAAATGGAAATCCCCACCAACCGTAGTGACAGTGTTCCTCATTTCTCCTTTATCATTCACCAGCTCCACAGCAATGCCACTTGGGCCTTGTTTCTGTCCAGCAGTTATCACTTTTCCTGTGATTCCAAAGCCATTGAAAGCAAAATTTATGTCCTGCCCAGTGGAACATGGATCTGTGGCTCCGTTAACACTCAGATTTACATAAGAAGGTTCAAAACTCCATCCAGCTGGTGGATGCACTTTCAATACATATTCTCCTTTTTCGTATAAAGGTAAGAAATAATATCCGTTAGTCGGGGCACATTCTGTTTTCTCCTTAAGTCCGCCTTCCTTAGTATATCTGAAAATATCAAATTTATGACTTAAAGGCGTTACTAAATTTAGCCATGGAGAATTTTATGATAACATAATCACGTTACGTTACATTATAGTATTAGCAAACGAAAATTGTGCATTTCAATGAAATATAATAGGTATATAGGTTAACTTACAACCCGATTTCAATTTTAGAGAAATCCAAGCTTACATGACTTTTCACAAAACCACCGCATCCTATTATATCTTCTGCATTACATTTTCTAGTTATTATATTTAGAATAAATAAAGAAAAAATAATCCTTGCAGTAAACCTAATCATCGCCATTTTTATTTGATAAGAAACAGGGACGTCTAGATCAACTATGAATGACAATTTAGATATCGATATTTATTTAGGAATCGAATGATATGTATAGATCTCGCCAAACATTCTGACCACTCTGAAATAGACAAACAGAACAAAAATGTAGGTATAAATATGTATTATATGTTTAACATTGAGGCAATCTAATGATAAATAAATACCAATTTTAGATTGCTATAATAATATTTTAAATTTATTCTGTATTAAACTTTACATGATATTATGCGCAAGCCCGAACTTTTGCCTGTATCCAAAGCGAAATAAAAATAATTACTATAAATATATAATAATTAATAAATTATGAGAAGCTGTTAAAATATATTCTATTATATTCATCCAAAAAATAATTATAAAATAAATTCAATAGGTATATAAAACATGTAAAATCAAATTTGAAATAAAAACTTATAAATTTTAATTGTGAATACTTTACTATCGTCTCCAAGTAAATTACAATTGGTACTGACGCTCGAGAAAAGTTTTAAAGAATGTATATCCACATAATTACTACCTATATATAAATGTACTCAGAGCTACCTAATTTGCGGCCTTTGATTATATACTACTCGTATCTAAATTGTATGGGTATGACATTAACGATAAGAAAATGGTTCAGTGTAGCTCATTGGTTTTGAATATATACATAACTAGCGAGCCCGGCAGACGTTGTCCCGCTCTGATTATAAAAAAAAACCATGACAAATTATATACCAAAACGTTCCTCATGAACCACTTTATCCACAGATGAAAACTGCATGAAAATCCGTTTAGTAGTTTTTGAGTTTACCGCGAACAGACAGACAGACAGACGCGGTAGGGGACTTTGTTTTATACTATGTAATAAATAATAATAATGATATACCAAGCATATTTTTGTTGTACTGAGTATATATGATGCAATCATGACCAAAGTTGAAATAAATACATTTTCATCCAATTCCATTACATTATTCAAAGTAGAAAATTACATATCACAATCTATTGAAGTAATTAAGACGTGTGTTGATATAATATTTAAATATACATGCGTATTTTAAAATATTTTTTGTTGCTTTCTTAATTTGTATATTTCATTATTATATTGTTTTATAACAAAGAAATCAGTACTTGTTCTTGTCTTATCATGTATTGGTGTATCTAATGTACTAGGAATAGTTTGTTACAACTAAATTTAAAATATTGTTTCATCTATACATATAATAAAAATAAAGTGTCTGTATGTAATATCAAAATATTTTTTTTTACTGATTGGGTACGAAAGTATACACGATACTGATAACAAAAATGCAATTTTTAAAATTTTTGTCCGGCAGTCTGTTTGTTCCGGGTAATCTCCGAAACGGCTGGACCGATTTTGATGGGAATTTCACTGCCAGATAAATGTAATTATAGCGGGTTACTTTATAGGCTACTCTAAATTAGACGTCCGCAATGCTATCTCCAAAACGGTTAGACCGATTTTCACGAAACTTTTACCAGCAGATACCGGACATCATAACAAGTAATTTAGTCTATTTTAATTTAAACTAGCTGTTAACTGTGGCTTTGCCCGCAGTGTTATCTCCAAAACTGTTCGACCCATCTTCACGAGACTTTCCCTGGCAGATAGCTGACCTTATAAAAAGTAATTCAAGCAATTTTAGTTTATACTAACTGTTACATTGCATTAATTGTATGTATCTTATAAGGTTTAGCCACCGTTATCAATAAGAGCGCTCCAAAACTCCTTATGATTTTATTAGAATACGGCGATCATTCTCTACTTCAAATAAATATTTCATACATAAAATCCTTCCGAACAAAATTGTCTCAATTAATGAAATGGTAAATGAAAAAATGAAAACTGAAAAAACCTGTTACCTAGTTTACAAAAACTAAGGAAACACAAACAGACGAGACACATTCTCCTTGTTATTTAAAACCTACCTCCACCGTAGTTTGAACGCTACTGCGATGATTTGCGGTTTTTTACCGCAACTCCGGAATTAAATCCGTTGCGGAATTCTACCCGTAGTGCGCGCGCTTCCATACAGTTTCAAATGTTACAAAATTTGCAGAAAAAAATTGTGCGATGAAAAACCGTAGTGCGCGCAGGCACTGATGAAAAAGTAGATAATAAAATAACCTATTATACCTGTATTTTATTTTTATATTTTGCGGCCCCCCAATGTATTTAGTCATTTTTGTTGGCCCTGGGTCCCATCTAGTTTGGACAGCCCTGATTTAGAGGTCTTCCTAATAAGATCTTAGATTATAAACGTATTACGTAAAGAGTTCCATAATACAATTTCTTGCGGAACAGACAAGCGTTTATTTTTTGTATAGTCACAAAATCTTAATTATAATGGCAATGTATATTTAATGTAATGTAAATCTTAATAATAATATTTTATGTTATTGTTTCATTAGTTCCTTATACAGTTTAAGTGAGCACTGAGGTAAAGTTATATTGTGGGTTAAGGTTCGAAATATGTTGCTGATGACAAACCTCATTTGGCACACTGTAAGTATTTATATATTTAACTAGCTGTAACCGCAGCTCCGCACGCGTTTTTTAAAATTGTATTTAAGAAATATAAAACTGTGAGACCATGAACAGTTATAGAAATGCTCTTTAAAAACAATTGTAAGTATGACACACACGCCACCTACAGTGACATGTAACGTATACATTAGATATATAAATCCTAACAGTGTGTCAAATGAGGTTTATCATCAGCAACATATTTGGAACCCTAACCCTCCATATAACTTTCTCAGTGCTCACTTACACAGTATAAAGAACTAATGAAACAATGACTTAAAGATATTATTAGAATATATAATATGCCCATATTGTCAATAATTAATACGTTTATGAACTTATATATTATTACAAAAATCCCTTATATCTTCAAATTACTATTAATAATTACAATGTTGATTAAAAACAATGAATGAGCTGACGTCTTTAAATCTCGCATTAAAATAATTCAAGATATAAAACTTTATATCTGTCTAAGCAGTTTTTAATATTCGACAATTAAAATAGTGCTCATTGACTTGGATACAATATTCTTATGTGTTACTATGATTGCTGAGTTATGTAGACGAAAGCGCGGGAAGTAAATCAAAATGACCGAAAAGACAATATAATTCAAATTACATACATAGATACAGTCATATGAATTTCAATTATATTTATTCTTGGAGTCCAGTACAACGCACATCTTATGCACATGTTTACAGTGAACAACATACTTTTGCTAAATTTCATGCGGTCGAAATCGCGGGTAACAGCAAGTCTAAAAAAAAAATAACTTAAATTACTTCCTATAAGGCCAGTTATCTGCCAGTGAAAGTCCCGTGATTATTGGTCAAACCGTTTTAGACATAGCACTGCGGGCGAAGCCACGGTTAACAGCTAGTCTAAATTAAAATAGATGAAATGACTTTTTATAATGTACGCTATCTGCCAGTGAAAGTCCCGTAAAAAACGATCGAACCGTTTTGGAGATAGTACTGCGGGCGAAACCACGGTTAACAGCTAGTATAAATTAAAATTGCCTAAATTACTTTTTATAAAATCAGCTATCTGCCAGTGAAAGTCTCGTGAAGATCGGTCAAACCACTTTGGAGATAGCACTGAGGGCAAAACCACGGTTAACAGCTAGTATAAACTAAAATTGCTGGAATTACTTTCTATAAGGTCAGCTATCTGCTAGTGAAAGTTTCGTGAAGATCAGTCCAACCATTTTGGAGATAACGTTGCAGGCGAAGCCACGGTTAACAGCTGGTATAAATAAAAATTGCGCAAATTATTTTTATAAGGTCAGCTATCTGCCATTGAAAGTCCCGTGAAAATCGATCCAACCGTTTTGAAGATAGCATTGCGGACGAAGCCGCGGTTAACAGCTAGTCTAATTTAAAGTAGCCTAAGTAACCCGCTGTAATTTTTTCTATCTACCAGTGAAATTCTCTTCAAAATCGGTCCAGCCGTTTCGGAGATTACCCGGAACAAAAAGACAGACAGACCGACAAAAATTTTATAAATTGCATTTTTGTTATCAGAAGCGTGTATTCTTTCATACCCAATCAGTCAAAAAATTTTATTTTGATATTACATACAGACACTTCATTTTTATTATATGTATAGAAGAAGAATAGATAGAAGAAGACTAGCTGACCCGTGCAACTTTGTCTGCACCAAATAGGTTATTACTGGTTCCAATTTTATTTCCAAACGTCAAAAATCTTAAAAAATCTAAAACCCGATTGTAGTGAAACTTATCCCGTGTTATTACAAAAAAGTTAAATACGTATTAAATACTTGGTTCAAAAAAGTTTCCTAATAAATTCACCGCGCTCGCCCGATGTAAGTTCATGTTATCCTTTTTTACAAGTCTAAACTAACATAACCAAAGCGAGACAAAAGAACAAGATGGCGACCGCGGTGCATTTAATATGAGACCTTTTTAAAGCCAGGGTTCAATACGTATTTAACTTTTTTGTAATAACACCGTTGGGGTCCAATTGTGACCCGAAACTATACTATATATATTGGCAAGAAAGGGCTTCCCGATATCCACTGGGATGCTCCTTTGACCCTCACCTCGACGCCCCATTTACTATACCTATACACATATAATAAAAATGGAGTGTCTGTATGTAATATCAAAATAAATTTTTTTTTACCGATTGGGTATGAAAGTATACAGGCTTCTGATAACAAAAATGCTATTTTTTAAATTTTTGTCGGTCTGTCTGTTTATTCCGGGTAATCTCCGAAATCGCTGGACCAATTTTGACGAGAATTTTACTGGCAGTTAGCTAAAATTACAGCGGGTTACTTAGGCTACTTTAAATTAGACTAGCTGTTACCCGCGGATTCGCCCGCAATGCTATCTCCAAAACGGTTGGACAGATTTTCACGAAACTTTCACCAGCAGATATTTATCTTTATAAAAAGTAATTTAAGCAATTTTAGTTTATACTAGCTGTTAACTGTGGCTTCGCCCACAGTGCTATCTCCAAAACGGTTCGACCGATCTTCACAAGACTTTCACTGGCAGATAGCGAACTTTATAAAAAGTAATTAAAGCAATTTTAGTTTATACTGGCTGTTAACCGTGGCTTTGCCCGCAGTGCTATCTCCGAAACTGTTCAACCTATTTTTACGTGACATTCACCAGCAGATAGCGGACATTATAAAAAGTAATTTAGTCTATTTTAATTTATACTAACTATTAACTGTGGTTTCGCCCGCTGTGCTATCACCAAAACGGTTAGACCGATTTTCACGTGACTTTCACTGGTAGATAGCGAACCTTATAAAAAGTAATTGAGGTTATTTTATTTTCGACTAGCTGTTACCCGCGACTTTGCCTGCATGAAATTTAGCAAGATTTCAAGTCATTCTTTATTTATAATTAAACAAATCATTATCAGCTTATTGTTTACAATTCGACATTATAATTATTAATAACTATAATAATATAGAGGTCTTCCTAATAAAGTTTTAGATTATAAACGTATTACAGTAAAATCTTAATTATAATGGTAATGTATATTAAATGTAAATCTTTATAATAATATTTTAAGTTATTGTTTCATTAGTGCCTTATACAGTGTAAGTGAGCACTGGGGTAGTTATATTGTGGGTTAAGGTTCCAAATACGTTGCTGATGACAAACCTCATTTGACACACTGTTAGTATTTATATATCTAATGTACACGTTACATTTTACTGTTAATGGCGTGCGTCTCGTACTTACAATTGTTTTTAAAGAGCATTTCTATAATTGTACATAATCTCAAAATATTATAATTCTTTAATACGATTTTAAAAAACGCGTGCCGAGCTGCGGGTACAGCTAGTAATATATATTTCCCTAAATAAAAAGTAATCTAATATTCAATTCTAACAGTGAGATAATTTTCAAAATCGGATCAGCAGTATCAGAGATAACTCGGAACATCGAAACTCACAAATTTCAACTTTTTAGTATTGGAGTTTCATGGATATGAATTCTACAATTGTGAAATTAGTCATGGGAGAGTCACTTTATAGATAATATTAAATTTTTATTACATAATTTAGTTCTCCCAGATTATACCACTGAGATACACAAAGACAAACACAACACTACAGACATCAGGCCTTAAATAAATATATATTTACATAATAATTACTGTTAGTTATTGTGTTATGTTGAAGTTTAATTTTGTTAAAAACACATAAAATTAGAGTGTTGACAAAAGGAGAAAATACATACCTTTGTGCCTTTCTTAAAATCAGACTGACGTAGTATATTGTTAGGTAAAATATCATACAATGAAATACTAAATTGGGGTAATCGAAAAAATGTGTTCTAGAGTGTCTTCATCCGACCCCCATACACATATTGATTTGTTGCTGATTCTAAACTTTGCAAGATGCACTGGAGAGCACTCAGTCTACAGATAGTAGACGCAGCAAACTTACAACAGTCACGAAATTTATAAACTCATGGCTTATCAGGAATGTTATCCTAAATGGAAGCATAAGATTTGCCTTTAATTTGGTAGAATACATTCCAGTTTGAGTCCCACGACAGTAACAAATCAGTTTTGTTTGGGGAGGATAAATCCTGAACATAGGTTTTATAATGATCGAAATATCCATACTGGATAGTTTCTTTAGCGATAAGATCAACAGCTTCATTACCCTGGATCAGACTATGTCCTCATATCCATGGCAGAACTACATAAATTCCTAAAAAAATACATTGATACAAATGGAATTGATTAATTGTGATAACTGATGTTTCATTGAAATATGCCAAACATGCCAAAACAATATCAAAAGTATTGTAAAAAGTTTCAAAAAGAAGGAAAAGCCCTTTCCCTTTCTTTCTTTAAGGCAAACAATTTCATTAATGTTTTAAAAAAAAATGTTTATATATATAGATTTTTTGATACAGGAACCTTCTCGGGCGTCCCCAGAATACCCTCTTAAATTATTATCACAATCTGATCAGTCGTTTCGGCATGCATAGAGGACAAACATATAAATATTGATTTTTATATATAAAGAATAATGATAAATTAAACACTGAATGATCTGGAATAATCAAGTTAATAAAAGTTAATACACCAATAGGTAATCCTTGAGTAGGTTTGCTATTGAAATGAAAATTTTATTTGTGTGTATATTATATACAGTATCTCTCTCTCTCTATCTTTCTCTATTACGACACCTAACCTATGGTACATAGACTCTTAGACTCTACACATCCACAATACGTAAAAATAATATTAAAAAATCATCTCTACCACTTTATCATAACAACCTTCAACTTGTATTAAAACTTTTTCATACTTCATTGTATTGAAAAAAAATATAAAAAAAAAGATATGACGCATCGCGCCGCGTCGTCGCGTCAACTGTCACTTACATGTAACTATTCGTCTAAGAGCTAGCAACGGTTTAATTTCAGAATGTTTTGTTTTTCACTAACTTTGAAACGCTACTAAAACATGAAATTATTATTGCCAGACATTTTTGTTATTAACAATAATGTGCTCGAAGCTATTTTTGGTAAATATAAAAAGTATGTTAAGATAGCTGTAATTTTAATATTATTTTATTTAGACATAAATGAGGGTAAATTTAAAATAATACGTATAGAATAACTTAGCTATAGCTATAGTTTAGCGCAACACTGGCTGTATGTATGATAAAGATAGTGATAATTGTGGAAACGCCTGTTATAGACGTATGTATTCAAGATGACGTCAGTCCCATGTCATATGTCTACGTTTATCGTTGTTTTTGATTATTTACGGTGAAATCTCAATATCATAATGGTTAATAAAATTAAATATGTTCTTTGCAATGGAAAAAATAAAATGGTTTGAAATTAATTATTTTTATTTATGAAGAATATCATCGAGCACATTATTATCAATAACAAAATTGTCTGGCAGTCATAAATTCATGGTTTTAATAGCGTAAAAATTTACTGAAAAAAATGTTCCTAAAATTATCTTAATATATATATTTCTTGTGTGCGTGTGTATGTGACTGAACTCCTCCTAAACGACTGGACCGATTTTGATGAAATTTTTTGTGTGTGTTCGTGGAGATTCGAGAATGGTTTAGATTCACAATTGGACCCGGCAGGTGGCGCTGCGATCGACTTTTAGGATTTTTTTGTTTTCAAGGCAGGACAACGTCCGCCCGGTCCGCTAGTTTATAAATAAAAATTTTGACATGTAAAGGTGTGATGCGCATTAAAAAACACAACGCGAAGCGGCTACCAGATATCCTGAATCCTGTTTGGAAAGGCATAATATATTTTCATATTAAAGAACCAGCTTTTCTAAAATTTTCGTTGTTTCAACGTTGCTGGCTCTTGTACTAAGATGTCGCAAAAAAGTCTAGTTACATTAACTACAATTTTTTGTCTTTCGTTATCCTGGAGAACCCCTTTCGTTTTATGGGACAAAAAGTATCCTAAATGTAACCTTGTAATATTAGTTATTACTGTGTCAAGTTTCGTTAAAATCGGTTCAGTACTTTCAGCGCGATGCGTGTTCACAGGGACAGAAAGACAGACAAAAATTGTAAAAGGATTATTTTTGGCTTCTATATTGATAACAAAGTCTACCCCGATCAAAATTTTCAAAAAATATTTAATGTACAGATTTGGCTTTGTTACAGTTTTATTATAGTATATAGATGTACACGATACATGTTACTGCATGCTGTCGTGTGTGTCATACTTACAATTGCTTTTAAAGAGCATTTCTATAATTGTATATAGTCTCACAATTTTATAATTCTTTAATACGAATAATAAAAAACGCATGCAGAGCTGCAGGTACAGCTAGTAAATATACAACGTAAACTGTGACATGGGTAACTAAATTTATAAAGCTGACATGCAATTATATATATACTTGTAAAAGTTACTAAATTGTTAGCTATAACTTTTATTATGTATTATTTTATTGTTACTTTTAGAGGCCCTATAACCGAAATTGTGAAATTTATTAAATTATGATTTGAAGCAATAAATGTGATAATTACAATGTGAGTTAATACTATTGGTATAATATACACAGTAAATGTAAGACATTTTATTTTTATTTGTAGTATTATTATAAATTATTGACATCATTTTGCAAACATCAAAACTTGATATGTAAAGAAAATGTATATTTATTAATACAAAAGCAAAATAAACTTAAAAATACTTTTAATCTATTAATTAACAAGACTCTGGATTTATCTTTTTCATGTAGCTACAGCAGTTTTAGCTTTATTTTGTATTGGAAGGAACAATTTAAATTCAGCAGGTAATTCATCTTCAGAGTACAATCTATCTGAAAAGTAGACCCTCCTGATTCTACAGTTTGCATGTATTTGTACTCTTAAAGTTTCAACATAGTTTGTGCCATATGCTCGCCTAGTAAAATCAGCTAGATTGAATTGTATTTGATTCCAGCCTTCATCAAGACGCATGGGCATGGTACAAATGAAGGGTTTTACCCTAGTTGTAGACTGATAATTACTAGCTCTGAACCTTCTGCGTACGTTTTTGTCATCCAAAACCTGTAAACAAATATTTTAAGGTTATGTTATAAAACCTTTTATGTAAAGTTATGCATTGTGCATGATAGTTATTATTAAATATTATAGTCCTCACCTGAACTTCAAATGTAAAATATTTTTTAAGATTTTTTATTATCATCACTAAGAATGGCAGTTTGATTCCGAGAGTTTTCTTTGGGTCGGCCGGGCAGGTAATATAAGTGGTGCTGATGTTGGTGCCGACTATTTCTAGCACTAAGCTTTGTATATCGTTATCAGTTATTCTTTTTATGTGCCCATTACGTACTTTCTTGTCCCAAATTTGCAAAGGTTTGCTTCCTATGCTGTAAAGAATTGACAAGAAACCAGACTGAAAAGTGTTCTTGAACATTTCGCTTGAGTTGAACAGTTACTAAAGTGTATCCTTACATTTAATAGGTGACTAATTACGAAAGTTTAATCAATAAAGAATGATCTTTCGCGGTTGCATTACAACTTGACAGAGTGACAGTAAACACTAAGATTTTGAATACGTCCATTGATTGGCCATGTGTTTGTTATCATTAGGGCTACCATAGCAACGACGTGAGACGGTCCGTTAACCATAAAAGTTATTATGCGAACGATTATATATTACTTAATAGATAATATAAATTTTATTATTACAAATATTAAAAAGTAAAAAATGTAAGTAGGCACCTGTATTTACTTTTCGGAACATTGACTAAAGGTCCTTCGTAAATCATATTAATACAAGATAATAGTTTATTAACAAGCAGCCGACGACCATCTCACACTATCTATTTGAAAATATTACCTGCCATTAAATTATTATAGATATTAAATTATGCTATATTACAGTATATCTTACTTGTTTATGCTATTTTCTATTACTAGTTGTATTAAGCAGGAAGTATGGAAACACGGAACTTTCTTCCGTGTATGGGAACGTATTTTATTTACGGTTTGACAGTTCTGTGTGACAGTTGAAGTGATATTTATACAGATAGGTATAACTTATCTGTGCTCTTTTATAAAAAAAAATCAGCAGTGCCTGTTGGTGTGTAGGCTCTTGCGATTTACTGCGGTATTTATATAATTAGGGTTAGTGTAAGTTTATCTAATGCAAACATGTACTAAGATTACGTTTACATAGTGTAGAATGAATGAACTTTTAATTTTGTAAATATTAAACGTGATCAGTGAAAGTGATATTGCAAAAATGACGGAAATGTCTTCAAAAAGGTAAGATTTCTTTCTACATATTTGTTACATATTTATAAACATATTCATAAAGATTTACCTGACAAGACTGCGTAAAAGGACTAATTATTTAGTAGAATCCAGTGTAATTGTTTTTCTAACCTGATGACGGTAGGTTTAATTGAATACTCTCTATAGCAACAATTATTAATTGTTGGTATAGATATTGTTAATTGTTACCTTCAAAACTATAAATATAATGTTTGTTTAATTTTGTATACATTTTAATAAAATGTCTGTAAAACGTATTTCTTAGTGCAATTTCAAAAATAGAATGTTTCATTTTTAAAATACAGACAAAATATTATGCAAATCAAAAAAGTATTTGACTTCTTATTTCGTCTTGTCTGAAGGAATAACTTATTTCTATATGAATATCTTGTATGATAATATTATAACTGGTGATCATCATGTAATTTTCATTTATCGGGATAAGTCATTTACTCTATTTCAATTATAGCTAATTTTAGTTCAGTTTAATTGTTGCTAGTTTATTAATATTTACAATTAATCAGATACAACATCATAATCATGATCATCATCTTGTCACACCTACAATATATTTTCAACATCCTATCTTGTCAGCTTGACTTAGAGATCTTAGCATCTTAGTATGAACTACCACAACCACTTTAGGGATTACTCCATTGCCCTTTACCGGGTATGAAGTTAGTTTAATCGACTTTACTTTAATGCTATCGATTAAATTTTTTCTTGAGTCCTTGTTGTTTCAGATTTTTAGTAATCTTCTATTGAATAGTTGCCTAAAGTTAGTTAAGTGTGCATTTCATTGGGTATCTCATCTACTCAATTTTTTTAAGGCTATGCCAGTATTCCTTTGATATTATACTATTATATAATAACTAGTAACCTGCCCTGGCTTCTCATAGGTGTTATGTACTAATGTGGCATCAAAAGTGTTTAAAGGATTTGAATCAATTTTTTATCACTTTGATATTTATGTCCTAGAAGCTACTTAAAATGTAGACACAAACAATATTTTTTTTTATTGCATGTAATTTTAAATCTGTGATATGTTTTAAGATATTCATTGAAATGATATGGTGTCGTGTAGTTCAGACCTACACATAATGCCCAACATAACTGAAGTATTTAATTGCATAAGGATTAATTGCATATTTATCTAAATAGCGTGGTATGATTTTTTTATATGTAAAATATAAAAATGGTTATAGTGAATTGTCCTTGGGAGATAGACAAATTCTATTTGTAGTACATTATTTTTTGCCATCATTTTCAATGTAAGTGATTGAAAACTTCTTATTACTCCATTAGAATAGGAAGAGTTTTCTTTACTTTATATAAATGTATATACACATAAACCTTTGAGAATAAATTCTCTAAATGATAGTGAAATTCGTTAATAAATCTTTGTATGGTTTAGAAGAACTAAGACAACCCACAAACAGACATGAAAAGGGGCTCTGTATTATAATATTTATAGATTGTGATACCAAATAGCTCAGCAAACTATTATTAATCATAACTAATCAATACTTTATTCCATCTGTCTTCGAAACTTGACTAATTGTCATCAACAAATAATGTTCATTTATTGTAAAATGTCTCCCACATTGCAAATGCACAGTGCAAATGTGAAATTATTGACCAATTATGAAAGTAATAGAAATGCAAATACATTGAGATTAATTTTTATATTTGCGTAATAACTAAGAATAAGCAGAAGAATAAGTAAGAATAGTTTACAAGGGTATATTAAAATAACATCGAGGCAAAATTAGGTATACATATTATATACCAATTGAGGAGATATAAGAAAAAAATAAAAATAATCAGTTTTACTTTTATTGTAAACTAGCGGGCCCGGCTGACGTGTCCCACTCTGACTATAAAAAAATCCTTGACAATTTATATACTAAAACCTCCCTCATAAATCACTTTATCCACTGGTGAAAACCGCATGAAAATCTGTTCAGTAGTTTTTGAATTTATTACGAACAGACAGATGGACAGACGCAGTAGGAGACTTTGTTTTATACTATGTAATATAATGATTATTGTAACTGTAACCTTGTAAAAAGTTTATTTTTAATTATATGCGTACTTATCCATATCAATAATTTTGTATATTGTCTCTTGTATAAAATACTTATACAATCTTGTCTTATACAAGATTTCATATGTGGGTAACTAATTCCAATCTACATATAGATTTTACTATGGTAACCAAACAGCTAATATATCATACATAATATGTACAGAGTACACACACATATAACTGACAATTATTCTTATTACACAAAATTAAGTTGTTTCTGGGTATTAAACTTGGGACCCACTCATTGTAGCTCGGTGTAGTATTAACTAGTACTTCAAAATTTCTAACATTATTAATCTTGTATAGTATCTACAATATGCAGTAATAAATAATCATGCAGTCTGTTACAATACATGAGGAAAAGAACTTTGGACTGATTTTATCTTAACAACAGTACTGCCATCCGTTTATGTGTTATATCTATAATAGTTTATAAGGCAACTTATATAAAATATCCAAAGAATTAATCTATATGTGTATATAAAACGAAGTTGGTTTTTAGTTACACCATTTACAATATCTAATTTATTATTATTAATTATAATATATATTAATTAAAATATAACTCAAGAAGGGCTGGACCGATGTTCGTGATTTTTTATTTGTTGAATTTGTCTCTGCCCCAAATTGCAGAATAACTATAAAAAGACTATAAATATTCACGGAGAAAAAAATTACGACGAAAATAATTTTTTTCAGGAAATGCCTTTTTGATTATACCTCGGAAACGGATTGACTGATCTCGATGTTTTTTTTGTCCGTGTATCATTATTTCGATTTTTGTATATTTAATGGACTTCGGTTTGAGTATTCACTTTATTTTAATAAAAAACTGATTTTAATTGAGCTTATAAGTTAACACAACATTTATTAATTTTGAGATGGTACCGCGTCAGCTAGTGTTAAATAAATAATATGCAAAATAAAAAGGGAAATACAAATGTTTTTAATAAATAAAATCTCCCATAAGTTTCTTCATATTGCAAATAAATACCAAGGAAACATTCACAGAAGTCCCAAGTCTCGAAAGAGGTCTAACTGTATACAGGAAGTATAAGCAACTTTCTCTCTGTTCAATCAGGGCTCGACTCGAGTCGTAAGGACCAGTTTTCACAATAACAATAAATATTTTTCTGTACAACGGAGTAGCAATATGCGTTTCCTTTTTATTTTATTCAATGAATGAGTCGAGAAGGCTTCGATTTTGTTCGGGTCGCTTAACTCGTCGCGCGAGACCGTATTCTGTTTATTCAGATTGTATTGTATCACGGTTTAGCTGTTTCCTAGTCTCGTATTAGAGGAACGGTGTACAAATAAAATGGCGGAGTTGATTCACTCTGGAGTAAATAATTGAACTCAATCTAACATGCCCAATGTCAATAAAATGTCGGGTCTAGTGATTACCAATATTTTGTGTAACATCTGAATAATGACGCGAAATTTACTAAACCACTGGATAAGTACAATTTTGCACAAGTTGCAAAATTAATTATAGGACTTGGGTTTGCGTGTCAGAATAATTAGATGAGCTGATATAACTGCATGTCGATTTAAAGGAAAGGTTCCCAGGCTTTTTTGTCATAGACCACTTTCAAAATTTAGGTAGTCCGGGGGGCCCTTGCAGCTATATTTTTACCATATTCCCAAAATTCGACAACAAATGGCAGTGGCGGCGCTTTGGAAGTTTTCGACACGTACTCGAATATGGATAGTGCAAGTTTTTACAAGTAACAGTCGCTGAGCTTCTTATATATTATCTGGCTACATTGATAGGTGAAGTCAAACAAACATTTTAATTCTTCACTGTTGAAAGCAGAAAAATTTTCGTGGACCCCGCTTATGTATTGTGAACCCCCATTTTTTGTCACGTCAACGTAGACCCTCGTCGAGTCTCCCGTGGACCCCTGGGTGTCTGTATTACTTTGGGAAAGGATTACGAGCTTTAGGGATGAAGGGCTGAAAGATTGTTCTATTTTGTATATCAATCGCTTTCGTCACATTGACTCCAAAAAGGTTATTAATAATATTATAATATATAAATAATATTCAACCTTTATTAAAATACCGGTTAGGAAAATATTAATTATTATTCCTTATAAATTTAGTGTTATTTTGAGCCATCGGCCCGGGTCAGTACTGAGTCGTGTAACGCACCAATTTTCGAGAAACAGTTTATAAATGGTGTATTAGTGCAGACCAACAATGAGTAAATTTCTCAGAATAAGGCGTCAAGATTCCCTCGTGCAAAAACTCTTCGTGTCTAAGCTATTGTTCTCGAGTTTTTGGTCGGCAATTGTAATTTAGTTAAAATTGATGGTCTTCCTGTCTAATAATATCATGCTTTGGGTAATTTACGCAATCGCTAAGTATGGAATTAGATTATTATGTACCTATAACGGTACAATTATTTTGATACAGTGCGAAAATTTTCTAACATGAATAGAGAGAATCAGAGAACTAAATCAAATTTTATAAGTTACGACTTTTATTTAATTTTTTTTATAAGCATAAGTAGCAAACACGATGGCAGTGTGTAAGTCGTGGTGGTCTAGTGGGTTGACCGGTAGAATATCAATCCAATGTCCTTAGGTTGAAAACCCGGCATGTATCAACAGATTTTTCGGAATTCACGTACGTTTACTGATTCAAATTGGTAACATTATCGGCTGACGGTGAAGGAAAACATCGTGAGGAAACCTGAACCTGTGAAATGTTCTTGTAATACTATATGTGGGAAAACATATAATTGTGGAATTATCAGAATTTAAAATCGCCAATACGTCGTGGGCTGGTGTGGTGATCATGCCTATAGCCCTGCAATGGGTTTTTTAGAGGCTGATGTAGCTTATCTACAAACAATATGAAACGGAAGAAGAGTCCTAGTGGAGATCCGATACAGATAGGATACTAATATTGTTTAACGCAGTGGGACTTTTTCTGATTCCAGCAATCCATAACGGATTCTGTTACGCTATTTTTACTATAACAAAAATGATGCTTATACTTCTTAGGAAGCGTCCATTAATTACGTGAAGGGTTAGGGGGGAGGAGCTCCAGTCGCATCTCACTAAATATCACGTGGGAGAGAGGGGGGCTTCGCCAAATATCGCGTAATTTTTATGGGGCAAAAAATAAAGTAAAAATATGAGAAAATCATATTAATTTAAAGTAAAATATGTTTCTAGACTAAAATATGATGAGATCTGACACAATTCTTCTATGTATTAAAATTCATGAACATATGTGAAGTTATCTAATATTGATATATCGTAAAGTAATAGTAAAAAAGTAAAAATAATAAAGCAAACTTTGTATTTTTGAATAAATCCAACGCATTTGTACTCGAAATACAAGTTTTTGAAAGATCTCGCTTGAGATTAGGAGCGGGGGAGGGGTTCGAGAAAAATCTCACGATATCTCACCAAGAGGGGAGGAAGTGTCATAAAGTCCTCAAAAACGCCTCACACAATTAGCGGCCATAGACGTTTGTCAAATGTGACCTTAATAAAACAGATACCGTCGTTTCGAAGTGAGCTTGAATCGTCATGTGACTTATTCTATAACTACTTCCCTATAATTGTGGCACGTGCGTGTACAACTACATTCCTCAATGCATACTTTATTACTGTGAAAATGCATTGTATAAATGAGTCACATTAGCGGACGCGGTCGGTGCGATTGCCTCCTTAGCCTACATTTGGTGTTCATTGTTTTTGTCTTCGGCATCAATCCATATTGAGGTTACAGTTTGGGGCGAAATATATTTTTTTATACAGGAAATAACTACTTTTTCATATCAAAATCGATGTCTTAGTGGATTAATTACACACAAATTTGAGGTCCCTAAATCTATTTGCGTTATAGGTACATATATTTACTAGCGGGTCCAGCAGATGTTGTCCTGCCTTGAAAAATATAAAAATCCTAGAATTAGACCACAGCGCCCCCTATCGGGTCCAATTGTGAATCTAAACGATTCTTGAATCCACTTGAACACACACAGAAAATTTCATCAAAATCTATCCAGCAGTTTAGAAGGAGTTCAGTCACATACATTCAATTCAAGTTAACAAGAATTATATATATAAAGAAGATTTATTGTCGGGCATCTGTAAATTTTATATCCTTACGTCAAAGTTAAAACTGCACATTTATCACAACAGAAGCACATTTCGTTTCTCGTTACAATCATGACTAGCTTTAGGAAAACATTATTTAGCTTAAATATAATATGCACAATTATATTTATACACAAAAGATATATTCGTCTGATTCTTATTCGACATAAATGTTATTAAACCCGCAAAATGTGTCATCGGTTTGCGAAGCGTGTCAATTGATTCGTTGCTATGTTCTATAATAATTGTAGAGAAGTCTAGTCTGCGAATTAAATGTTTTCTTTGCCCGTCTGTCGAAATATTACTTAAAGTATTGAAAAAAAAAAATCGAGGATGAAAATGAAATAAGGACTGCCGGCAGAAGTGAAAACTCAAAACAATTGAATAACTGGGTTCACTTTTGAATTTTTAAAATAATTGCAGTGATTCACTTCACTTCGTTTCAATTTCAAAATTTGTATATTGAAATTATTATCATTAGTCTGGCTTTCACGTGTGTTGCCACTCCGAATAATAATTATATACATTTTATTAATTAATAAAAATCAAACATATGAAGGCTGCACAATTTCAATACAAAATATCAACGCTAGATGTACACAGGTCGCTATACTACGTGTCACTAGTAGTAGCTAGTAGCCGCGCAAGCGCAATACGGTCGGTGACGTTTACTAGCATGTTGCTGAGGCGAAACTAAAAGTTTTTGTCCTGCCAAAAAAAAACCGCTCAACAAGTCTGAAGAAGTTTTCACTTCAAAAAAATCATCGGTAAAGTTGTGTAGCTAAAGTCAAAGATTGGCTCCGAATCTCAATATAATTTTATTTTGGAAATGATAACATAGAAATGTTTCGGTTTATCAATAAATTTTATGCGTTACGAGGATTTATTTGGTGATGTATGCAGAGAAGTAAACCAGTGTCGATTCCCAGACAGCGTTCCTGTATTCGTACGTCGGAAAGGCTGAGATTACGTGTGGTTTTATTTGTACAGTTTGTGGGTCGTCGATCTCCCGCGACCCGTCTCGCGGTGCCCGACATATTATTTAGTGTGTGTTCTCTTTTACCGGCTATTCACAGTTTTGTATGCTATTTCTAAGGTGACATTCTCGTTGGTTATATTTAGTGTTTCGACTTTTTTTTGTTTTACATATTTCAAGCGCTTTAATATGTAACCGTTTGCTTATGTGACGTTTTATTTGAACTGTTCGTGTATTCGAGCGATCACGTACATTGGAGTTGGTGAAATCCAGAAAACGAAAAAAGTATGATTTTAAATACAGAGAATGGAAATTTGTATTAAAGTTTTAGGTTCGTGTCTAGAATTTATCCAAATATATCGATTATAAAACGGTGTTTGTATAGAATGTACTAATTAAACTATTTAAGTATATCATGATTGTAGACAAAATACTATCTAGACCGCAGTTGATTCAAAATATTTATTCAATATTTTTTAAATAAATTAAATACCTCTTTAGTATTTTTGTATTTACTTACTGATTACACGTGTACACACTTCACGTAAAAATAGACTTTATTTAACATATCAAATTATAGTAAATATTTTGTAAAAACAATGTAGCATGAAGAAGGCGCTTCTTTTTTCAGTTGCTTATGCATTCACTCCGCATCCACATTTAAGGCAGAATTTTTTGAAATGATGAAAAGTGCCGATGGTAACAATGAACCCTCAGCACGCTCTCTTGTGAATCCGTATGTTTGTGATTATAGCTATATGTGAAAACGACTCGTCTCTGCACAATATCCAAGAATATTTTAGTTATTTTAATATAAATGGAGTGAAATTAAGATTTTTCATCAGAGCTATTTCACAGGCGATGAGTTATATTTTATATGTGATTTTGTATTTATTTCATTCTGCTACTTATGTTTCCTTTGACGTTTACTTCTAAACGCTTAAATGAGAAACAAAGTAACATATCCGACGGATTTTCTAGCACATTAGGTAATGTGCACTTTGTATGAATATAACAATCAAAAGTGTAAAATAACGCAAGTATTAAATCGTATGCTCTTACAATATACAGCAGGTGTAAAAACTCTACGAAATATAAAGTAGTGACAAAAAAATGCACGCTCTTGTAGAAGGCATATGAAGTCATACATTTTTTATCAGAATATAGCAGACATTTTGGAGTCATTATAAAGTATTTTTCATATCATAAGACAAATAAGTGCTGAATTATATGTTTCACTCCTACAACACATGCATTAAATAGTGGCAATAGAAATGTTAATATTCCATCAAAAACATTAATGTGAAATGAGAGCCAAGTTTAATATTATGATATATGCCTTGGTTGTTGACTTCAATGACAAAAGAAGTGAGATCTAAACGGGTGCCCAGTTCAGTGGTCAGTCCTGAAATTTATATGTAACAACATAAAATATCTTATAACAACTTAAATTATCATTTCTGCTTACAACTTGGGATAATATTGAAACCCAAGATCTGACTTGGCTAGTTCGAACTATAAGGTACGAAATATGGTAGCTCCCTTGTTAGAACAGTCCATTGAGTTGTTGTCGCATCTCAGAATTCATACTCCGTGGTATTATTTCCCATCCACTTCACTTGTGCATAATAACCAAACTTACATAAAATACCACCAACGTTACAATATAGAGTCAATCCATTACATGACGGACTCAAAATACTCAAAATTTATTTTAAAGGTCTAGTCTGTCAGATAAACTCGGAAGCGAACTCCGTGAACTTTGCGTTTCAAGTTATAGGTACATCTTAATCGTTAGACCATGGAAGGACTGTCGTAAAAATAAAAGTTTTTTACCGCATTAGGTAAATTAGAACTTAACGGTGGAGTATTAAGCAATTGTAGTCACGGATTATTTTAATACCTACGTAACGGACTTTTTTTATTTGTAAATCTAAATTAAGTTGAGTGGTATGATATGACTTATCAGCACAGTGCATACAGAACTCATCATGTAGAGACCGGTCACTTTGTTTTTCTAAATACTTTCTAGTATTTTAGTGTTTGACCACAAGCTCCCATTATGATACATATATGACGATGTGGTCTAAGATGATAAAAATATCTAGGGGGAGGAGGGGGGGCTGACGCTCAAGTCCAGCTGCCGGGACACACCTATAGATGCTGGACGACAAATTTCAAATTTGGTGTAATGGCTAGCCATGCAGGCTTAGAAGCCTAAACCCTACCACTATGTTATGGTTTCCTGACGATATTTTCCATCACCGGAAGCTTCGGCTCATTCATAAGGATTCGAAATTGCGATAGGCAGCTGCAATAAACTAAAAACAATCGCGAGTTTCCCAAGCATGGCATTTTCGGAAAGTGCTTTTTTTTTAAGGAAAAGTGTTCATATGCATACCTGTTTTCATTTACTCGGCGGCATAGAAAAACATGATTATCACGTGGACAAGAGAGTTCACGTAAAATACATTCTTAGAGTTTTAACAATTTGACATTCATATTTCTATTTTCTATACACACGAGTACATTATAATAAGAATGTAAATCTAACGTGTTTGTACTTTTTTTAATTTTCGTGAAAAAAATGGTGTCTAGGAATAGGATACATTTCAATCATTTTTGAACATATCTGTCTGTCTGTTTGTATGTCCACGCATCATTGCTAAAGTACAGGGTTCACAATAAAATCGTAAAGCATAACTTCGGGAATAACTTAGTCTCTGTTTTATTAAAATCGGTCCGCTCTACCAAAAGTTATTATAATTTGAATGACGGCTCGAGGTAAGTACGAGAGAAAAGTAGTAATCTATACTAACATTATATTTAGCTTATTTGTTTTGTTGAACGCGCTAATCGCAGGAACCAAGAGGGTCCGATTTGAAAAATTCTATTAGAGTTAGATAGATCATTTATCGAGAAAGGCTATAGGCTATATATCATTACGCTAAGACCAATAGGAGCGGAGCACCAATGAAGAATGTTTCAAAATCGGGGTTTTTTCCTTTTAAGAGCTTCCGCTGCGTGTTAGCGTTAGCACAAAGTAGCTATTCCACACGCGCAAAGTCGCGAGCAGAAGCTAGTAAAAAATATATGGTAAAATGATCATAGTGAGGTTAGTTTTATATTATACTAGCCCTTGCTCGCGACTTCGTCCGCGTAGTAATAGTTACTACTCTGGGCTAACGCTGACACATAGCAGATTTTGCGGGGTGGTAGGGTGTCTGTACCCGACTGGATCGCGACCACCGTACACCAGGTGGAACACCCGCCATAGTGACACGTTTGGGCGTGTCGCGTTCCGGGATCAGCAGGTGTATATCCAGCAACCGGGGGGGTCTGTCCCTGACTGGGTCGCTTTCAGGCCGGCATGACAGCGGCGACCGGCGATAGATAGTATGTCTTTCGGTGGTCGCCATTGTTTTTGGATTGTACTGTGCTTACCATCAGGCACAGTACAGTCACTTTGCCGAGCTACAATAAAAAAAAAAAAAAAAAGAAGCTCTCAAAGAGAAAAAAAAAACATCTCGATTTTGAAACATTTTTCACCTGTGCTCCGCTCCTATTGGCCTTAGCGTGGTGACATATAGCCTATAACCATTCTCGATGAATGAGCTATATAACACTGAAATAATTATTCAAATCGGACCAGTAGTTCCTGAGATTACCCCCTACAACGCCACAACGTCACAAACTCACAAACTTTACCTTTTTATAATATTAGTATAGAAGTATAGACTAGCAGGTCCGGTGGATGTTGTCCCGCCCTGGTAATACAAAAAGACCTTGTCAAATTATATACTTAAACCTTCCTCATGAATTACAATATCTACTGGTGAAAACCGCATGAAAATCCGTTCAGTAGTTTTTGAGTTTATCGCGAATAGACAGAGAGATGTGGCAGAGGTCTTTGTTTTATAATATGTAGTGATTCAGGTTTATGTCTAATTGTGCGTGAGAGAAGTTTCTTTCAGTTGGCTATTTAACAGAGTACTAAATTTAATCAATGATTGGCGCAAAATGTGAAAGTTCTGAGCTTGGAATCCGATATCTGTGTAAAATCAATTATATATTATACGATATATTTTGAAATAAGTGGAAATTCTATAATTACATTCGATTTAGTTTCCGAGAAACTATATTCTTATACAATAAAGACATTAATGTGGGACAAACAGCTGACAATAAAATAAGTATATGTTTCTCTCGAAGACTGTCACGTACAAATTCCATTACAATCGTAAAGTCTTTAAAAAGTCTCAAAACGGATCGTAACGTAACTAAGACGAAATATTTAAGTGATTGACGTGCGTCAGATACATTTAGACCAGTCCGGTTCATTGTACCGCGTGAGTTCGAAACGAAAATATCACAATGGGGAACAGAAATATGTCAAATGACAACGGTGGACACTGAAGAAACAGATATTCTCGCAACTCCTCACCTATCACTACCTTTAGTATTATAAAGATGAACAGTTTGATTGCTTGATTGCATTCAACCAAATTAGTTAAACATTATTTCTCTTCTCTCGTACTTAACTCGAGCCGTCATTAAAATTACAATAACTTATGATAGAGTGCACCGATAATGAAACAAAGACTAAGTTACTCCCGAAGATATGCTTTATGATTTATGTGTTGAGGTTATATTGTGAACCCAGTGCTTTAGCAGTGATACGTGTTCATACAAACAGACAGACACACATTTCTGAAAATGATTGAAATGTATTCTATTACTTATTCCTAGACACCTATAAAAAAATTTTTTGACGTAAATCGAAAAAGTACATACACATTAGATTTACATTCTTGTTATATGTATATCTTCTTTATATATAAATTTCTTCTGTACTGTTAGTGTGTATGTCACTGAAGTCCTCCTAAACGGCTGGACCGATTTTGATGAAATTTTGTGTGCGTGATTCACAATTGGACCCGGTAGGTAGCGCTGCGGTTGAATTTTAGATATTTTCATTTCACAGGAAATAAGTTGCTAACAAGTTACGTCCAAGGAGAAATTTGTAAATGACAGGTTATACTTAATGCCAAAGTACAAATATTTAAATCCCACGACCTGACATATTATAGTTGTGTGTGTATATATATATGTTACATGTCAACAATCTTATTTAGTTTTGTATTGACTCTTTCTTTTTCCTTTGTCGTTCTACGGTATCTGACAGTTTAAATACTTTCTGTTGATAACCTTGCGGATTACATTCTGTCGGGGTAAAGCAACTGACATCTTGGACTAAATGAATTCTGTTAATAGTGTATTTGTAATTATAACTTCCTGATAACTATGTAAAGAAAAATATTTACTTTCAACAACGTAGTGAAGTACGACATGACAATTTTGATCATCGTCACCAGGCGTAACACCCGCTATAGCAATGCTGTAGTATCGCATTCCGAGATTCGCGGGATGTTAGGACAAATTCAAAATAAATAATTGCTTCGATGATACTTTGTCTTTCAATTTGAATTGATGGGCTGCTACCATGTCTCAATGCTTGTTCGCATCGGAAGTGCCAACATCATGTTCCGCGAAGGATCCAAACGCGTTAACACGTTGCAAAAACCAATTAATACCAGGCGGAAGTGTAAAGTAACATCAAAGTAATTAGTTATGATGGAATTCCGCAAATTAAGCCTCTTTATCAATCAAACAAATTCAGAATATTAACCAGCTATAAGCCTTAAACCTCTGTATACGTAAAATCAAAATTTCCTACGAGTAACCTAGTACAGAAAAGTATTCAGTTTTACATTATGGCTTGTACCTATTCTGATTTATCATTTCGAGGTTGAATATATAGAGATTTAAACTATTTGTTTTTCCAAATACGTTGTTAGGAGTTCGATGGCTATACTAGCTGCAACGTGTCGAAGATTATATGTTTTCCGGAATCCGGTGGTGACGTCTTGAGGTTCGTAAGTGCATTTGTGATTTTGAGTATGACCTGTGCAAAGTCCGTCTGTGTTAATTCGATTATCATATTTATTTTTACTACAACATAGTAGAGTCCCCGTTGCGTATTCTCGTTTGATGGGTGTAGTGAACAGTAACATTAGCACTAGGAGTTTTTGGCAGGAGCTTAGTCTGTTATGTAGGGGATTTTATATTTTACTCATAATATTGTTTTATTTGGCTCTATATTTATTAATATTGGTGGTGTATTACGTCATATAGTTCGGTTATTGTACACAAGTGAAGTGGATGGGGAATAATAACACGGAGCATGAATTCTGAGATGCCACAAAAACTCAGTGGAAAGTTCTAACAAGGGAGCCACCATCTTGTTTGAAATTATCACAAGACGCAATATTATCACCTACTTGGGAATGGCAGTAATAATCTCGAAAATTGATTACAACAAAAAAAAATAAAAGAAACATTAGCACTGCCGCTTAAGTCCTTTTAATTCGGTTTTCAGTTATAGCAACCGTTTAAAAAGTGGCTGCCTTGTACTTGATGCTAATTACAGTATGATCTAAAGACGTAACGACCTGCAAGGAACCTCAGTTGAACATGCACTGACTGGTTCCAAACCTTTTTATTTTTACCGTTAGTGGCAAACGAACATGCGGATCACCTGATTGTAAGTGATCACCGCCGCCCATGGACACCCGCGATACAAGGAGAATCACAGATACGTTACCAACCTTTGAGAAAGGAGTAAGCTCGTTTCTTGAAAGATGGTAAATTGTAATGGTCCGGAAACGCTGTCGCTGGGAGTGACCTGTGACGGTTTGTCATTGTATCCAAAGTAATTCAGGAATGCGACGTGTCTAATCGTGCCACTATTTTGGATATTACAGTTGATATATGATGGTCGCCGTCCTATCGTATACGATTGTCCGATAGCTCCCGTGAAACTTCATTAAAAAATCATTGCGCTTTACGAACTTCAGTGGTTCCGAGGTGGTTATATATATTACAATAGCAACATTATTACCAACATTTTGGTAATTTGGTCCCAGCATTTAGCCTTTTTAGCCCTTAGCAAATTGTTCATGGTGGAAACCATTCAGACAAATCATGCCATAACCGTAGCTATTGTTGTATTTATTCAACCATGCGGTTAATAGAATTAGAATGAATTATTAATGATTTGTAATGGTTTTTCCAGTTTAATTTTATGTGATTTTCCTCAAACGATATAATGACAAAGTCTTCTTTAATTATATCATAATATCTTTTAGTAGTGACAAGAGTACTGTTTCATTTGATAGCGTCTTTTTCAGATTTTTTTATACCGTTTCAGTGAATATAAACATAAAAAACTATTCTAAAGTTCATCAGCTAACAAAGTCCCTGAGCGTTTGGTATTCGCTCTGCCATTTATAAATTGTTCCATTTTTTAATATAAATAAATAAATTAGTAATGAATGTGGTAAGTTAGCGTTTGTCCTTGAATCTATTCTTCTATGAGTACTTTTGATCCTAAAAAAAATTATAAATTAAAGAAGATTGTCAGTTTGTGAAACAATAGTTCATCATTAGTGTCGTTTTTTTTCTGGGTATACTACTAACCATAAATTTATCTAATCGTTTTACCACACCCAAATGTAAAAAGTGAGTTGGGAATACCTGATGACACGTACACGCATTATAAATTTTAAACATTATGTTTTGGGTGTGTTTGTCTGTTTAAAGCTGTTACGTAAGTGAAAGTACTATAAACGTATAAAAAGGTCACCACTATCGATGTAACGACTGTCGAATACTCGTATTATTTATAGAAAGACCAACAGACGGTTTTACTTATCTTATATAGCTACCGTATTGCGAGACTTGTCCACCGGTCGACATTTCGACGTTGCCCGGTCACTCTGCCACGAGAAACAAACAAATTATTATTTTATATACAATTACATACAATTTTGGACATTTTACCTCTCTTCTCCAATAAGAGTTGCTATATTGTGTATGAAAAAGTATTACCTTTTATAGTATTAACTTGTAAATCAATAATTTAAAAATAGAGTGGGTAAATAGTCTAATTTTATTTTATTTTAATTAAACACACTTAGTAGTTTTTTTGTACTTAGATTAGTAAAATGTTTTAATGTAATAAGCGACTAAAATAATAACCGATTAAAAAAAAAATATATTACTACTGGTCTAAATATATTATGATACTAAGTATAGTACGGGTGGCCAATGACAACCCTAGCTACCCATGTGCGTGATGTAATTTATGGAAAACCTCTTGTTCGTGTTAGTGCCCTGCCTTCCCGCGGTCGCACGACTATGGCGGGAGCCATCTTTGCGAAGTTTGTTTATGTTTTTTTTATATGAACTTGAAATACTTGTTCCGATGCATGCTGTTATTTCGGGTCATGGAACTTGTGGTGATAATTGGATACACACAGTTGAACTGGAATTGGAAAATTGAAATGAAAATAGATTTCAATTTTCCATAAGTATATTGTTTAGATGGAATTATCTACATCTAATAATAATGAGCGATTTAGTGAAAATTGACTCAAGTCCAGTTGCCTAAAATCATCAATGATGCATATCTTATATATATATATATATACTAGCCGACCCGTGCCCACTTCGTTGGGCGGTAATAGGCATTATCAAGCTACAACTTTTCTCTAGAACTCAATCATATATATCTCATAATTAAGGCAGCGTCCGTAAGAAATGTTTTCGTTCGACCATTTTTCTCCGACTCCCCAGATATTACCCCCTACAACGTCACAAACTTTACTTCTTTATGATATTAGTATAGATTATAGATAATATAATTAGATAATAACTTCTGCCCGCGACTTCGCACGCGTGGAATAGTTATTTTGGGCAAGACGCAGCGGAAGCTCTCAAAAGGAAAAAATACCCCGATTTTAAAACATTTTTCATTGTTGCTCCGCTCCTATTGGCCTTAGCGTGATGATATATAGCCTATAACCATTCTCGATGAATGAGCTATATAACACTGAAAGAATTATTCAAATCGGACCAGTAGTTCCTGAGATTACCCCTTACAACGCCACAACGTCACAAACTCACAAACCCACAACGTCACAAACTTTACCTCTTTATAATATTAGTATAGATTTGAGATTCAGGCATAAAACTGATGTTCATTTTCATTACATCGTTTTCCGTTATCAGTGAGAATCGAAGCTGCTACCTCTTAATTCGATAATAGGGTTTACTATCACTGGACCGTTATGCGCGATAACGGATAACTGAATATGCATTAACATATGAAAAACATTAACGGTTTTGATAGTATAAAACTAATTAACCAAGGCCTGAACAAAAAACAGATAGAGAAAAAAAAGGCGCTACGATAATTTGTGAAGTACTAGAAAAGTGTATTGTTCTGATATCATTAACAGCCCTCAATATACAAGTAAAATGTCCAAGTTGTCAATCACTTAAACGTGTTTGTGCTAAGGAAGTGATATTTAAAAAATGATAAGATGGGAAAATCTAATTAAATTAAAATACAGCAATTTACTATGAGATATAAATTAATAATTTGTATTATTCATACAAGCTGTAAATAGCATTAGAATACATTTATAAGCTTCGTTTATAATCCCTGAGATTGTAGTTGCGGAAAAATATTTTATAGCGGTATTAACTGTTGTTGAAGTATGGACAAATAAAGATCTTATAATATGCAAAATGTAATTCGAGACATGTCTGCGAACATACTGCGTGTGGTTAAAATGTGAACTTGGAACAATTTAAATATTCAGTGTTGTGGTAAATGAACTTTTTAATAAAACAGCTAAAAAGTTCAAAGACGTTCTACCAGCACGGGCAGACTTAGAGTGAGGTCTGTCGACTGTCGGACAGTATCGTAAGAGCCGTCGTAGTGGTCGGACGGTTTGTTGTTACCCTGCCGACTGTTTTAAAATAAACATCCCGCTAAGGATATATTCGTGTCTATTCTTAGCTTTAACTTGTTAATCGCGTTTGGACGAGTGCCGTTCATTTTGTCAGTTACGTAAACGATGAGTATAAGTTGGGATTCCGCTCGAGATATATCAACGACAAATTCCGGCTTGATCACCATTATACTTCGAATTCTCAAATACAAATAAACATGTAAAAATTCGAAATGATAGGTATATCTAGTGTACATATTTGAACCACATGGATCGTAACCCCGTTTCACAGATAGGAACATGGTCACTGTTTATACGATAAATGAACACGCATGTGTGTTTTGTTTCGAAGTTTTAGAACGAAATCGGGGTCTGTGTTTTTGTGAGTGTAAAAGTGGAAATGTGAATTGAATTTATAAGAAATACATTGTTGTAAACAACGTTAAATTTGCTGCGAATTCCTTCGATATCAGAAATGCGTTTGAGAAGGTGACGATGGACATCCTCGATGGACAGTGAAGGTAGACTGATCTTTTGGAAGAGTGGCGTGTGGGAGGGAGGTGCTCCTACTCTCAATTGCAATACATGTAAGAAGAGACGAGCGGACAGAATGACTGCGAATGCGCTACCTCAGGGGTGAGTTTTGGGTCCCACCTTTGTACACGTGATGTAAATCTAATGTAGATTTTATAACTCGCGGTATTCTAGATATTTCATTATTTATATTAGATACAAAGGTCATCTTATATGTATAAAAAAACACTCTTTGTTACATGTTTTTTGTACAACTCTGGCTTTTAAGCCAAATAAATTACAAAACAAAATTTATACCTGCGGAAATCTTGTCTTCTACAATAAAATCATTAAATATCGTGTACCTAATTTGGATGTCATACAAAAAAAAAATTTATTCGTTTATCCATGGTAACTACTATGTTTGATATTTTCAATGCTAAATGTCTATAAAGTCAAAATTCAACAACAATAAAGCACTCGTGAAAATTGTTCAACCAATTGCAAAACTTAAGAATAAGTAAAAAAAACTGTATGGGCAATTACGTTAATTTATATTTTAAAACTCAAGCTCAGCGATGTCCATTACTGCTGAATCCCTGTATATAATGGAATAAAGCCCACTTCAACCTTCAGGTTCAGAAGTTTTCTGAAGGTGTTCTCTAATAAATGCCGAATTATTTGGTTATAATGTATAATGTCATTTATCCTTAACCCCCCCGGTTATTTAACATAAAAACAATTAACAGAAATGGACTTAATTACTTATTTATTATCGTTACCAACTACACGTTGAAGTTCATTTTATTTCGAATATGAGAAATAATAACAGAATGAATCACTCGTATTCCTCTGTATTTGAACCTCGCTAAACCTGTTTTCCTCAAATGTTTACAGTTTTGTTTTTTAAATCGTTGCATTTGTTCATCAATTGTTTAATTCGTGTTATTAAGGGTCTCCTAGTTCAGGCTATTAAACTAATTAAATTATAATTTTCCGGTGAATTCTTTATTTTTGACAGTTGATTTGGTTTTAGATAATCTGCAGGATTGAAATCATCAGATTTAATAGTGTTTGAATGTCTTGTGTACGTGGAATTAGTGCGTGATTCGAATGGGGAATAAGTTCTTATGTGAATTCCTAGTCTTTTGAAAACTTTAAATAAAATAAATGTAATTGTGACAGACAAAGTAAGATTGTCTAATATGGGCTTTATAACTTCAAAGTAATCGTCATGTAAAATTCCTGTCTTAAAAAGTATTGCTTTAAATTTTATATACACTGTATTAGTTGATGCTATTTTGAATGAGATCAATATAAACTCTTTACAACTTGAATTCTCAAAAGGCTTTCGTGAGCATTATAAAATTTTAACGAAAAAATCAACCGCCATAAAAATGTAAGTACTCTAAAATATGCACCAGAACGTTCTTGACCATAGTTAGATACTGACCTAGTTTGGGATTTTAAGAAACCTCCAATATCTCAGTTACTAATTTCCTATTTGATTTAGATTTTAAAGAGTTACCTACATCGAAATTTAAAGTACCAATGCTAATGAAATTAAAATATCTGAGATAATTAAAAAATCTTCCAATACGATGTCGTTAAGTTTTTTTTTAATAAATCCTCACGACACCAGAAAACCTCCTTGTAGGAAATTGAACCAGGCGCTTTCATATTTTCTTTTTTTAAATATATTTCCAAATAACACTTCTGAGTTCTTTCTGAGGAGTTTTTGGCGGGATCTTAGTCTCTCATATAATTGATTTTATATTTTATTCATAATCTTGTGTTATTTGACTCTATATTTTGTAATATTGGTGGCATTTTACGTAATATAGTTCGGTTATTATTTTATTTTAAGCATGAATTCAGGGATGACACAAAAACTCCCTGGAAAGTTCTAACAACATATAATATATTACATATTACCTATATATTACCTACTCGACATTGGTAGTAATAATGTAGAAGATTGGTTGCCAAAAAAAAAAAACTAAAAAAGAACTATTTTCCACCTGGATGCCTGAAAGTGATGTCGTCAGGTCATCAACTTTCGATTACAAACCGAACGGGTATGCCTTTATTCTCATCGATCATAATCCGTGACGCATCATGTTTTAATGCAGCTGTTCAAACATTCATGATGGCCACTTCACTGCGCATTCATAAAGATAAAATGTAATAGGTATTTAAAAATGTCATAATAAACATAACATCGTTTCAACCGACTCTGATATGATAACGGTATTTTTATCTCTTCGTGTATTTAAATGGATATCCTTTTTAACTTATGTTTATATTTTTGGACGAAGATAATGTAAAAGCTCCGTATACACCGAGTCTGAAACAAGATTTCGTAAAGGTTATTTTTATTTTTGTCTATCAATCTTCTAGATTATTTCTGCAATTGTCGAGTAGATAATAATATTACAAGTGTCTTGTGATAATTTCCATATTCTGAAAAGATGGTAGCCCCCTTGGTAAAATTTTCCATTGAGTTTTTGTGGCATTTCAGAATTCATGCTCGTGGTATTATGTCCCATCCTCTTCACTTGTGCACAATAACCGAACTATATTACGTAAAACACCACCAATATTACAAAGTATAGAGTCAAATAACACAAGATTATGAGTAAAATATAAAATCCACTACATAATAGACTAAGATCCCGCCAAAAACACCTTTAATTAATAAGCAATATAAAAAAGAACCGTAATCTTAACAAAGGCTAACCTTAATAACTTTCTACTCGTGTCAACTAAGTAGTTATAGCTCTTGAAGTAGTGTGTGTAACCATTTACACTATTCTAACTGTAACAGAACAGCGCGAGCACTGCTTCTTTGTTAACAGAAATAGGCGTACTGTGGTGATTCCGTCAATGAATTTTGCACAGGTTTAAGAGAGAGTGGTGCGTCAATGCTAAATTTTATGCATTGGCATTTCACCATGCGTGACATCTATGAAATTAAAACTGGTGTCAGATCATTTGGCATTTTTAAAACAATATTTACGCTTTAAGTTGTGTCCAACTTGCGCGATTGATTTTTATTAAGCTATCCCTATCATTACATAGTATAAAACAAAGTCCCCTACCGCGTCTGTCTGTCTGTCTGTTCGCGATAAACTCAAAAACTACCGAACAGATTTTCATGCGGATTTCACCGGTGGATAGAGTGATTGATGAGGAACGTTTTAGTATATAATTTGTGAAGGATTTTTTCATAATCAGGGCGGGACAACGTTTGCCGGGCCCGCTAGTTGTAGATAAATTAATCGTATTTAAATAGATGCCGCGGCTTTTCTTCATCTATTGACAGTCTCAGTATTAAGATAGCCTTCATGTCTTTCTAAAACGTTCTAGTCACTAACTACAAGACTTTTTTTTTGCAAATATTATGTACAGCAAGTATTAACGGTTCATTATAATGTTGTAAGGCATAACGGTAGCCTTAACGATAATAACTACATGTTTTTGATTACAATAAACCAAATGGTTTGATTTCTTTCCCGACTTATCTGTCCTAATTCGAAACTAGGAAAGGTTGTAAAATTTGTGTTTTTAAATTGAAAGGTTACCACTTTATCTTTTTCTATCTAAAACAGCAATGTTCGCTGTGTTGTGTTCAAGCGTGGAAAAATAATGTTGGCAATACTTACTAGCTCATGAGGTATGCCAATATTGAGATGCATTGGGTATGTAATAACATCCTTGTTAAAAACATTGTTTTACAAAATAGGTCAGGGATTACAAATTATTAAAATTTTGTTAATGCTTCATTTACAGAGTGATTTATTCTAGCACGTATTTGTTTTTATCGGAATCACCGTTGTGGTATGGTTATGGTATGACCAAACCTGAAAAAAAAACCAAAGAGAAAAAATTCTTCTGGAATAATAACCTACATTGAAAGGATTTGAAATAAAGTTGATTTATACATGACCATGGACTACAGTAACTAATTAAAATCTAGTGAACTGCACCCCTGTTGGTCTGTCTGTACTTAACATGCATCATTACTTACTTACGTTTATCCCACCGAAGTGGTGGCACAAGATGTTTTCTTTTTCCACTCTCCCCTATCAGATGCCATCTCAGTATTCACGCCTTTTACACACATATCATTTTTTACACAATCCATCCACACTTTTTTCGGTCTTCCTCTACACCTATATCCATCCATCATCATACTTAAAACTTAGTTACATGGTTTTCATCACTCCTCATGACATGCCCGTATCACGCTAACCTATTACTCCTCAACTTCTCTGTCACTGGTGTCTGTACTCAAGATACGCGAAACAAAATTAAAGTTCACCGGTAGTAACCGGTTATCGGTTTTGAGACATAATACCACGACGTCGTGAGGATACAACAGAAATAAACACAAATAAATCATAACAGGAGTCGTAATTAACCGTAAGCTCACATTCCAGGGCGGGTCGAGTGTTGAGTGATTCAGGAAAGGGAGTACAACGTTTTACGAAAATAGTTTTAAAATATGTTTTTGTATACGAACCTAAAATTGTCGTAGCTGTTTGAAGGCGTAGTAACTGCCGCCAAAATATTCCTAAAGATCATTACAACTCTGATTATTTTTGTATTTCGTATAATTCGTAACAATGACACGATAATGAAATTAATATTCGTTATTTGTAAAGAGATTTTGAGTGTAAGCATCGTCAAGTACTCTTCCTTTTACATATACTAGTTATTCTATAATAATTGCTAGTCCACAGATTATGCTAACATCGATAAACGTTATTGTCATTAATAATAATGGAAAACCGATAACCAATAGCAAAATAATAATATCTTCAATAATGTACTATCAATTACATAGGAATAATGCAGTACAGTGTAAGGTACGCAGAAATGATATAATACAATAATTTAATGGCTGTAATAATGACCACCGCTAATCATTTTTTAAATTATATTCTCATTATTGGGCATTTAGTGCTATGAGTTTGGTCCCAGTTAAATGTTGTAAAATCTGTCTTTAAGCGATTGATCAAATATCAAGTGAAATTGGTCTATCTTCTATTAATCATTACATAGTATAAAACAAAGTCCCCCTACCGCGTCTGTCTGTTCGCGATAAACTCAAAAACTACTGAACGGATCTTTATGCGGTTTTCACCAGTGGATAAAGTATATAATTTGTCCAGGATTTTTTTTTATAATCAGGGCGGGACAACGTCTGCCGGGCCCGCTAGTCTATACTATAATAAAACTGTAACAAAGCCAAATCTGTACATTAAATATTTTTTGAAAATTTTGATCGGGGTAGACTTTGTTATCTATATAGAAGCCAAAAATAATCCTTTTACAATTTTTGTCTGTCTGTCTGTCTTTCTGTCCCTGTGAACACGCATCACGCTGAAAGTAATGAACCGATTTTGACGAAATTTGACACACTGATAGCTAATATTACAAAGTTACATTTAGGATACTTTTTATCCCATAAAACGCAAGGGGTTCTCTAGGATAACGAAATACACAAATTTGTGGTTAATGTAACTAGACTTTTTTGCGACACCTTAGTACACGAGCCAGCTACGTTGGAAGAACGAGAATTTTAAAAAAGCTGGTTCTTTAATATGAAGATATATTATGCCCTTCCAAACAGGATTCAGGATACTTGGTAACCGGTTAACGTTGTGCTTTTTAATGCGCACCTTTACAGGTCAAAATTTTGATTTATAGATAATTTTAGTAACATTTTTTTTTCAATAACTTTTAAACGCTATCAAAAATATGAATTTATCACTGCCAGACAATTTTGTTATTGACAATAATGTGCCCGATGATATTCTATATAAATAAAATAATTCATTTCAAACCATTTTATTTTTTCCATTGCAAAGAACATATTTTATTTTATTTTATTATGATATTCAGATTTCACCGTAAACAATGAAAAACCACGATAAACGTAGACATAAGACTTGGGACTGACGCCATCTTGAATACATGCGTCTATAACAGGCGCTTCCACAATTATCGCTATCTTTATCATGCAGCCAGTGTTGCGCTAAACTATAGCTATATGTAAGTTATTCTATATATATTATTTTTAATTTCTCCTCTTTTATCTCTAAATAAAATAATATTAAAATTACAGCTATCTTAACATGGTTTGAACATACTTATTTTATTCACAAAAAATAGCATCGGGCACATTATTGTTAATAACAAAAATGTCTGGCAATAGTAATTTCATGTTGTAATAGCGTTTCAAAGTTAATGAAAAACGAAAAATTAAAAAATTATATAAATATCTATATGTTTGCCTGTAAAGGTGCGATATGCACTAATAAACGCAACGTTTACCGGCAACCAGGTAGCCCGCGCTTTGTTCGGAAGAACATAAAGATATATAAAAAACTGGCTTATTGAAATTCGTTGTCGAAACCGTTGTTAGCTCTTAGACGAATAGTTACAGGCAAGTGACAGTTGACGCGTCGTGCTCATATGTTTTTAATAATAGGTCTTTACCTATGAAATTTGCTGTTCTGCAGAACTGGCCATTTCAAATCAAAATAATTTTTGTTTGGCTAAGAATTCTAATTTCAAATTAATTTTATTTTTAAAACGTGGAATTCTTTTTCCAAAAGTAGTCATTTCTTTAGTGATTAGTGTTACATTTTCATCGCTTTTCAATCTTTTTTGTCATCATGGATACGTTAAAAATTCGAGTAATTATGGAATATGAGTACCGTCGTGGCAGCAACGCGGCACAAGCGGCACGCAACATCAACGACGTTTACGGAGGTAAAACTACAAACCAACGCACCACCTGTTATTGGTTTGCTCGCTTCCGTTCTGGGAATTTTGACCTGAAAAATGAACCTCGCGGTCGTTCGAGGACTTTGGTCAACAATGACGAATTAAAGGCGATTGTGGAAGCTGATGATACACAATCTACGGCTGAATTAGCAGCAGCTTTCGACGTTAGCGTCAAAACAATATTGGCCCATTTGCGTCAAATTGGCAAGGTAAAAAAGCTTGACAAATGGGTGCCCCACGAACTCAATGATCGCCAGCGCGAAGTACGCATCGAGACGTGCCGCCTTGCACTGCTCAACAGACACACAAATTAAGGAATTTTGAACCGCATTGTTACCTGCGATGAAAAATGGATTCTGTTTGATAACCGCAAGCGCTCAGCAAGTTGGTTGGATTCTAGTACAGCACCTAAACAATGCCCTAAACGAAAACTTACCCCTAGAAAAGTGATGCCCACTGTTTGGTGGTCTAGCGCCTGTATGATTCATCACAGCTTCTTACCAAACGGGGTGAGCATTACTGCAGATGTGTACTGTGAAGAACTGAACACAATGACGGAGAAGCTGGCACATCTCCTACCAGCATTAGTCAATCGCTCGTCTCCGCTGCTCTTGCACGACAACGCGCGACCTCATACTGCACAGCAGACGGCCTCCAAGTTGCAAGAACTGGGGTTGGAAGTTCTCCGTCATCCGCCCTACTCACCAGACCTTGCGCCTACAGAATACTACTTTTTCCAGAATTTGAATAACTCCTTGGCGGGAAAAAAATTCAATACCCGAGAGGCAGTACAAAATACCTTTGAAGAATTTGTGGCCTCCCGTCCAGCTGATTTCTTAAAGAAGGACATCAATGCCACTGCCACTACGTTGGTAAAGATGCATTGATTGCATGGGTGATTACTTCGATTAATACAAATAAAAAATACATGAAAAAAATTCGTTTAATTTTTTTCATACAAAACGGCAATTTCATAGGTAAAGACATAATATTTATATTTTTATTCAATACAATGGAGTGTGAAAAAGTTTTAACACAAGTTGAAAATAGTTATGGTCATATAATATATGGGTATAAGGTCAGCTATCTGCCAGTGAAAGTTTCGTGAAGATCGGTCGAACCGTTTTGAAGATGTACTGCGGGCGAAGCCACGGTTAACAGCTAGTCTAAATTAAAATAAACTAAATTACTTGCTATGATGTCCGCTATCGGCTGGTGAAAGTTCCGTAAACATCGGTCCAACCGTTTTGGAGATGGCATTGCGGACGAAGCCGCGGTTAATAACTAGTCTAATTTAGAGTAACCTAAGTAACTCGCTGTAATTTCAGGTATCTGTCAGTGAAATTCCCGTCAAAATCGGTCCAGCCGTTTCGGAGATTACCCGGAACAAACAGACAGACCGACAAAAATTTTAAAAACTGCATTTTTGGTATCACTAGCCTGTATACTTTCGTACCCAATCAGTAAAAAACTGTAATTTTGATATTACATACAGACACTTCATTTTTATTATATGTATAGATATTATATATATTTATTAAAAAAAATAAACCAGATCGAGTTTCTTGCCGGTTCTTTTCGATGACTGGATTATTTTTCTCACCGGTGGTAGTTTTGACGTTCATAAATGCCTTCTTAGGGCCTAGATTGAATTAAATGTTTTTGATTTGATGCTACGACCATCTGGATATACATTTGAGTGAGTCCCTTGATAGTTTGGATTTAAAATTGGTAACGGTAGGTGTGGCTGCAATTGGGTTTTAGGTTTATTAAACATTTTTGAAACCGGTGATAACCCATTTTATGCAGACGAAGTTGCACGGGTCAGCTAGTCTAAAATAAGATTAAATAATGGTCGACAAAATTTTTAGAAAGGATTTAAATTCATCTCATCTGATGGATTATTTACGATTCATTTCTTGTAAATAAAATATATCTACGGATAGGTCCTGTTTATGTTCTGGTAACCCTACATAGTCCCTCATATCATGATAAAAGGTCATTAACACTTCCTCACTACGTTACAATTAGATATCGTTTTAACTTTATTACTTTTGTTTTTAATTTTAGGTTGATAATAATGTATCATTTAACTGTTTATAAACAGAACGTGATGGATGACGATTAAATATACGATTGTTAGACATTATCTGATTCTAATTCTATGATTGTACAAATCAATTAACCTACTGTGATACCACTGCAAAATTCAACTGACTAAAGCACAAATTCTGTTCAGAGTTCCTTACATAATAATTAAAAACTGAACCGATACATACAAAAATTAAGCCGTTCGTGTCTGTTCGTATATCAAGACTCCTTTTTTCGACAGTAGCCCGTGATAAAGTTGAAATGAATATCGAATACTACGGTCAATAAAGAGATACTTCATATCGAAGATCTCGCACTGTGGTCGATAATTAAAATTTATGAAGTACCCCTGAGACCTAAAGACATGAAATTTTGCACGAAATGGAAGATCTTTTGGCCTAAGTTATGAAATATTTTCAAAAATAATATGATTCAACTCCCGTCTGTAACCATCACGTAACAAAGTTATATTTTCTGTTAATTTAATACTGTGTACTTCGTGGACATTCGCATGATAAAACGTTCGGATTTAAATACGCATACTTATTTATTTAAAACACCATAAACTCTTAGGGCGATAGTTTTACGCACTGGTAATACAATAGTAGTTTAATATATATCATATTTACACGAACAAAAGATTGTACAATTAATCATAGATATTTTGAACTAGGAGATTCAAAATATCTGCATGCACCATTATACAGCATAGCATCTTAAACTCATGAACGTTTGAATTATACCTGTTACAGTGAACTTAAGAAACTATCAGAAGAGAGTCTTACGAGACAACCGGAAGAGGTATTCGACATAATCTGCAAGCTGGGAGAGGGCTCATATGGCAGTGTTTATAAGGTGATTATTTAATAATAATAATATTTTTGCTTGAGAATCTTTTCGCGACATCATCTGACGTTAAGTGACATTATGGTCCAAGCTGATAATACGTCTCGCCTAGAGAGATTTGGTCTTAATTACAACCGCGGAAACAAATCTATTGGTGCCTGGCGACAGCCTCTCAGTTCGAGGGTGGTAACTGGCCACACGGACATTAAACAAAGCCCTACCACCGAGTTATGAATTACCACGATATTTTCCTTTACCTAAAAACAATCTTATTGTAAAACTGTTCGAACGCACTATCACTGGCCTAATCGTGACAAGGTATTTTTATTGCTTGCCTGAATTTGCCACTAAGCTTTTAAATGTTTAAGTAGCGATTTTTATGAATACTTTCCTTTTAAAACTTAGTGTATTATCATCTTTGACCGTATTAAAAATCGGGTTTGATCGTAGCAGAAGGTTAGTAAATTCCGCAAACCACATTCCATATAAAATCATGTCAAGACGCGAGAAGATTAATAATAATTCACTCATCATATGAAACCTTCTACGATATAAAAGGCCGATTAATAGAATCATCAATTCGAGATTAACTTAGTAGTTGTAACTAACTTTAGTAGTTGGCCTTAAGGAAGTAAAGTCGATTGTGTGGACCTAATGCGAATGTTCAAAATGTGTTATCTTTAAAGACAATATTGAAATATACCGCTGTTCCTAAAAAAAATAGTCCTTCAACCTTACTCCAAATTTTGTACCGGTCATGATCAAGTTTTAAGGTGAAAATTATAGAGCTCACTCAGACTTATCTCAGCCTTAAGTCCAGATAAATTTATAGTCTCAATGTTAGCAACAACTTAGCTTGTGCTGAGCTAAGTTGAAGTCATCAAATTCAACGACTTACGAAAAACTTATGTGTTACTTTTGCGAATAAAAAGAGTGTGACAAAATAATAATGTAACAGTGATATATCTATACTTTTTGATTGTCATTGGCTAGATTCTTCCTTGTTATATAAATATCAATAAGGCTTCTATTGCTTGTTGTAACCTAAGATTACGCTGAATAACTTCTAAGCGAAGTTTAAGCTGAGCTAAGGATAAGATAAGGTTGAGTATGCTTTATAGATTTCACCCTTAGTGATTCAAAAACAGTGCTACCTCTGTATACATAATACTGATACTTTATTTTATAGAGATGACTGTACATTTTAGTGTACGATATGTATTAACCACTTCTGCTGTCGTATTGTTCTTGTGAAATATTCGAAATATTTTGTTGTTGTTTTTCTGATTCAATGTTGAAATTATTTTTTCAGGCATTACATAAAGAAAGCGGGCAGGTGCTCGCGATAAAACAGGTGCCGGTCGACACAGACTTGCAGGAGATCATCAAAGAGATCTCAATCATGCAGCAGTGCGACAGTCCCTATGTAGTCAAATATTATGGTAGTTACTTCAAAAACACAGACCTATGGGTGAGTTTAATATGAAAATACTCAAGGGGTGTGCGAATAATTCGAACTTACGAATTATTCGTTCCAAATCGAATATTAATATTTTTCGAATTATTCGAAATTTTTCGAATTATTCGGGAACTTTCGAATAATTCGAATTTTTTTCAGGGTTTCTTATTTTCAATTTTCGAATAAAAATTTAACAGTCAATATGATTGCCTTTTTTTTACGGCACTTCAAAAAATTACCTGAAATTCATGCTTCTAGACTAGAATACCCCCTTAATTCGCGAATTATTCGAAAACTTTCGAATTATTCGAAATTTTTACGAATTATTCGAAATTTTTCGAATTACTCGAAGAATTTCGAATAATTCGAAAATTCGAATTATTTGATTCGAATTTCGAATCGAATATTGATATTCGATTCGATTCGATTCGAACGATATTCGCACACCCCTACAAAATAGATTAAGAATCAGGTTCAGTAGTACACAACACAACAATTCCCAGCAGTCTGTACTTAATGGCTTATGTTATTATGGTAATATTGACACTGTTCTTCACGTACCAATGATTTTCAGACAAGCTGTATCTCTGATGTACTTGTTTTCTGGATGGATTAAGAAGCAAGTACACGAACACCACAATGCGCACCATTATTTTGGTAGTTTTGATATTGTCCTTGACGTACTAACGATTTTCCAACTGGTCGTATCTCCTCTGGAGTTGGATGACTTTTCGTTCTGCGGTGGTTGTAATCATACTTTCTCTTAATGATATTATTATTAAATCAGTCAAGGGATACGAATTCTTATTGACTCCGTGGTTCGCCCTCGATTCAGATCGTGATGGAGTATTGTGGAGCCGGCTCAGTGTCAGATATTATGAGGTTACGTAAGAAAACGCTATCAGAGGACGAGATAGCGACGATACTGTGCGACACGCTGAAAGGCCTCGAGTATCTGCACAGGCGGAGAAAGATCCACAGGGACATAAAAGCGGGGAACATATTACTAAACACTGAGGGTCACGCAAAGTTGGCCGATTTCGGTGTCGCCGGACAACTTACTGTGAGTAAATGCAGATTTACATTGTTGTGAATTAGGTTACAATTTTTATATCACAAAATAATGGCTCAAAACATAAAATATAATATTTTTCTTTAAATTTATGCAGTCTTCTTTGGTAAAACAATATTTTTTTATGAAATTTCAATAATCGTGAGAAAGACAATTTTTTTAAATAATAAAATTATAAATCTTTGCACTACTTTCAGCTGCTTTCAAATATCTTTTCAACACTTTTAATTTGAATCGTGCTAAAAACATAATTTTTTATCTATGAATTAGTCGGATAAAAACGAGAATTACGAAATATATATATTTCTATATTTTATATTTCTATATTTTATATTTCTATATTCTATATTTTACTTTTCAGTTATTATTTTTATAATGAGAGTATGAAAAAATGCAAAAGTCATAGTTTACCATTTGATATTAAACCTCGAATAACTTTTATACGAGTCAACTAAACAAGAAATCATATCAGATTGTTTTTGTAGATCGTTCTCCAGAAGCATAAGTTTTCAATTTCACAAAAAAAATCCTGTGTAATTCATATGGAAAATCACGTTGAATAGAGTATCAATATTAAGAAGTGAAATTTTCTGGGAATGTATTATATTTTATTCAGTTTGGGCAATATTGTCATGGTGATTAAAATGAATTAAGAATTCGTTTTTGCCTACCTTACTTTATAGGTTTTAGTGTTCTATCCCATTGTCATGTAATATTAAGTGCTGTTGTTGTTTAAGACGGTAACATGCTAATTTTAGAGGAATATTTGCTCTCGAGTGTAGTACGGTACAGCGGAGCACGCTGTAAGTGCTTTTTGACTGATTATCACATTGAGATTGGTATCTAGCTAGATGGGCATTATATAAAAACCTATTATTATGTTATGGTTTAATTATGACGTATACCTATATTGATACCTCCGGCTTAGGTAGATTAGCTTCTCCGAATTAAGCAATTCGCAAACTTTACATTCTTATATTATTAGTCTAGATCAGTGATCGGCTAATACGTCACCCAAAAGAGCCAAATATAAATAGAATAAACTAGCGGGCCCGGCAGACGTTGTCCCGCCCTTATTATAAAAAAATCATTGACTAATTATCCTAAATCCTTGATAAATAATTATATAGCAAAACGTTCCTCATGAATCACTTTATCCGCTGGTGAAAACCGCTTGAAAATCCGTTCAGTAGTTTTTGAGTTTATCGCGTACAGACAGACAGACAGACGCGGTAGGGGACTTTGTTTTATACTATGTAATGAAGTGAAGTTTATTGAAAAAGAGCCTTTTTTTAACTGAAGCTTTGTTTTATTAGAGATATGTTTTCGGAAATAATTAGGGGTAAAAGTACACTCTCAATCTTGCTTTTGCTCATTATGTCTTTTTTACAAGAAACTAGCCGCGCTATCGTTGCTTTCTGAAATGTGCCTCTTTTGTCTGTAGGCTTACTTACGTTTCACAAATGTTTACACGTCGTCTACTAGATAACGTTCTGTGTCTATATTAAATCTAATTCATCGAGAAGATCCATAAACTCGATCGGGTTTATCTTTTTAACATGTATATATTTAATATACATAACATGTTGCGATCGTTTTTACTGGATGCGCAGAGAGGAGTCAATCCGAAACCACCATAGCTCACATCGTGAAAAACCTTATAAATACCTTTAGATAGTAAAATCCGCTTGACATAGCGCTTAAACTTACAGTCCAACAAATTGGCAATATGCTTTGGGTCTTGTTCGTAAAACATAACACTATTATTACCTAAAAACTGTTACTGGTTTTCATAGTTTTTGTGGACATACATTATGAAGTATTTTGTGGAAGAGCGACAAGTAAGTAGTGAAACAGCGGCGGTTTGTCTTGTACGTGATATATTCGCCAGGACACGATGGCGAAGCGGAACACGGTGATCGGCACGCCGTTCTGGATGGCGCCGGAGGTGATCCAGGAGATCGGGTACGACTGCGTCGCCGACATCTGGTCGCTCGGCATCACCGCGCTGGAGATGGCGGAGGGCAAGCCGCCCTACGGCGACATACACCCCATGCGGGCCATCTTCATGATACCCACCAAGCCGCCGCCATCCTTCAGGTACCCGCTACTCACCTCCATTACAGCGATTGCCACTCACAACACTTCTCATCTCTATTCGCCAATCAGAAATGTGCTATTATAAACTGTTCGATACTTTGCTAAACTTTATTTGGTAATGAGGAAACTTGAAAGTCCACATACAATGATGATTTTTCGAATTCATTAGTGAGACGATGGCCTTAACCTTCCATGGATACACGATGCTGATACCCAGTATATAGTGTTACAGGGCAACGAATTCTAAAGAGTATTTGGTACTTGATTTCTTTTGTAGCGCGCGAAATAATGATACTACCAGATGTTATGTGCAATGCAATACAAAATATACAGTGATCACCAAGACCTTGACCAATCTATTGGCAGTCATTATTGTCATGCCAGCCTGTAAGCGGATAATTGATTGATCGGATGTGACAGACACAAACAAAATTACAGTTGCTATACAGTCTAGTATAGATGTACATTACATATCATTAAAGACCTTAGTACTCCTAATTGTCTTTTAAGTCCATCGGTTTGCCAAATCTAGTATTGGACATCTAGTAGTAGGAACTAAAACTGCTTTAATAATCTCTTCAATAAGAAATTGACAATGCCTCTTGAGAGGTCTAGATTTCAAAATATGTTATATAGCGATTTTACTGGTTAATATTTATCTCCTCCGACATCGCGTTTATATAAATTAACTTAATTTCACCTTTCTGGTCAATTCCTTTCTTAAATGATAATTACGATTTAATAAAATTGAAGTAAGTACCTTTTTGTAATGTCAAAATATCAGCCTTTTTATCACGCTTTTATTAGCTTCACCTGTATGTTTGTATGTATGTATGTTTGTAACCGACACCTTTGAGCTCGATTTTGTCCTACTTTGAACGATCAGATTTAATTCAATCTTTGCACACCTGTCAAAGGTCGATGACTATGCAATAATCCGAAAAAAAAAGTTAAAAAAATTTTTAACTAAAAAATGAAAAATAAATAATAGTTTAAAAAAACATGCGATGCGTCACTGTTAATATCAGCACCTCCAGATATCAGTATTTTTATCATTTTTTTGTCACTTTTTACAAAAATATACATTTATTTCTGATTTACACTATTCTTAATCCAAATTTATTAAATTTTATTTTCTGTTTTTTAGTTGGATTTTATATGAAAACGTGTTTTTTTAAATTATTATTTATATTAAACAGATATGAAAGTATGACACTTCAAACAAAAAAACAATTTGCACATTTTTTATCCATTTGCTCCGCGTAATCACTACAAAGCGATTTTTATAGGTCTTCTCTGATATAATTGATATTATAAGAAGTAGCTTAGCTTATTTTTATTATAGAATAAGAAATATGGTTTCGGGCAAATATAATCCTTTATAAATATACTAAACGCAGACTAATTTGCGATTGGCTGCTAGTAAAAAATAAATCATGAATAATGTTATTAAAAGAAAGTCGAAAGAAAACTTGATGTACACTGTAATTAATATTATAATTTATTTGTTTTTTACTAATACTATTTATTAGGACGTTTTTAAGCGTTGACGTCAAATTGGTATGCTTATGTTGTGTAGGGAATGAAATATTTATTAATAAAAATATATATTTTCGATATAAGCTGAAAAATGTTGTTAGTAATAAAGGATACGATATTCCAGGGAGCCGGACCAGTGGTCGTCAGAGTTCATAGACTTCGTGAGTCAGTGCCTCGTGAAGAACCCGGACGAGAGGGCGACTGCCGAGTATTTGTTAGCACACGAATTTATAGGTAAATTGGCAACACCTTGCCAACCACCTTATACACACGGAACATTTCTCACTATTTTTTACACCACGACGGTGATAAGTAAGCATGCGGGCAGCCTGATGTTAAGTGGTCACCGCAGCCTATGGACGCGTGCAGCATCAGAAGTGCCACATGCGCGTTGCCGACCCTTCAGTAACCTATTCACCTTAATCACACGTGCGGGCATTCCACGACAAATCGGATTGTTTATTTGTTATATATTACTTTACAGCACATTTAATACATTATACATTTTGAAATCTGCAAACATGTTGCGCCAATTACAAAGTAAAAATTATTACATATTATATAGTAAGTATATTCTATTAATAGTATTGTATATTCAAGTTACTGCATTGAATATATTTTAACATATAGAATTTTTTATTTTTATATTTTCTCAATCTCGAAAATTTGAAATCAACAAGAGATTAGAAAACTGAAGAAGTTAAAAATTTCAAAAATCAAATAAAAATAGAAATTATATGACCTCCAATTACCAGACAGATTGAAAGTTGAGGAATAGATAGAAGTTTAAAATAAAAAGCCGAAGGGTACATTCATTATTTAAAACTCGATTTAAAGTATAAAAATAAAAAAAACTTTATTTGAAAAAAAAATTATATGTTTATATATTTATCTTCGTTTTCTATAAAGGACATGTAAAACAAAAAAAATCTAATTTAAACTATTTTCAAAAAAGTTATGTCCGAAAACTTATCTTTTGAACGATTAATAAAAAAATGATAAAAATTATCACGAGGGCTATTTTGAGGGGTACTACAACATATTACAAAATTGAGATAATGATTTTTTGGTCAGACCATTTGATTTGACGTGAAATGCTGAGTATATACTTATTCTACAAAATATGTATCGTGTTATTATTTTAGTCATATTTATTATATTCCCAGCGAAAACGACCAGTTGATATACCATTTGTGAGGTAATGCGATTTCAGTATTGCCAGAAACTATTATTATTTTTTTACCTCGTAAATCTCCGAATGTGTCGTATCCTTTTAAATACCCTTAGAACTTCGAAAATTTAGGGGGAAATCTGTTGAATCGAGAATCCAAATTTCTTGATAATTTTAACGTAATATCTGAATTTAGCTTTAAAATGTTGGTATATAAGCGTGTTCGACACTACATCCAGAATTTATCGAAGTATCTTAAAGCATTTAAGGATATTTTTAATGCAAGAAAATAATTGCTATATTCATTCTAGACTTTTCTGTATTTATTCGATCGGGGAGGGATATTTGTTGATAGTTTATATTTGAATGTGTCGAAGGAGTAATCGTGGGCATGTTGTGTTGTGGGCAGGCAACGCGAAGCACCCGAGCATACTGAGCACGATGATAGCGGAGGCGCGCGAGATCCGCGAGAGCCAGGCCTTCCGCAACGCGCAGCACCACCAGCACAGCAACAACGCCAAGGCTTTCGCCGGGGTACGCACCCTCTCACAAACTATATAACGTCTTACTGCTGGCTTACACGTTTCATTCTAGATAACATCATAAGCATGCAGCATTGGCTTTGCACAAACTTTACATTAGATCGTATTATACGAGCCGGTGGCGATCCACGTTCTACCCCGAGCGTAACATATTCTTATACTCATAACTAGTATGTGGTCCGCGCCCTAATTGCGGCACCACTTAACCATACATTTACATATTTTACAAATTTCTAGGGCTCCGTAATGACGTAATCATAACAATAATTACATCTATTCTAAATAGTAATAATAATTATGCAAACATACGTGATTTACGAACATTTTCGAAACAGAGAATTTATACAAATTATTAAAAAGAAAGATATAATACAAGAATAATTTGTTCTCAATATAAGGCCTCAATCTACTCGTAGTTGCTGGTGGAAGCTTTCAGATTCATTATAAACTAACTATTTTTTCTTGTTAATAAATCATTTAATAAACCTATTAGTTGATAGATTAGGATTTTTTAAGGTATCGAAAAAACATAAAAGAAATATTCTCATAGACCAATAAAAAACAATACAAGATTAGTTTTCCCAGCAGTGGGGCATTACGGTGTTACTATGCAAGTCGTGAAAGCAAATAGCTACTATTTATTTGGAATGTAATATCACTCAGAAAAGGCAACAGCTTTGATAGTACTTAAAACACTTGTGAAACTATGGTTAAATTAGAGTAAGAAAAAAATATATATCGGGGAGTTACTATTGACCTACGTCTGTACTATTGACTACTATTTATTTATTTATTTATTTATTTATTTATCATAAGAATCAACAACAGTAACATAAAAATAATAAGGTAAAAACATACATGGAAAAAACTTAAAATTATTTATGTTACTAATTATAGTTGACTACAGCATTAACCATCATAAGATGCGATGTGGAAAACAAAAGTAGAAGAAAGAATTATAAAAAAATGAAGAAGAAAATAAAATAATACAATTCGATAATGAATAACTTAAAAATTAAGGAAAAAAAAATCCTGCCGGGATTAATTAAATAAAAAACTAATTTTTGATTTGAAATTAAATAGGGAATTACTAAATAAGTCTATACTGTAATCTTTTTTAACAAGGTCATTGTATTGTCGAGATAATCTGGGAACAATGGAGAAATGTCCTAAATTGGTTCTGTAGCTTTTGTGACCAAATAAAGAGACAGGAAATCTAGGTAGCCTGGAAGGCACAATAATGTTAAATCGATTCAAAAGCTCTGAATTATCAATGTGGTTATTGAAAAGTTTATATAAAAAAGTCATGTTCAGCATAATTCTTCTATTGTACAAAGATTTAAGTTTAACTTCTTTCAGTCTATCAGGATACGGAGCAAATTTCTTAGAGTCTGATAAACAAGCTATAGTAAAACGTCTTTGAATACTTTCGATACGGTTTATATATAGTTGATAATGAGGGCACCAAACAATGCTGCAATATTCAAGTTGGCTTCTTACAAGCGTGCAGTATAGAAGTATCTTAATGGATTTGTTTTTAAAAAGCCTACTGTTTCTAAGAACGAAACCTAACATTTTACGTGAAGATAAACAAATATTATTAACATGAATATCAAACTTTAAGTGATTGTCAAAGATGACTCCAAGGTCCCTAATATGTGTTACTTCTTGAATAGGAATATGGTTAATGTGATAGCTAGACAGTATTAAGTTTTTCTTTCTGCTAAATTTTATGTGATAACATTTGTTTATATTTAACGACATACCATTTATTTCACACCAAGCAAGCAATCTGTTAATGTCAAATTGTAATAAGTTAACGTCATTAATAGTGTGTATTTTTCGTGCAATCTTGAGATCATCAGCAAACATGAAACATGAAGAGTTAACTATACACTGAGTTAAGTCATTAACAAAGATATTGAACAAAAGCGGGCCAAAAATAGACCCTTGAGGTACACCAGAGATTATGCTAAATGAATCAGATTGGAAACCGTCAATGACAACAACTGATAGACGATTAGTAAGATAAGAAGAAAACCACTGTAACAGTGTGCCACCAATTCCATAAAAAGATAGTTTCTTAATAAGTAAATTATGATTAACTCTATCAAAAGCCTTCGAAAAGTCGGTGTAAATAGCATCAACTTGAACACCAGAATCAACAGAATCTGTTAAATAGGCTACATAGTTAGAAAGATTACTATTAGTAGATCTTGCCTTCAAAAAACCATGTTGGTGAGGAGAAATGTAAATTTTGATGTGATTACTTATATGAGGATATAATAACTTTTCAAAGACCGATCCATCCATTTTTTTCTATCGATCCGTACTAACGACTAGCTAACTATTTAGCCCGTTCTGAGACATCAATGGTTATAGTTATCGGTTGTATATATTTCTTGACAGTATTTACACAGTCCTAAGACAACATTAGTTGTAGTTGTTGGCTGTACGTGTATCTTGATTATTACTGGCTGTCAGCTTTGTCTGAATGCCCTAAAAGGCGACCGAGGACTAGATACTGGGCTCAGAAAGTTGGGCTAGTCATATCTACGGATAATTCGGTTATTATTTGATTGGTCTTGGTGAATTGATCGATAAATCATAACCATGACGTCACTATGGATGACGTTATACCTCTACATAGACGCCATTTTATCTTTTACTAGCGGGCCCGTCTGACTATCCCATTTTGATAATTAAAAAAAAACTTGACAAATTATACATCTAAACCTTCCTCGTGAATTACTTTATCTACTGGTGAAAACCACATGCATATCCGTTGAGTAGTTTTAGAGTTTATCGCGAACAGACTGACAAGCAGAAGTGGGAGAGGACTTGTATTATAATATGTAATCATTATCGTTTATCTATGTATTGGTGCGGTGTTTGCAGGGCGAGGGGGAGGGCTACAGCGATGCCACTATGAAGAAGCGGGAGGAGGGCACGCTGGTGCCGACGCGCGGGGAGAGGGGGGAGCGGGTGGAGGTGGGGGAGGTGACGGCGGACCTCGGCACGATGGTCATCAACGAACCGGACGCCGACCTCGCCACCATGAAGCGTATGTACACCGTCTCACCTAAATACTCATCATTATCATCATCATCATTACCCTGTAAGAGACCCACAGCAGAGCCATAGGCCTTTTCCCGAAGGAACGTATGGGCATAATTACCACGCAAGTCCACGACGTATTGGCGATGCCAAGTTCTGGGGAATACTCAGTTTTGTGTTTGACAAATATACATTAATACTATAAAGACATTAACCCCTTGACTGTACTATGCGCAATACCGAACTTAAAGCTATATTTAGAGCGGCCAAACCGTGTGACGCGGACTATATATTCAGTGATATTAGCACATCAGACGTATTGACTTTTATTTACTATAAAAAAATAAAGTTAAAGAAAGAAAGAAAACACATGTCCAATGAGTCGAAACAAAAGAATATATCCTTTAAAAGTATAGGTGGTTGCGCCGCTTTATGTATATTTGAAAATTCCCGCATTATGGATTAAATCGCGCCACTTTGAAGCCCGACCAATTAATTGCGATCAGGTCACGCCACCTTTCTAGCCCAATCATCCTTTCCTGGCACATGCTAATTCGGTAGCGCGACGCCCGCGCCGCTAGTTCGATTGCGGCCGCCAGTGTTCGACTGTTGCTGCCATTGTGTAGTTTGCGCGCCGCACAGTGTTGTTGTGTCCGCGCCGAGCCGCGCCGCATGCTAATAGTTTGAGTTTTCACATGGTCGAGTGAGAAATAAACGCATCGCTACATACGTGCCGACATATATTATAAACAATAAGTGTTGTGTGAGAGAGAACTCAGTGGAGAGAAACGAGAATCACCTAGCCGGCTAGCCACGTGGAGACTGCAGCGCCGCGAGGTATGTGCCAAGTTTCCTTCCTACCCTTGTCTCCCTCTTCGTAGCTGATCGCAATAGTTGAATACCAAATATAGCAACCCCGCATATACAGTCCACTTAAATTTAGCATAGATACCCCCGCACCGCACCCTACGGTGACGTCGACATCGCCGCGGCGTCACCAATAGGTGTATAATTATGATATTACAATATTATTAAAATAAGCGTTGAACGGCCTTTTCTTTTCCTCATGTGGTCTTGTCGTGGTCTACACTTAAAGCAGCGTTACTTGTAACCGTTGTTATATTTCGTGCTCATATTTAAGTAGATGAGTTGGCTGAGAATAGATGAGAAAGAGTAAAAGTTGAATTGTATCCAGGACACGATACTGACCCGATGGACACGAACAGGCCGAAGTACCGGCCGCTGTTCCTGGAGCACTTCGAGAAGAAGGAAGTGAACCACCTGAGCCTCAGCGCCGCCCCCAACGGCACCCTCGCCGCGCCGCCCCGCCCGCCCGCCGCCGCCGCCCCCGCCCCCGCCCCCGCCCACGCTCCCGCCCACGCCGCGCTCGGGTCAGTCCCACGCAATACATTTAACATATACGGAGCAACACTCGCCATGGCGGCACGCTTAGATAGACATCTCGTGTTCCGGGCTGGGCAGTGATGACTGCCGATGCTGTGAATATTTCTGGTGTTTTACGTAATGTACTTTGGTTTTTGTTACATCATTGAAATGATCGCAAGAAATTTGTAATATTATTTGTTGTCTAATCGACAATGACAGTCATAATCTACGGGTAGAATGGTTGCCAAAAATAATATTAATTCTACATTCGTAGGTATGGAGCTTATACCTATGTAAAGTGTATAATTATGATGTAGGATGTACACAGTCGTTACTATATTGTTTGTGTTCTATATTATGGGCAATTCTGGGAATCGAATAATGTACGTCATGCACAGTATAAGGTTCATTCCACGCGTGCGCCTACATACCGAGCGTAACAATGACTGGCTGACTGGCCGCTACCACAAGCTGGCATACAGTACAAATATGCTTGTGTGCTTATATCTATATGGTTTTAGATGGTCCAGGGTTTAAAGAGTTCCATTTTTAAATGCCATAATTAGTTTCTAAATGTCCTCGAAGTAAGAGGCCAGTTGCGGAAATTAAAATTAAATTGAATCGATCATACGGATAAAAAAATATGACGATAAGTTTATTTATATTGTAAAAGACAGAAAAAAGAAATTGTAATTATTTTCGTTGAATGGCTATACGAGTTGTCGCCGTGTGCCGCAGTGTGGGCGGTGTGGGCGGAGGGGGCGGCGGGGGCGGCGCGGGCGGGCGGGGCGAGGGCGGCGCGGGGGCGGGCGAGTCGTTCGAGCGCGCGTTCGTGGAGGAGGGCAACTTCGAATTCGTAAGTCAACTGCACGTCGTCACTCTGCTCCCGCTCGGCCACACGCTCCGTAAGTGCGCCCTCTCGTACCCCGCACTCCTACTCCGCCTCTACCCGCCTCTACCCGACGCACTAACCTCTCTAACAGGACGCGGACGCACTCCGACCTGCACCGATGCTAAAATACAATTCTACCGGTCGACGACACCCCCACTCTCGAGCTTAACCTTTCCTCTTCTAAATCACTAACCGTATTAAAACTTCTATATGTGTACAGTGTATGTGTGTGGCCAGGAGAGTGACTAAAACCTTATATAATATGCTTTTTTTAAAAGAATAATATGATATTTATAATGCATAGTGTATTTAGAAAACATAAAAATAACTGTGACACTATCGATACTTGTTCCATGGAACATGGTTTCGTCAAAACAAATAATGACTGGTTGGACACTCGCAATACGGATAGAGTATACTCAATACTCGATTCTCGTTCTAAATCAATTAAAAAAATAGTCGCTTAATATTTTATCGAATTACCTAGAGAAATGCAAAAGTCATATTCAACCCCATACGTGTTTTTCTTTGATACAGACGATACCTATGAGACGGCGGGAAGGTCTCAGTGAAGCGTGAAAGAAATAGGAGTCGACGACCACCAACCAATTCTAAAATTAACTGTACATAATAATGACAACAATATTACACCCGTTTGGTACCTCGTACTCCTCGTACTATAGTACTTTTGCCTGTCCTAAGGCAGGTAAAGAAGTATAAAGAAAAAACAGATCATAGCTTACGAGCTACGAAAGGATACGTCGTTATCGAAATTTATTAAGCGCGGCTCGTACCCTCAGAGGATTCACTAGCAGTGATTGAGCGTAGGTTTATGTCCATACTTTTAAAATAAACTATAACTAATGTTCCTCTTTATTAGTATTTGTTTTGATATTATTATTTTATTTGTTAAATGTTACCATGAAGTATCATGTCCTTGAATATTGCGAGTGTTCAACCATTCACCCGGTATAATGATTGTATGTACAGTAAAAATCTGTTATGACGACATTGAAGCGACTACTCATGTTTAGTAGTAAAAACCGATAGTCGTAACAATCGGTGATGTTTTCGAAATACAGCATTCAGCTAGGACTTTTGTTCTGGGTTTATATAACCGGTATGTTGTTTTAAACGATATCGCTATAAACGGTTTTGACTGTATATTAATAATATATGTCTATTAAATATACAAGTGAAAATTAATGCTTTTGTATAGGTGACTTTTATTTTCATTGTACTATTTATCGAATGTCAATGTCGATATGCATATTTCTTGTTGATATCGCCATCAGTTCATAGTATACTAGTGATTGGAACGGGCGATTGAATTAAGTCTATTTAAACGTATCGTGAACAAGGTACATTTTAATGTTACCGTGGAAAATATTGAGAAGTCGAAAACGTTTACTGTTAAGGGTTGGTATTTTAAAAATTCTAGTCTATTTGGTTTATTTAATAATTTTAATCTTATGAAAATATCACTTTGAACTGATGATATTCTTGCCTACTGATATTAATATTTTCACATGGCTAAAAAATAAACTGATAGAAAATTGATCTTCATCGGTATCATTACATAGTATAAAACAAAGTCTCCTACCGCGTCTGTCTGTCTGTCTGTTCGCGATAAACTCAAAAACTACTGAACGGATTTTCATGCAGTTTTCATCAGTAGATAAAGTGATTCATGAGGAAGGTTTGGTACTTAAATCGTCAAGGATTTTATTATAATGAGGCCGGAACAACGTCCGTCGGGCCCGCTAGTTAAGGTCATATAATATTGCCTATATTATTGTTTATTATCGAAAACCAACTGAACCGAATTTATGTCATTTGGAAGACAAAGTATCGATATTTGAATAAGAACGATTTATCTCAACAGCACTACGGCTGGACGAAAAGTATTACCAAAAATTTGGATTTGAAATATGGCTGGTTGTTAGAAGGCCGTAAGTTGAGAAATGAATAAGACGTGTATCGGCACTGATAGTGTGAGTAGGTTGAATAGGAAGTTGTCCGCATGCGAGTGAGCGGGGGCGGGGGCGGTGTGCAGGTGTCGTGCCTGGAGACGGCGGAGCTGGAGGCGCTGGTGTCGCGGCTGGACGCGGAGATGGAGCTGGAGATCGAGGTGGTGCGCGCTCGCTACGCGCGCAAGCGGCAGCCCATCCTCGACGCCATGCACCTCAAGCGCAAGCGCCAGCAGAACTTCTAGCGCCCGCACCCGCACCGGCACTGGACAGGTAATGCGCATTCTGTGCTAACTCATCGGTGCTACGTACATCGTTGGTGCCAAAACCTCCAAATTTTAACACTAACATTTCACAATAGTAGACTATCACTGTTCGTATTTGTTATTCTCGAGGTTACATAAGTTCCTATACCACAGTTGTGAACATATAGATAACCGTTGAAGGCCTAAATAAATATATCTCAAAGTATATCAGACTCGATTACAAATATCTGGCCAAATGTCGTGCCATTTAATAATGAATAAACGCATATATCACATCTTACAATCGAACCTAATTAGGGCACCATTTCATAGTTGCATTTATAGTCGATAATGTGTCAATGATCTTTTCTACATTTTTCCTGTAATCATGTTAAAATCCTAAACAATTCACTGAATATTTTTTAATATATACAAAATTATTAGACCCACTGCCCATACATAGTTATAAATCATTCGGGTCAAAATACATTTAATGATAATAATAACTATTTGATACATAATAACAGTTTCTACCTTTTTTTTTCTCGAACTGACTACACTATTGACCTAGCAAGGTCTTAACACCTTCATCGGACTACATACAGTCTCTACTGAGCCCTAATAAAAATATCACAAAAATCACCCCAAACTGTAAATGTACGGGAGTAACTACCCGGTAGGATAAATCATCTTGTTAAGTAGTTTGTTATCGTAGTGTAAAGTAGATTTAAGTAGTTAAGGACGCCCGAAACATATCTTTGTAGGAACGAGGCTTATCGACTTATGTTCAGTATCGATAAAAGCAAAACCGATTTTTTTTTGTATAAAGAATTCGGCTTGGCCTTTTTCAATACACGTGTATTTCTTTCTATCGTAATATGAAAGGCACTATAATCGGTTTCGATGTTTAGAGGTGTTATCTTGTTCGCTTTCAATATCGATAAAATTTATGAAACTTTATAGATCAATTAAATTATCGGGAGAATGGAAACTTTATTATTTATTTAACACAAGCTAAAATATGATTTTTATACTGATATCAAAACTTCGTTTAATGGATTGAACATGAAAAGTTCATAGAATATATAAGAGATTCTCCTATATTTTTTTTATTGTATGTATTAGTTACATATATGACTATGAATGTATGTATGTAATGTAATGTATGATTATTTCAATAACATGTTTACTAGGAGTTATGTTTATTTATTACATGTCAGAATCTTATAAAGTGAAACGTATTTTAAACTCATTTATAAACAAGAATCCCAGCTGTGTTTATTAACATTATCGATTGAATATCATAGAGAATATATATTAAATCATAATGACATATCTCATATATGTATTTTCATAATATCTTCGATATGTGTAACGAACTGGTTCACCTGTTAACAATTCACGATAATGTATTGAATAAAATAATAAAGTTTAATTACGAGATTGAAGAAAATAGTACTAACGCATAGTCTATTTGTGATGGAAACGAAAGTATATAGTGATTTTATTTTATCGACATCGATAACGAATAGGATTTATCGATAGAAAGACAACACGCAAACAACGCAGTAATAATGTATTAAATTCATGACAATATTATTTGTAGATATAATTATGTGTAGTGTAATTAAAGATTATTTTTATAATGATTTAGTATTGATCTTCAGTTTTGTTTTTTTTATAATTATTATTTTGATGTATTTCGTTTTGGACAGTTATGTTCCTTATGTTTAGATCTCAAGTGTTATCTCGCGAAAAGTCTTATAAATATGTACGTATATATTAGATTATATTCGAGATTTATACATTTACATTTGTAGTGGGTTGTGAGATGAATTTAAACGAAACTAGTGATTATTAATATGATGGCGGGAAACGAACGGACTCGCGAGTCTCCGTCGAATACTATTTTAATGATAACTTCCTTAGTATCGTATTAAAATGGTTCCGAGTTTTCAACGAATTATGCTGAAATTTGGCATTCGGATGTTTTTTATTGCAATATATTCGGATGTTTTTTAGTCGTCTAACCGCTAATTTTCACAATCCTACTGCATTAACAAAACATCGATATGTATTTATCGACGTTGGATATGAATATAGAACACGAATAATTATCGATAATTAGCTCGATTGTTTTTTTTTTCCTTATAATAATGTATCGTATATTTTTTAACGAAGCAAAAATATTTTCCAACGTCCATTCGTTTACTGTGTTACGATTGTCGAAACTTTAGAATATATTTGTCGATTTCGTATATCTACATATATACAAGTAAAAGGGGGTATTAGTATACACCCAAAAAAAAAAATTTTTTTTTTCCCTTTTTTTTTCAAAATTATTTATTTTTCTCTTTCTTTTTTTTTTTTAAAAAAAAAAAACCCCCTTTTTTTTTTTTAAAAAATTTTTTTTATTTTTTTAAAAAAAAAATTTATTTTAATAAAATTTTAAAAAAAAATTTTTTTTTTTTAATAAATAAAAAAAAAAAAAATGGCGCGTAAAGGAAAAATTTGACGGTAAATTTTTTCCAACGCCGATATAGAAGTTTCACTTCAATAAAGCAATAAGAATATTAATCTGTGATGAGATTTCACGCATTTCTAAATATAAATTTTCTTCGATAAAGTAATTCATTTAGGAACGCAGCGACGGATCTCTTTCAGGCTTATAAATGTAATAAAATGCGATTGAAAGTGCCATTAAGTAAAAGTGTATATATTTTCGTATTACAAGCAATAAATATAAAGTAATTTTGTAATTAAAGTTTATATGTCCATATGGAATGGAAAAACAATATGATTCTGTAGGCAGCGAAAAGAAAATTTATATATAAATTATTGGTGTCATAGAAGTATTTTTTGATAAAAAAAAAGTTTGTGCCGAAGTCATATTATTATGGCTGTTACTGAGCGCAGTAAACACATTTTTTATACAATAATAATTTTTAAAAAACGAAACACCAATTTTTTGCTAAGCTGTAAAAGTATGTTCTGATAGTATATAGGACATAGATTGTTCGTACATCAAGACATACTTTTGGTCGATTATCAATAAACAAATCAACTTTTTCGTCTTTGTAAATTGTACAGGGTAAAATAAAAGAATATAAAAGAAATGCTTTCCGCTTTCGGCCGCTTCTATAATGTTATGTCATTTATTTTATGGATCATCTGGGAATTTGACCAATTTATTTTGACTGTGGAAATTAATCGATTCATTTCTATAGTATAGTATAACGCAATAATCTTATATTAATTCTTCAAAGCATACGGGGTTAAGTAAGAAAAAGAAAACAGAGCTAAGATAAGAAATAATTATTTATATTTAATGAACATTTAGTATTATATTGTTAAAATCAAATGAATTAAAGGGTTTTTTTTTCATAATTTCCATTTGTATATTAATTATTTCTATCACCGTATTCTTCAGAGTTAAGTCCTTTTTATTGACATATTTCCTTTTTATTTAATATAAATAATTACACAAAAACCAGATGGAAGCATTTTCAACCAGTCGTAGAGATTCGACGCGATCACAGCATTTCTGATAGAACCTAAGTTGTAAAAAAGCGGGGAATTATGAAAGTGTTGCGAGTATACGTCTTAGCTTTTGTGAATAAATAGTTTATTTGTTAGTTCACTGAAGGAAGTATCGATGTTTTTATAATTCCCTGGTTGAAGTGTTGTTGAGATTTCCTTGTTTGTTTGTTGTTGGCCGACTCGGAGAGTGCTGCTTATAATGTTCATTTTATAATTAGGCTGAGGGCACACCTTACGACTCTGAACACATATTTACCTAATAACGTTTATTACTCAAATTCAATGAGTACATGAATTATGAATAATTAAAAATATGACCAACGTGTCATACGTCTTTGATAAGGGCGTAGTAATAATATTGTCATATTTCTTTGTCTTGCATTTCGACGAAAGTCCATCGAATGAAAACTAATTTGCTTTACTATGAGAAATTTGAGTAAACTTCTTTTATTTAATTTCTTTTGCTAGTTAAATATATGAGTCGTTGCATTTCAAAATGAACTAAATCTAATTTTAGTTGTTCCTAATATTTCACATTATTTTTCAAGATGTTCAAATTTCGTACACGTAAAATAATGATCATAAACAAACTAAACACCTCACGGATGGCAAAATTTGAACTTTGTTCTCGGTGTATAAAAACTGGAAACCTTAAAGAAATTAAATATGTTATGAACGATTAAAACTGGATCTAGCTCATTGTGAAATGTAACGATATATATTCAGTTTTAGTAAAAAGTGTAGCAACAGTTGCTCCAGAATTATGCTTATGCAAAGTGTTGCAAGGTGTGCGATCAGCCTAAGCCGTCGTGTACAGAGATTATTGCGTAGCTTTATTATAGTATGAGAGAAGTGCACTTTGTAATTCAGTAGCGTGTTGGCGTGTTGATAGTTGCGTTGCGTACGCGCATTATATTTTTGGACAAACAACTCACTGATTAAAAATATTAAATTATAAAATGGAACGTCTTTTATTTTAATTAAGTACTAATAAATAACAATTTATCTATTTCAGGCCATTTTTTATATATTATTATTTATAACGGGCCTAATTCTGAAAGTATCAAGAACTGGAATGGACTGCAACATAATAGGAAAGTTCCGGGTGGTTTACTTAGCCAAATACAAGTGTTGCCATCTCTAAATTTTGAAAATGAATATTTTTTACATGTTTTGAAGATAGAAATAGTAAAAAAGGTTTAAAAAGACACAACAGTAGTAATATGTAATGAAAATAGAATAAATAAAAGCCAATAGTATTTTTATTTATATTTTAGCGTTTGACCATAATTTCAACTGATATCAACTTGAGGGTAGACAACTAGCGGGCGGCGGAATTAAAAAAGCACTACCACCATGCTATGATGTTATTAGAAAGTTTCCCTTCATCGAAAGTTCTGGATTGATTGTGAGAATACAAACCGATGGCGATTGGTGTATATGTACACGCTACTATTAAACATACGTTGAGGAATTTCTTGTCGAGAGTTACGGGACTGATCGATAAAGCGTAAGTTATAATAGAATTGTGACGTGTATACATAGGACTTTACGAGGGCGATCTAATAACAAATATTATTATTTAAATACTACTTAGAATATCCTAAAATGTAGAACGAATTCTGAGAAAATAGGACTTCAGAACCTTATGATATAGGAAATGTAACTGATATGCTGAGTAAAGTGATAGCTAAACGCTGAAAGAAACCAATGATGTGACTAATATATTGCGGCAAAAGTTATAACCGACTATGAAATTTGCCAAAACACTGAGAGATATATTAATATATAAGTCTCCATATACGATTACTTATTTTTATATAACAATTACACCATTTTGAATAATTCAGGTATCGTGCGGAACTAATATCGTTTTCAAGGTGATAGAAACTATGTCCTCGTTTTCGAAGAACGCGAACGGTTGCCGGCCGTAGTCGATCAACTGGTTATAACGCTGCGTTAAATAAATTCAAATAGAACTGTCAAGTTCGAGGTAACGCGACAAACGATCACTCAGACAAATGTAATTTTGATAAAGAGTAAGCGATAGAGTAGAATGTATGTCTACTTTTATTTGCCAGGATAATACTTTTGTAATGAAATTCGAATTTAGATCGCAGCCTTGACAGTCATAGAAGACAAGTGTTGATTTTTATCTATTTCATTTGTTTTTACTAGGAGGCTGGAAGGAGGGCGGGCGGTATTAACGTAAAATGCTAAATTAACGTAGAGTCCTCGCCAATCTTTTTGTCCGCTCTGAATATAGCTGTAAGTTAGGGCTTACGCGTAATATAATCAAGAGTGTAATACAAAACTAAATTTGAACCATAATAATACGAATGTAAAATTGACATTTATCCTTTAGTTATATCGATGTTATACTTATTATATAACTATCGGGGCCGGCAGACGCTGTCCCGCTCTGATTATAAAAAAAATCCTTGACAAATTATACACCAAAACCTTCCTCATGAATCACTTTATCCACTGGTGAAAACCGCATGGAAATCTGCTCAGTAGTTTTAGTTGGACAGACAGACAGACGTGGTAGGGGACTTTGTTTTATACTATGTAATGATAATGATACCTAAATTTGTGTTCTGCTCAACTGTTTCAAAGCGGTCATAAAGTTTGGCGAGGGCTGTAATTAAAGCTTGCTTTGATTTAAGGATAATATACTATATATATGGTTGAACTCTCAGAATTAAGTTCGTTTTACAAATAATGTGGACAATCTTAAATAAATTAAAAATAAATGTACATAACATGTAACAGGTTTTATTTGATAAAAATTAATACTTATACATCACTCGAAATGACTAGGAATTTTGAAAATAGTTTTTGTTTACATTAATATTGAATAACGCTGAGGCCGAGAGGTAGGCTGGAAATTGAGGCTTAATTGTAATGTACATTTTTTAGAATCAACGAAAATACATTCGATGACTGATTTTGAACTTTCTAAAAAACTTTTTACTGCCCCATATTGTTATTGAAGTTTCATGATATTTTTCTTTATTGAAAATGCATCGTGAGATTAAAACCTACATCCGTCCGAGCAACATCTCGGATCAATCACCTTAAAATAATAAATTAATATAGAGGTTGTTAATTTATCGAAAATAGTATTCAAATATTGTAAATTCTTATCTTTTCTGGGATTCATAAATGCTGAACGATAACTAAATCATCTTATAGAATAATGCTCTAATCAAGAAGAAAAATTAAGCTGCAATGTTTAAAAAATCCTGCTACGAAAAGCAAAAAGATGTATTTAAATAATTTTTTGCACGTTAAGAGTAATTCAAGTAATACGAAAGCTCCCAAAGTGAAGTGAAAAATGTGATTAAGTCAACAATATTTACTTATTATTTTTTTCTGAACTCGTAAATATATTTGAGCTGCGAGGAATGTACAGCTACGGTCTTTTAACATCTTTACAATTTATTATGTATTGTTGTTGACTCACATCGCTAGATGGCTCTGTTATGTAATTTTTGGCTTCTTCGTTGTTTTCCCGTCTAGACGTAAAAAGTGCACTCTACTATTATTTCATTATAATATCTATCTTATTCTAAATGTTATCATATATTAGTTCTGACTTGTAACACTAGAGGCGCTGATTTCAAAAATCGATTAAAACCTGTATGAATGTGACGTACTCTGTGGGTAAGTTTTGCTTACAGTTGCTGACAATTGGGGTCCAGCTGACTGAAATTCTGTTTAGGTATTACTTGAAAACCCCATATACGGATATAATTAACAGCTTATGGTATTATCAACGGAATGGATGAAAGTAGGCCACTTTAGACATACGAGATGTCCTAAATACCTATATAGATTCTTAAAATAATAAATCGTTCAAAATTAATATATAAATCATCTAACCATTAGATTTTTTTATCCATGATAATTCTTAATACGATATTACATGATATATTTGCATGTAAGGCAACTTTGGGTTCATTTTTTTATATATATTTATACACTATAACACCTTACTAACATTCCCTCCTAATTAAATATTATAATACTAAAACATAGATAATTAAAATGATAATCTCATGTTACATTAGCATCGCAGACTATAAAATGTGTATATTTAATACATCATTGTTTTACTTTCTATTAAAAAAATTAATAAATATAAAATAAAAAACTTCCCACTAACATACTAGTTGGAGTATTAAATTAAACTTAATTATATCAATTAAGTAAAAATAAAAATAAAACAATCACAGACTAAGGATGTACTGTAGAAGGAATGTGACATCAGACCGTTATAACGCGACTTCACAGTTGATAATGTGTGTTTAAATATGATTTAACACATTTCAACTATCGCGTCGTGTTTTATTCGTGCGCACCTAAACGATACACAGTAGAACCTCGATAAGTCGAACTTCAAGGAAGTCGTGAATAAATCTATACTTAATATATAAAGCTGAAGAGTTTGTTTGTTTGGTCCGATTTGAGAAAATCCTTCGGTTTTAGATAGCTCATTTATCGAGGAAGGCTTTAGGCTATATATCATCACGCTAAGCCCAATAGGAGCGGAGCACCAATGAAGAATGTTTCAAAATCGGGCACTTTTTTCGTTTTGATTGCTTCGTGTTAGCGTTAGTATTATATACGTTGCCATGGTAACGTGGTAAGTTTCTATCGCAAACATTTTCAAAGATTATTTTGTATTCCTATTCAAAAAGTTTATTCTATGTTAGTTTTGTTTCCAATTTTTTATTTGCATTCTATTACGTATTATAAAAATAAAGTGTGTGTATGTAAAAATAAATAATAACTTTTTGGTGAATGTATATAACTACAAATAACAAAAAAAAAGGTTTTGATATTCGGCCGATATTTTTATATTATTATATTTTGTCTGTTCGTTTGTTCCGGGTAATCTCCAAAACGGCTGGAGTTATTTTAACGGGAATTTTCCTGGCAGATAACCGAAATTATAGCGGTTGACATATTCTATTTTATGTGTCCGCGGCTTCGTCCGCATTGCCATTTCTATAATGGTTGGACTGATTATCACGGGATATTCACTGGTACATAGCAGACCTTATAAAAAGTAATTTTGGTTTTTTATTCGCCTTCGGCCGCAGTAGAATATCCGAAATGCTTTAACTGATTTTCACGGGACTTTCACTGGCATTTTATTTTAAGCTAGCGGGCTCGGCAGACGTTGTCCCGCCCTGATAATAAAAAGAAAACCTTGACAAATTATACCTATATACCTAAACCTTCCCCATGAACCGTTCTACCTATTGGTGAAAACGGCATGAAAATCCGTTCTGTAGTTTTTGACTTCATTGCGAACAGACAAACAGATAGACCAGAGGACTTTGTTTTACACTATGAAGTGATGAATTGTTACCTGTGCATTTGTTCGTGTGAATTTAATAAAAATAATTTATTTACTGTAAACAAGCGCGTGAGACGTGCGCTGTACTGGACTCCAAGAATAAATGTATGTAATTTGAATTAAATTATCATTTTGGTCAAATTGGCGGCCATTTTGTTTTATTTACCGCGTTTGCATCTACATAACTCAGTGGTTATAGCAACGTATGAGAATAATACAATTATATCGACAATATGGGCATGTTATGTCTATATAATAAACAAATTAACACATATTGTTCGATAATGTATAGTTGAAAATTTTCATTACTTTCTTATATAGTGTTAATGAGCACTGAGGGTGGTATATAGTCGGTTAAAGTTCCAGGTACGTTGCTGATGATAAATCCCATCCCATTCGATATACTATTCGTATTCACATATCTAATGTACACGTTACATGTTACAGTAGATGGCGTAATGTAAAATTGTAAGTAGGTGTGTACATTACAGAAATGCTTTTTCAAAAACATTTCTAACTATGACACCATAGTTATTTAGTACATTTCAAAAAACGCGTGCGGAGCCGCGAGGGACAGCCAGTTCAATATATAGAGATAGGGGTTACGACTTAAAGAGGTTTTTATAAATAAATGTAGAATTTTTAGGTGTAAATATATAAATAAATATTTTTCGACACAATTACTGATTAGAATGTAAATATCGAATACTGGACGTATTGGGGCTTGAAGAGAAGAGGACAAGATGTACTGTCGAGTTATACAGATGTTCGACTTAACGAGGTTCGTTTTACCGAGTATCTACTGTGTACAAATTCTTATCGCACAGTTTTTTAAAATACTTATAATATAATGGTTTTAGCTTGTTTTTGGAGATTTCATCATACCGGTGTCGGTTACCGCCAAGCGTTTTACCCTGTACTAGTGTCTGAGAATCATTTGGCAGTAGAGGAAGCTGTCCAGCACTGAAAAAATACACAACAACATTAGAGATGTATGAATAGTTAACATGAAGTACTGTTAATTTATTGACATTATATATTTTAATATTCGGACGTTTAACCACAGTTTCATCTGATGTTCAATGGCGATGTGGTCTAAAATGGTAAACACAATAAACTTAGAGGAGGACTGACTGTCAAGTGCAGCTGCCAGAACATACCAACAAGTGCTTTGTAACACATTTTCACATTGAGGGTGGTAGCTATCGAGCCAAACTTAGAAGCCCTACAATCATACTATGGTTTCAGCATGATGTTGTTCTTCATCCAAAGCTCCAGGCTCAGTCGCAAGGATTGGTACCTATGTCGGTGGATGTGGTGTTCAAACACGCTAATGTTTGAGATGTTGGTAATCATAATATTAGGTATTTACCTATGAAATTGCCGTTTTGTATGAAAAAATTTAAACGATTTTTTTTCATGTATTTTTTATTTGTATTAATCGAAGTAATCACCCATGCAATCAATGCATCTTTGCCAACGCAGTGGCAGTTTATTGATGCCCTTCTTAAAGAAATCAGCTGGACGGGAGGCAACAAATTCTTCAAAGGCATTTTGTACTGCCTCTCGGGTATTGAATTTTTTTCCCGCTAAGGAGTTATCCAAATTCTGGAAAAAAAGTAGTAGTCTGTAGGCGCAAGGTCTGGTGAGTAGGGCGGATGACGGAGAACTTCCAGCCCCAGTTCTTGCAACTTGAAGACCGTCTGCTGTGCAGTATGAGGTCGCGCGTTGTCGTGCAGGAGCAGCGGAGACGAGCGATTGACCAATGCTGGTTGGAGATGTGCCAGCTTCTCCATCATTGTATTCAGTTCTTCACAGTACACATCTGCAGTAATGCTCACCCCGTTTGGTAAGAAGCTGTGATGAACCACACCGGCGCTAGACCACCAAACAGTGAACATCACTTTTCTAGGGGTAAGTTTTCGTTTAGGGCATTGTTAAGGTGCTCAACCAGGATCCAACCAACTTGCTGAGCGCTTGCGGTTATCAAACAGAATCCATTTTTCATCGCAGGTAACAATGCGGTTCAAAATTCCTTCATTTGTGTGTCTGTTGAGCAGTGCAAGGCACGTCTCGACGCGTACTTCGCGCTGGCGATATTGAGTTCGTGGGGCACCCATTTGTCAAGCTTTTTTACCTTACCAATTTGACGCAAATGAACCAATATTGTTTTGACGCTAATCGAAACTTGCTGCAAATTCAGTCGTAGATTGTGTATAATCAGCTTCCACAATCGCCTTTAATTCGTCGTTGTCGAAAGTCTTCGGACGACCGCGAGGTTCATTTTTCAGGTCGAAATTCCCAGAACGGAAGCGAGCAAACCAATAACAGGTGGTGCGTTGGTTTGTAGTGTTAGCTCCGTAAACGTCGTTGATGTTGCGTGCCGCTTGTGCCGCGTTGCTGCCATGACGGTACTCATATTCCATAATTACTCGAATTTTTAACGTATCATCATGATGACAAAAAAGATTGAAATGCGATGAAAATGTAACACTAATCAATAAACAAATGACTACTTTTGGAAAAAGATTTCCGTGTTTTTAAAATAAAATTAATTTGAAATTAGAATTCTTGGCCAGTACTGCAGAAAGGCAATTTCATAGGTAAAGACCTATTATTAACAGACTTATTGTATTTTCGGCAACCAATCTTCTATTAGATTATTACTCCTATTGTCGAAAACTAACAAGATGGTGGCTCCCTTGTTAGAACTTTCCAGGGAGTTTTTGTGTCAAGTCAGAATCTTTTCTCTGTGGTATTTTTTGTGTTGATCCACTTCACTTATGTACAATAACAAAACTATATTACGTAAAATACCACCAATACTACATAATATAGAGCCAAATAACACAGGATTATGAATAAAATATAAAATCCACTACATGACATTCTAATATCCCGCCAAAAAAAGCCTGTTGAATAGGCTTAGATGTGTCACGTAGAGATAACGATTAGACATTGAATAATCGTCTTTAAGACATAGGACAATCGATTTTTAATTTTGATTGAAAGACGATATTATGATGTAAACACTCACGATACTGCGCAGCGCTTATTAATAGTTCATAGAACTGCAAGGTCCCTTTCCCTTTGAGCACAATCTCGCAGACGAATACATATATGACTCGACTTGTCTCAAACAAGGAGTCGAGGAGCAGCCACGCAGTGATGTTCCGCCCCACGTTGTTCACTGAGGACCTGTTCATCACCACGCAGCTGTTCACGAAACCGATGCTGCTAGTCACTACCATTAGACCCGATATCATGTAGTGGACGGCTGTTGGAATACATTGCTTATTTAACTTTATTTTATTTTTTTTAAGTCCCCCGGACATTATCGAGACTTTATTTATGGCTATTTATTTCAAAAATTTTTTTTTTTTTGTAACTTCCGTTTTCCTATTCTATTTATTTCTTTTTTTTCCTATCTCTGCCACGTGTTCCATGAACGGTCAGGAGCGGCTCTCTAGTATTTTCATTCTCCACTATTTTATGTAACACCCCTTCTGTGAGTTCGATGTCTATTTAACTTTATTGAATATAGGCGGTTTTGAGGATTTTTTGACCACCCCTCCGGGCCCATTCAAGTATTATGGAAGCACTGAAGATAGATCCTTATTTTGCTTACTTTTGATGATGTACGGGATGGGGGGTCTAGAAGGTCAGCGATATTTATTTATTTATTTGACCAGAACAGACTTGTAAATACTTATACAGATGTTTACGTTAGCATGAGAGGGGGGTAGCATTGCTTACATTTGCTGAGCAAGAGGAGGGGACGGTCAGAAGTTACTAAAATTCTGTTTACGGAATACTTGAACAGCCCCCCCACTTCTGGTGAGATGTCATGAAATTTGTCTCAAAGCCCCTCAATGACACTTTAAATTTAAAAAAATGTATGTTTAGCTTTGACTAGAAAATGGAAGCATCTTTCATCTTGGCATTACAGACACATGTTCTTTAGAACCTGTCCTATTTATAAGCTTAGCATGTTACAAACGTTGATGAATGAAAAAAATCTTTATTCTCAGAGGAACCAAAGTAAGAGAGAGTGTATACAGTAAAATGATGGCTATTTACCTAATTCACGACCTGCTATAGGCTCTATATAAAACAATTCAGGATCAAGCAAACGCAGTAAAACCATCACTAGAGCTGTCGCAGATGAGATCTGGAAACAAAAACTTAATTTTATAAGATTTATAACATACATAACATAGATACTTCATTTATTATATTTTTAATCATATGTTTATTTTTTTTTTTTTTTTTTTTTTTTTTTTTTTTTTTTATTTTTTATTTTTTTTCCTTTTTTTTTTTTTTTTTTTTTTTTTTTTTTTTTTTTTTTATTTAAATTTATTTTTTTTTTATTTTTTTTTTTCCTTTTCTTCTTTTTTTTTTTTTTTTTTTTTTTTTCCCCCCTTTCCCCCTTTTATTATTTTTTTTTTCCCTCCCCCCGTTTGTGTTTTTTTAGTATGTATAGTAGATTATATGCCTAGAAAGCCATATAATTTCTTTTCAATTTTTATTCATAAATATTTTGTATTATTGTGGAAAATAAAAAAAGAGTATTAATTACAAGTAAATAATCTAAAAAAAAATGTCATGAGTGCACTCTTTTATTCCCAAGAATAGATCTAATAGAGTATGTATAAAGCTTCTTTAACACAGAAATATATACACAAATAAAAATGGATTTGTAGTGATATTTCACTAGATATAAATCATAATTTCAAAAATCTTTATACAGATGTGGTAAAATATTATAATAATCAGAACTTACATATAATATTATATAAAAACCATAAAATATTAATCAAATATATACTGAATTAGGTAGATTTACAGTTGCCTGTTAAGATAAGATATAGTATCTTTAGGCTTAATATAAATAAGTCTATGGAAATAACAATATCTAATGCTAAGCTATAAAAGACTTATTGCAAATAGCAGAAGTGCTTTTATCAGTACTTTAGTATTACTAACTAATAATAATTTCTACTATTGAATTAAGAAGGAGCATCACTGTGAGACTTCCACTCAATTTCTTTACTTAGGTATTTTAATAACTTATTCAATAGTTATCAGACACCTACTATTTGAACTGTTAGACTTTAACAATTCTGAGAATTGGCTCAAGACAGTGGTTTATGTGATAGTACCGTTAACAGCATGAGAAAAAAGGTTTTCATCTATAAATTTTGACCAGTTTTCATTCAAGTTCTAGAGAAGATTTCTTTAAGAATAACTTTAGTAACAAAACATATTTTGTTGCTCACAATTATCCAAATTGATATAATTGCTATCATATGAATAGAATTCTTTTCTTCTTATTTAAGACACCTAATAATCTATTAGTATATATTTTAATTTACTTATGTAGTTTTATAAATAGATTAATTAACGAATATATAACTATTTATTACACCAATATACATTACATACAGAGTGATTATTAAAGCATATAATACTAATTTTTGAGTAATTACAATTTACGAAAAGAAGTAAGATACTGTTATAAACCAATAATATTTTAAGACTGTCACTGTCTACCCCTTTACATGGCCTTTATCACCATGCCGACATGTGCATTAGCCCAACAACAAGGCTCTATGTGAAAGCCTCTAAAGATCATACTTTTGGGATAGGTTTTCTTATAGTTACAATTTTTTAAAGCAGGTAAATATAATGTATATGTATATACATATATTTATTATACAATACAATCAGATAAAATAATATCTGCAGACACAATGTAATCTGAAAATATTCAATACCCAATTGCTTGTTTATCAAGAAATTGGCATCATAAAACACTCCAAAAAATATTATCTTAAGTTTATACGATTTTATAATATATCATCATATACTTAATAATATTTTCGTACATAATATATATTATTTTAATATAGGTATAAGTATTTGTACACATTAAAAAATGTTTGATACCCATAAAAAGAATATAACCCATGACAAGAAAAAACCCAATATTCTGTTTCTTCATGTTCTATATATTGCTTTTGAGGAAACAATAGTCACTTGCCTTTATTGTAGAAGCCGAACTTCTATGACCCATACAAATTAAGCAGGCAAAATATATAGTGCGGCTTCTAGCACAAGACACAGCTCTATGTGTTTGGCAGTGAAAACGTTTAATCCATTGTTATTACTACAATGATTCTCTATACTAGAAAATATTCATAAGCAAAACTAAGGCAGACTATAAAATTAAAGTAATTATCAGAAAAAATAAAATCACATTCCTCTCAAACATTATTAACTTATGGTTTAAGAGTAAAATAATGAGTATAATTCATTTTAATAGTTGATTTTCTGCCAACAGACACAATTTTTATTTTTACTTACAAATGTAAACTTTATTTTTTTAATGCAAATCGCAATATTACGTACCAATACTTTTTTCAGAGAATTTACGTAATAAAATCATGACCCGGATAAAGCGATCAACACTGACCATATAATAAGATCATGTTCTCCACAAATGACGCGGGAAGGTGTTAATAAACAGTGTTTACTTACCGAGAATACAGCCGCAACGACTCTAATGTACATTTTTAAGTCGATCATTGGCATTGTTTTGGATTGTGTTGACATCTACTCGATAATAACTAATAGAAACTTGTGTGTACACTTTACCAAGGTAGATTAAATTAAGATAATTTATTATCAAATACGTTAACTTATGATTTGACTCGTAGGTCGCAAATAAAATTGAGTAAAATCAATACAAAATACCGCCTTATCCGTATTTACGCGGTCGCACCTTTCAAACCAAACTAATGTCAAAATCAGTGTTGCTAACTACAAAATACATTATTAACCTAGTAAGAAAAGCTTATGATCAATACAAAAATTTTACATGTACCGAATGTATTACTATGATATTCTAATAATCACCTGCTGAAGATCAGACATGGAACAGCGTATATTTGACCTAAATCGGTTCATTCTCACTATAGTAATTAAAATCTTCAATTTTATGGATTTTTTTTTGAACTGACTACGCTATTGACCTAGCAAGGTCTTAACAGCTTCACGGACTACTGGAAAAATAATGATTTTCTTTTTACTACTCGTAATAATATCAACTACAACTTCTCTTATAGATATTAGTTTTCTGAAATATACAAAGATAGTAGATAAAAACATATAGGTTGGCTATGATCACCAAGGCTTACGTTCTAGTATGATTTTAGCTACATAGACTTTCTTTTTCTTGGCAACCAATCTTCTAGTAGATTATTACTGCCATTGTCGAGTAGGTAATGATATTACAAGTTCCTTGCGATCATTTCAATGAACTAATAAGCTGGTGGCCGTCTTGTTAGAACTTTTCAGGGTGTTTTTGTTGCAAGTCAGAATCCATGCTCCGCACGGTTGTAGCTTGGGGGGAAGGGGGTGGGTTCATTGTGGGGCAAAGCCCTACCTTAAGAATACCAAAAACTGAGATAAATTATTATAATTAAATTGTTTGTTCATAATTTGAGATAAAAAAATTGTAGCGACAGGTATCTAAACTTTTCCGAACATACCACAGTTTGTAACATTCGAAGGGAGATCAATTATGATAAATGTTTTGCTTCCGCTCTACGTGTAACCAATGCTCTACAATCTCAAATTCGATTCTAGCTACAGCCCTGATGCTCCGTGGTATTATTCCCGATCCACTTCACTTGTGCACAATAACCAAACTATATTACGTAAAACACCAACAATATTACACAATATAGAGCCAAATAACACAAGATTATGAATAAAATATAAAGACCACTACATGACATTCCAAGATCCCGCCAAAATTTCTATAGACTTCTAATTTACACGTAATTGTATCAAAAATTGTTCAGGGTTCATTTTTAGAGTTTTTAGTAGATTTGCCCAGTGAATGCAATTGCCTAATATTTCCTGGACCACAGAACAGAAAAATAACTTGTTTCTTTCCTCCATGTCCTGGACAATCCTTTCCATTTTTAGAATAATATTTGTTATTTTTCCTTCGTCAATTTTTTTACTCCTCGTCTAGTTACTATTAATAGTAGGTACTATTTTAATAATATGAGGGTAGACATGATATGTTTGTTACTTAATTACTTGCACAGCTACGTACAAGCAATAGATGGCGGCAAGGTAAATATAGCGGTAATATTCTATATATGTTCCAGTGGATTCGAGAATGGTTTAGATTCACAATTGGACCCGGTAGGTGGCCCTGCAATTGACTTTTAGGATTTTTTTTTATCAAGGCAGGACAACGTCCGCTTAGTCCGCTAGTTCTATATATATTACCATAGATAAGATACTATATACTGAGAATATTACATTTCATTCATTATTTACGCTTTCGTTTTCCTATTACATAAAAAGTAATTTTTGTTATTAAGTTACTGCCATAATGTTCTTAAATGTTAATTAATGTTAAAAATTATTGTTTTATTACTGAAGAGAATTAAGCAAGTGAGCGATTTGCAAGGTTAATCAATCCTAAGAAAGATCTTATATTATAATATAGGAAGAGATTAACATAGATAGAGCGTTATCACAAGCTTTTCATACAATAATTTAATGTCATTAGAATTTTAAACATCCTACTTGATTTGGTTTGTGTGTAAATAAAAAATACTAGCGGAAAAGATTAATATTTTTTTAACGTTTTAAATAACTATGAGTTAATAATTTTAACTTTTGATTAGAGATAATTTAACTAACAACACTTGACGTTGACGTCATGTCATGGCTATTAAAAGTGTTAACATATTTATAAACCTAGTCTTGCCATAAATACTGAAACAAAGAAAATAAATATTTTCTATCGCAAATAACATTTATTACTTTTACAGTGTGTTAATTTAATACATAAATATAAAACAATTTAAAATATTAAAAGTTTATTCGAAGTGGTCTCCATTGGCTGCAATACAATCCTTTAAACTTTGAGGCCAGTTATCACTATTGATAACTTCTATAAGCACGCACTCTTTCCAAGGGAAAATTCTTCACTGCCAATCATACGGATTGTTTTAGGGACTCCAAATTATCATGGCGTTTAGAGCAAGCCGTACTCTCTAAAACTGACCATAAATCATAATCCAGCGCATTAAGATCGGGACTAGACGACGGTCAGTCTTCAGCTCTGAGAAAGTCCGAAACGTTAGTTTCCAACCAAGACTGCGTAGACCAAGCTTTATGACCGGGCGCCGAGTCTTGCTGGAAGGACTATTCTTGGTTATTGAACATGGTGTTGTTAAGGGGCTTCCACAACCTTCTCAAGAATGGTATCCTGATACACTTGTGCCGATGCACTCTGTCGACTAATTGGGAAGCTTCCTTAGAGCTTTGAGCAAACAGAGAAGGTCTCATTGTACGAGCTCTCGTACCTATTAATAGCCCGGTACACAAACATTTTACTAATACCAAGCGTATGGAGAGTTTTAAATATTGCATTTGGCTCCATACCTACTTTGTGTTATGTACTCACAGCGATTCGGTTCTCTTTATCACCCCACTCCATTTTAATATCGCAAAACATTGTATAATGTATTAGCGCCAAAATGAGAAAACTCAATGAATAATCATATAAAAATGACAGATTCCAAATTCAAATATAATATTTTGTTTATTTTTAATTGTAACAGTATTTATGGCCAGACTAAATATAAAAACCCAATGTCATGATGTTTGTCCACGATGGACTCCGAAACTACTAAACCGATCTTCATAAAGTTGACGTTTATGTATAATTTGGTCCAACTTGAAATATAGGATAAAACATATTTCGATAAATGGGCTCAATATTTTTAATAACAAATTAAAATTTTGTGATTGTTATTAATTGTAAGTTTCATAAGTCTCGAACAGATGGCGCTATAATTTAGTTTGTTTACAGAAAACTGTAGAACCGACTGTTATAGATATATCATAGATAGCGCCACATTTTAATTTTGAATTTCTTATCAGATTTTTATTTAATTTTTCGTTCTTTACCCCGACAGGTTTTAAGCAGATTCATTACCCCATCATTTATCAGAATTTTAATTCAACGTGTAATAACTGAGCCACAGCAACGCGTGGCCGAGTCAGCTATTATAGTTAGTATAGTTGGCAACTGCACGTTGATTATTATTTCGTCTCTTTTCACGATCTGTAATTATAAACTGTAGGGCGTCTTTGTTCATAGAAAATAATTGTCTAAAGTGGCCACAAGCTGACTACATGGCACCTCACGAACATGTGTTGCATCCATTTTTTAATGTTCATCAGGCACGCACTTGGTCACAATCTCACCTGGTGATAAGTGACAATGAAACCGAGGATGGATCGCGCTTACCCGCTAGATGCTTATTCACTCTATTCTTGAAAACTCCTAAGATAAAAAAAAAAAGATGCTAAAACTAGTAGCAATTATACTAATTATTTAGTAGAAATATTGAAAATGATATTACTGTTAGCTAGAGTTTTTAGCAGGATCTTAGTCTGTTATATATTGGCTGTCATGTTTGTCACAAAAACTCCCCGAAAAGTTCCAAAAAGATGGCATCAATTTTGTTAGAACTTACTGCAAGTTTCCGAAAAATTTAGGTACGTTGATAATGGCTGTGATAATATCATATATGTATAAGGGGTTGGTTACTAAAATAAAAAAGACTATTAATTAGCCAGCAAGTTGAAACATACAGCAAGCAATTACATGCGCATAATTTTTAAATTATTTACCTTCATTAGAAACGGTCTAGCGAAAAAATTAAAATTAACATATGAACGTCACAGTCATCACTGCGTATTCTTGTTATGAATACGAATGTAGGACGAAATGTTGAAGCAATTAAAACCATTTCACTTTGTAATCATTCACGGCTGTCAAACAATCACGCGGCTATCCAGTTTGATTAGGGTAAAATTTTATTTATAATATTTTTTAAGTTTAATTGTAAATGGAGAAACATAGTTCTTGGAATGCTAGTCTGGATACCGATAATACTAGTATGAGTATGGCGAATATTCTACGATTGTGGGGAATGGGATAGCAACATAAGAGATATAAGATTCGATGAGGTTTAAGTACCTACTAAGTACGCGGCCTCATTCTAAAATAAAACGCACTAAATTGTCTCTAAAATGACTTGCATACCTACACTTCGTTTTTGTATAGTGGAACCTCGGTAAATCGAAATTTAAGGAAGACGCGAATAAATACGATTTATAGAAATGTCGACTTATAAAGGGTTTGACTTAGATTTTTTTAACGTAAATTTTCATTTCGCAGTGGTTTGGATTCCATTCTACCTCATTTTCAGTTACAAAAGTGATATAAAAATTCTTGTTACAGAGGAAACGTTTACAATAAAAGTGGTTTCTAAGGAAGTATGTACGTATTGTCTGAAATGTTATAAATTCAATGCCTTACTTGTTTTCTCTTTAAGTTATAGAGGTCTTAGTTGAAAGTCATAGAGTTATTGAGATAATATAATTAAAAATTGATAAACTATGAGCCATATAGGGAATATATAATACATGTATTGTGTATAGATATTTCGACTTGTCGTGGCAGATTTCGATTAATAGAGGTATTAAAATATGAAAGGAGAAGGGATAAACTTTTTTCGAGTCGTAAAGGTTTTCGACTTATAGTATGGGTGTCGGTTTTACCACTTACTACCGTCTGAAGATACGTATATATATCTGCGAATATACGTCTTTAGAAATTTACTGTCCGTTCATTGCACCTACTACAGACTGTACAAATTATCATGACTAATGTCGTTAGTAAATAATTCAGTTGAATAATATTTTTAATTATTATTCATTAATTATTCTGATATTTCAATGTAATCCACATCGAATTAACGTTAAAATATAATTAGAAATATCTGATAACTCAAATTTAAATTTAGAGCAGAGAGTGAGGTTGGGGATTGGGGTTATGTTAATAATGGTTGAGGCACGCGCAATCATTAGCTTCCATTCATAGCGTAGCCACTATATAGGATTAACTCGATACTAAAGCAATTAATTCGATTACGAATTTACGAGTTGTTGGTCGTCGTAAATTTTAACAGAATTATCAATTGCACATTTTCATGATTTATTTTTCGGTCATAACTTTTATTATTTATATTCATGACAACGGTTTTACGGTTATATCTTGTTCATTAATACAGTTTACAAGTAGATTTTATAAAGATTTCATTTAATTCGATGATAAGTACGTAGTAAGTAACTATTTAGAATATACTGTAAATAATATTGTAATAGACTTTAAAAAAATTGCTGGTTACAGTAGAATACGTAGTTATCCGAACATCTAAAGCCATAATCTATGCTATTATTGCAATTTTTTTGTTTGTTTAAACACATAAATTAGCTTGATTAAAAATGTATTTTACACTCTACTTATAAAGAAAAATTGTGGGCTATTAACATTACGCTATGACGTTAAGGAGCGGAGAAATTGTCATAGAACGCGTGGGTCAGAAAATAAAGACGCGAAGCCCAAATGAAATAATAGTAGATAGATTTTAAGAAAATGAAATAGAATCATCAACAATCTTTATGAATTACAAATAGTGATACAAGAAAATATATAATATTTTATTTGAATAACGAGTACTACAAGTGTTTTTCTAAAATTACCTGTTACTTTGCGTAACATTGCAGATGCATTAAGTCTTTATTTTCTTTGACCACTTGTTATGCCCAGTGGTCAGTTTTATAGGCAAACGATAAACCGATAGCCCTACAATAGCATTCAACTGTATAACACTGAACTCTAATTGTTAACCATTAAGGTATAAAATTACGACAAACATATTACCCCATACTAACTATTAATTGTTTAGCAATAAAACGGTATGGTCAGTTTATAATACTTATACAGAGGGATGGTTTGATGCAATCGCAATAATTAAATAATAATAGTCTGATAAAGGATCCACTAATATTGATTCTTTGAAGCGGTTGGTATTTATTTTTCAAAATTCGTCAATATATTAAAATACACTGGGCAATTCGAATCTTCCTAAAAAGTGACAAAAACTTTGGTATTAAATAATATTATATTCTACAAAAATATACATATTATAAAAACACATGTAATGTTTTTTATTACAGCTTTTTTATCATTCTTATTTAACTGCGAAACTGGATACAAATGTCTAAAAGATGTATGTTTACAAATATCATATTTAATCAAGAAGTAAATTATGTCTATATTGATTACATTCTTATTGTTTATTTTAGTAAGCTTTTTTGTGTTTTAACTTATTCGTGTGTGCGACTATTTATGAGTGCAACTGTCGGAATACATCTATACATGTTTGATGACATATTTTCAAATAGTTGTAGCTAGAGAGACAGGCATCTTATGCTTATTACGCTTACCTCTAGTAAGGTTTAGATGAATTGTTAGCCGAAAATATTATGCATTATCAATAACGCATCTGCCCTTACTTAATTCGAATTAAGTGATGACTTGCTAATTTTTAATACACAGTAAAATAATAGTTTTATTAAACTATAAGCGTAATTATCTTTTGCTAGTTTCCGTTCCTTTTAATTTACTTTACTAAACATGTCATTAGTTGTATTTTACTAACCATATAAATATTATTGAAGTGAAACTTCTTTATCGACGTAGGGAGGAATTTTAGAGCATGTAAAAACGTATGTAACGTTTTTCGGTTACGCGCCATCTTAATTTCTGTACATTTTTCCGTTACGCGCCATGTTTATTTCTAAAGGTGCGCTCACAATGATCAGATTCCGCTTTTTTTTCTGTAAAGTTGTAAATACAGTAGATCATTTTTCGAAAAATGATGTCATAAAGAAGTTTCACTTCTTACGTGTGTACACTGATACACGCATGTATTTTTTGTATAACGGTACATCATTGAATATTAGAAATAGTGACAAACTGCTCGCCCCATCTTTCAGACTCAGTAAAGCCCGTGAAAGGTTGTTTAGGTTATGTTACGATTTACAACAAAATATCTCAAAACATATAACCGATTTGCAGCACTGTAAACTTAATATCAAGCGGGGTTTGGTGTCAAAGGGCTATTATAGAGTGGATCGATATGTGAACGATGGTAATGTCTGGGAATTGACACCTCTCTCTGTGCATCCACTAAAAACGATTGTAACGTTAATGTATTTGAAATATATGTATGTTAAAAAGATAAACCTGATCGCGTTTCTTGCCGGTTCTTCTCGATGACTTGGTTATTTTTCGAATTGGTAGTGGTTTTGACGTTCATAAGCTCCTTCTTATGGCCTAAACTGAATAAAGTATTTTTGAATTTGATATACTTTTTCTCTCATTTTCTAAATCTATTTTCCTTACGTACATCATTATTTAAGATTATCGTTACAAATAAGGTAACCGGATATTCGTATAACCATGTCAATTTATCAAATTATACAAACGTTTCAAATTATTCATATATGGTAACTTATATTAAAATTATCAAAATAGTTCATTCTAACTACAACGGTCAATATGATGCCTATTCACATGATATATGTCAATATGCGATGTATAATAAAGTTATCTCATTGATAGTGTATTCAAAATGTTTGTGAACATAATTCAAATGTGCTCAATGGGGCGTGCGGTCACCCACTTTGTAGCTCACGTACATGCGAATAGCATTAAGTTCATCTGATATTAAATGTGTGTACTAATCATGTAATAACAAATGTGTATCTCATTTGCATATTTAGCAAACGACGCTTACTAATTTAAAAAAAAGTCGAGGCAGTCATAAGGTTTGCCCATAGAAGTGAAAATTCAAAACAATGAAATAAATGTGTTCTCTTTTTAATTTTCATATCAATTATAGTGCGAATGACAATATTTAAAATTCAGAATTTGTTTGCTGAAATTATTAACATTAGTGTGGTTTTCATATCTATCGGCGCTCGGAGCAATAATTACATACATTTTTATAAAGTCTATTAATCAATCAAACGTATAATGTCCTGCAAAATATCAATATTACATGCACACGGGTCCCTATACTACGCGTAGCTAGTCTGACGCAAGCTAGTACTCCGGTGAAGCTGTTAAGACCATGCTAGGTCAATAGCGTAGTCAGTGCGAAAAAAAAAGAATTATAAAAAAATCTGACGCAAGCCGCGGTAGCGCAATACGGCCGGTCATGCTTACGTAGCATGTCAAGACGCGAAATTATAAATGTATCTCCTGCCAAAAATACCGCTCAACTCGCCTAAAAAAGTTTTCACTTCAAAAAACTTAACCCGTATTTTGTAAGAGATATTTGTCAATAATTTACAAATAAGCTTTCGTTAACAATGGAGACCTGATTTAGTCAATCGATAACAAATATATCATTTTTATAATTTAATTTGATAAAATTCAATTTTCGATAATCGACAAATGTTCACCTCTTCCCGATGCGCTGTCAAAATTCATGATCGATTATAAATGATCACGATTTGATCGATTATGACGGTGTTAATTTAATCGATATTGTTTGTACTTAAAAGTGGCGAGTCACTAAAATCAAATTGAGCGTCATACCGCCTGTGCAAAAAAAAAATAGCCGGTTATTTTCTAACACCGAATTGAAATCGTTTGTTTTTTAAATTTTATTAATAGTGTGCTTTTTCGAAGTTGAATATTTTATTACAATAGACAGGTTTTTACACTGAATATTTGAAAAATATAGGCAGATATTTAAACAATAATGTATTTATAATAGTACCTAGTTAAGTTAGAATGATTATTTTCGTCCACATAATACAAACAAATTTGACCAAAGTTGAGCCGAATTTGCGAAAACCGAGTGTTCTGTATCATAATATACATTTGTGTTGTGTACAAAAAAAAGTTGAGGCAGTCATAAGGACTGCCGACAGAAGTGAAAACTCACAACGATGGAATAACTGTGTTCTGTTTTGAATTTTTAAATTAAGTATAGAGTGAATTATTTAAATTTCATAATTTGTATATTGAAATTATTAACATTAGTCTGGTTTTCACATATATTGGCACTTGGAGCAGTAGTTATATATATCCTTATATTTAAAGTTCATTAATCAATCAAACCTATGATGAGTTGCAAAATATCAATATTACATGTACACAGGTCGCTGTACCTCGCGTCGCTAGTTTGACGCAAGCCGCGCAAGCGCAATACGCTTTGTCGCGCTTACTAGCATGTCATCACACGTTATTATAAGTTTATCTCAAGCCAAAAAATACAGCTTGACGGGACTAAAGAAGTTTTCACTTCAAAAAGTCTGAATATCTGCTACTCGAAAATTACAGTAAAATAATGTGCAGGAAGCGAGCTCAAACTAGTTCAACATTTATAAATAAACTAATGCGATGCTAAATGTTTATTCTTGTCGTTTTCATTTCTGATCTATAGAGATTAAATCGTGTTACATAGAAATATTCTCGCTGTATCATATTCTGTAGTGGTTCTTGTTGTAGGTATATAATATTTGTTTAAATTTGTTTCATAATTTCACCCGAATGTTGTCTTACAAAGGCCTTCCCGCACTACGATTTTTTCAACTAAGTTGAAAGGTCAATTTAGGTGTAAGTAATTCAAATATGGTATAGGTATATTCGTACGTGCATGTATCTGAGATTAGACTTCAATACCGCGAGTCCCATCACGATTAATGTTACAATACCTATGTTTTTTCATGTACATGATATTCATTTTTAATTTCATTATATTTCGCCTCCAGATGGCGTTGAAACTCATCAATTTCTGAACACTTCTACTTGATATGTGTATTCCGATGCGGGAATATCTAAACAATATTCCTTTTGTTATATAATAAGGATTTATTCCGATCAGAGTCATTTAAAACAAATGATAATAGTTATAAATAGTTGTTTATTTTTAATTTTATTCATTGGTATAAGTTTGTATTGCGTAATTTTGACATTTTGAACATCGGTTCCATGGTGTAATGGTTAGCACTCTGGACTCTGAATCCAGCGATCCGAGTTCAAATCTCGGTGGGACCTGTACTTTTTGAATACTTGTGATAAAATAAATTATTTCTTTCTGTATTTTAAAATGTGCTAATTATGTTGAATACTTTTATTATCACATCTAATTCAGTTGTAAAAAATACTTTCTTGTAGTAAAACGGATGGCATTGTTTTTTTGAGTCATTATACCTTACATTCACATATGTAAATATATTACATTTTTCAATATAATAAAAAAGTTACAAAAAAGTAATATGACAATAATTAATGTCCCTTGTAATGATCATAACTTATTGAGGGGCTTAAGTACTAGAAATGCCAAATATAACAATAAAAAAATCTTATACATTTTGTAAGAAGTCATCGTGTTTTCGATATAAAATCTTGTACAAAAAACAAAATAGGTAAAACTTTTATTCGCGGTAGAGCGGCCGCTACAAAGGAGAATGATCGAAAAAATCTTCGATTTTTTTTATAAATATAATCTGGCTTCAAAATTCAAGCATTCCGCTATTGCTTTGCTATTGCAATATACGTAATTAGGAAGTAGATTAAAATGTTATAATTAACAGTTGCATCGCCACACAATTACATAGGTTATATTTTTTAAGTGTTATAAAAAGTCTTCAAATGAAACTTTCGCGCTTTGAATGCGTATAAAAAACGAGTTCATTTAACTTTAAAACTACCTATTGACAGTTCTATATAAAGGATGTATATTAGAAAAGCTGTATGTGTTCATAATCTTCAAAGCTTTATGATTTATTTGGTAAGCAAGTGAGTGACGCGTGCCTGTTGCGAAGCGGCACGTGTTCGGTGCGCGGCCACGCGACCTGCGCGCGCATACTCGTATTCCGCTTTAAGTATAATGAGCAAAAACATTTAATTGCTGTCCGTAAGTATTGTTAAATTGTATTGTGAAATTCAATCTCCAGTAGTGTTTGTTAACAGGGAGAAGTTACGCCGGACAGGAGCGAGTAAAATAGCAGTTATTGTTGTGAATAACGTTTGTTACCTACACGACTAAGTACTACGAAAATTATGGAAACAGACTATGACCGCCAAACTAGGTGCATTGGTGGTTTTTGAAGAAAAAGAACTTCTTTATCGATCCCACTATTGGTAACATGAGAAGAAAAGAAGAAATAAGATATAGATCGACTATGTAAAATATTCATGATAGCGTGTTCGGACACCTTATCGGTAGACGTAACTTGGAATCCATGTCGCAGCTATCGGTGAAAGAAAATATCGTGACGAAACCATAGCAGCAGCTTTTTCTAAGTTTACCTGGCTAGCTACCAACCTCAATTCTACAATCAGTCACCAAGTAGTAAGCATCTGTTGGTGTATTCCGGCAGCTGCACGTGAGAGCTAATCTCTTAGCGTATTAACTAAATAAGAGCACGTCGTCATTTAACATCAGATGAGATTGTGGTCAAACGCGAAAATCTACAAAGTATAAAAAAATAAATAATAAAACAACCAATGTCTGAATATATGTATTGTGTGCGGGTGTGCATATGTATGCGTGTCTACTAGTACATGTATTGTGCGTGTGAATGCATGAATGTATATTTATAGAATACTATGTTCCTGCACATTGGTTATGACCTCCATAGTGAATCAAACCTTGGTCATATTCTCAGGAATGAAACTTTTGAGTACGCTGCTTGCACGGTACAGTGATGTTTCATTCACTAGCTAACTACACTCATGATTTTACACTTCATATTCCTGCACTCATACACAGTACGTATACAGGTTTTATAAAGTTTTTTTTTTTGCTACTTACATTTTATCGTTACTATTGCCAGATTCCAAATACATGTAGGTACATACGATACAACATTAGAGTGATTCGTTTTTTTTTCAGTCATTCAGTAAAATATCTTTTTATATATTTAAAAGAAAATCCGTGAAAATTAAATTTATTTTTAACTACTTTCTTTTTTCTTCTAAGTTTTTCCATATAAAATACTTAGAGAATTTAGGACTTCTTTTCATTTTCCTATAACTTAATAAATAATAATGATACTGTAATGGACCAAGGCGCAATTTGTAGATAATAAAAGACTCTTTGAAAACACTTAGTACACTATTACACTATTCTGAGATTTTTTTTAACAAGTGTTAAAAATTTAGAATTGTGAAAATAAATTTAGAACTATAGTATTGAGTCATGCGTTGTCCGTGCCGCGGGTTAATGGCGCGTAGGGGTTGAGGTTACTCACTGATTGAGTGTTTGTGGGACGAATTTCACTCCTCTTAATAAATTATACTTATAACTTACTGGCTGGCACGCCAGCGAATAGAATTTTATTTTAAGTATTTGCTCTCAAATAATTACAAAACTTATTATTGCTCTGTTACGTAAAGTTAAGTCGTTTGATCGACATAATTATTTTTTTTTTTTTTTTTTTTTTTTTTAAATAAAAAATAAAAAAAAAAAAAAAAAAAAAAAAAAAAATTTTATTTAAATCCTTCCCCCTCCCTTTTATTTTAAAAACTAATTAAAATTTTTTATATTTAAAAAAATTTTTTTTTTTTTTTTTTTTTTTTATTTTTTTAAATTATAATAATTAATAATTTTTTTTCATTTCATTTTTTTTTTTTTTTTCATTCCTAAAGTTTTTTTTTTTTTTTTTTTTTTTTTTTTATAATAAAAATATTTATTTTTTTTTTTTTTTTTTTTTTTTTTTTTTTTTTTTAAAAAAAAAAATTTTATTTTTTTTTTACTACATCTAATTTTTTTTTTTTTTTTTAAAATTTTTTTTTTTTTTTTTTTTTTTTTTTTAATTATTGGGCTTACTTTTTTTTTTAATTATTTTTTTTTTTTTTTTAAATTTTTTTTTTTTTTTTTAATTTAAATTTTTTCCCCACCCTAAAAAAAAATAAAAAATTTTTTTTTTTCACTCCACCCTAATAATTATACAACATAGAACGTTAAAATTTACATATAGAGCAGTTTATTTACATTAATCGCGAAATTACTTATTTATAACTATAGTTTAAATCTAAGAGCGTAAAACAACTTTAAGTAAGTAATTTGGGTTAACTGATACTTTCGTAAGCATCGTTGACACAGTGTTAGTGTTTGCGTACACTGCGTCAACCTACGTAGGTTCGAATCCGATAAAGAAAACGGTCATAGAGCTTTTATTAATACCCACATAGCTAAATATCCTTAAGTTGAAAATCCGTGACCAAGCACCAAAGCATTACAGGTGTACTCCGGCAGCTGTCCTTGAGATTTGAGAGTCAGTCTCCCTATAGACTTAGCGTGTTATTTAAATCACATAATCATTACAGTATATATAAAAAAATATATAAATAAATAAAATAAAGCTAAAAATATTTTAATAAGTAAATTGACCCATTTCTCTAGAACTTATTATTTTATATGACAAAGATAAGATTTTGTAATGTAACTGTACATATAGTTGAAAAACCATTAAACTAAAAACCTTGTAGTAACTGGGACAGTATAATTTAAACAGCATTCTCTTGAAATGTATTTTAAAGGCTTTAAATGACCGAGAAAAGCCTCAGATGATATGGGCGTGTAAAAAGACGTAAGGAGGATCATGTGGTCCAACTAGCTTCGAACCTATCCGAACACAAAAGAGGTAGACCTTCGACATGGTGGTCAAATATTGCGAAGGACCTCAAGAATGCTCAGTTGCTGAATCGACAACCCAAGACAGATTGGTTTGGCGCAAAAATGTGAGGAGACCCAACTTCAAATAATGGGAAAAGGGGTGGACAAAGTAAAAGAAGTATTTTAATGGCTTGATCACGTGAGAAAATACAAATATCTTGTAAAGTTAAAAAAATAGCTACACTGCTTTGAATATGTTTAGCTTAATACTAATTATTTCTAGGTAATCTAAATAAATTATTTTAAATCTAATTAAAGAAAGAAACAAAAGCGATTTAATTTTTACTTCTTTAACAATCAAAATTTTAAATTTCGGTAAAAATATATAGCTGTTCTGATGAGGCTAAGGTAAGGATACGAACGCTGTCCGTGTAGATGTGCGCGAGAGAAAGGGAAACCAAAAATGCTGATAGCAGCGATTCTGCGATTAGTATTTTCACTCGTATAGCTTTTTTGACATGCTTTGTGAAAATCAAAATTACTTTATTCAATTTAGGCCCCAAGAAGGCGCTTATGAATGTCAAAACTATCACCAATTCGGAAAACAACCCTGTCATCAGTAAAAATCTTGTTCTGGTTTACCTTTTTAACATATATATATATTTAAAATATATTATACGTCACAATCATTTTAAGTGGATGTATAGAGAGGAGTCAATTCCAGACGTCACCATCGTTCACATATTGATCCGCTCTATAATAACCTCTTTACCTGCTTGACCTGGTGCCTAAACTTACAGTCTTTGTAATGTTTGTGTTTGTGATTGTAATTGTGATTTCTATTTATATAGTAAGAGTAGTGTGTAAATGTTTTACTATAGGGTATAAATTTTCTTCTATGGGAAGGTACGTAGATAATTATCATATAATTTCAAGACAGACTTTAATTTTTAAATAGGTATTTTATGCGAGCGATATTCCACAACTCTTAACCTATTTGCCACCACGACTTATAGTAAATACAATGAATTAAATAAAAAGAAAAGGAAAAGTAAGTCCTCTCTGGCTACCTTCCAAAGAACTAAGTGCAATCATAGCCGAAAGGGTGTGTTTTAGTATTGTATAGCGATTAATTCGTGGACGCGTGGCGCGTTGGTGGCGCCCTCTCGTGTGACCGGCGCGCGCGCTTTTTCCCACGCGACACTATAAATCACCCCGCATTTTCTTCTGTTACTAGTCTCCGCCAGTGACTTTGCTCACGTTCTTTAGTTTATCTGCTATACATGTAAATTTGTGGTCATATTTCTAAATTTCAAAGAGATTAATATTCATATATGAAGTAAACATTTTTCTAGAAACACAAGTTTCCATAAAGAAATTTCAAAATAAAATGCATATGAGTGGAGCTGGTGAGCTCATATTTCTCAACAATACTGATAAAACGGATATTGGATGCTTTCTGAATTATGTGTAGTTTTCTTTTTTAATAAAGCCAGTTAATATAAGGATATACAACAAAGAAGATAAAAATATGCTAAAATATACAAAAAGAAACAATTATACCAGGTGTTTGATTAGTCGCTTACAATATTCTAAGAGATGATAGTTCATGGTCACATTTAACATTTAAAGCAATAATATCAAAACAAATACTAAAAAACAACAAAGAGAACCAAAGTTAAATTTTGATCTAAGACTTTCAAAACACAAACGTAATCAACCTAGGTGCAATGACTGGTGCCGAAAGATTCAAGGGGCGACCCGGAGTTAATAACTTTTTAATTTTTTTCATGCCGTTTCCACGTTCACTTTTACATATCGTGACACTGTGCTTTAACATAGACGCGTACAGGATTGCGTATAATTTTTGTATTTTTCTAGATAAATAGGTGAGATATTAAGCCCCTATTTTTTAATTGATTTACAATGAGAATCGAGTACAGAGTATCCTCCATAAATATTGCTACTGTCTAAACTTTTAACCTGTATAAAGAAATTATTAAATTATAGAAAACACCTTACACATACATAAAACTAAGGACTAATATAATTAATTTGGGATAAATATTTTTTTAATAAAGCATTTATAAAAACATAAAAAAAACAGGGTTATAAACTGTGACGAGTTAAATTTTACTATATTGCGTGTATTTTCTTCAATATCTTAGTTTTAAATTAATGTTTTAACTGCGTTCCCACGCTACACATTTGTGGTTCACAATCAAATCGAATAATTGCAAAATCAATTTAGTATTCATGAGTGTCAATAGTTTTTGAACATTGTTACTTGTAAAGGGGATAAAACTCTAAATACAAAAGATCCTGCGACATACAAATCGAGAAGACAAACACTGGGATACAATCGGGCGCCTACAAGCGACACGACGTGACAGTGAGGGTGCGGTCGCTTGTCGCCTTATCTACTACCACTCAAACACATTATCTGGTCTCACCTCACACAATTGTATATGTTTCTATCGTTATTCTAAGGAGGATTATGTTTAGCCTTAACACACAAAAACTGATTGGATATCATATCATCTTTATATATATAATTCTTTTGTCTGTGTGTATGTGACTGAACTCCTCCTAAACGGCTGGACAGATTGCTATAGAAAAATATTTTTTTAGCTAGAAAATTGATATTGTATATACTAGTGCTATACATCATTAGAAGCGTCTTGCTCCACTTGCTTAGCGCATAGAATTACCAAGTTCGAATCCGTATTCAAAATGATTCAAGAACTTGTATTTTTATTTTCCAAAAATCATAATTATATTTAGTTTCTGTTGTCCATCCGGTTGAAATTCCAGCTGTTTTTCAGTAGTGTCCGATCGGGCGCACCCCCGCACGCATCGCATTCGCAGGGCTCGTTGTGGGAGGCGTCCGGGATCTGAAAAATAGTAAAAAACACATTAAAATTACACTTTTTCAAAATTTATATAAAAGTTTATTAACTTTTTCCGGCGATTTCTCTCGCTAAATGTCGCCCTCAACGTCCCGGGGGTAAATCCACCCTTTATACGGAGAAAATCCGACACGAAAATTGAAAACGGTCATAGTTGGGAATATTTTATTTTGAATTCTGTGTTTTTGGTAATGGAACGTGTAGTATGCGTAGACAGCGATAAATAACGTTATGAGACTTATAGTAAGAAACGTATAAATAAAAAAATGAAGACTAACAACGATCTTATTTAGGAAACCTACAGTAATAAAAAAAAAATGACTAATATATAGGTGACAAAAGGAAAATTTACAACCTTGGTTAACTAAATGTAAGAGTCATTTTAACTTAGATATAAAATTGACAATTATTATACAAAAAGATAGTCTCAACTTTAATTATTAAGATTAATCATATTATTTATACAACTTATACAAATTTTTATAATTAATCTATAACTACAAAATCAAATTATGATTACAAATACTAGACAGACAGCTGGACGCGCTGAGGATCGGGAGAAGGTTTCAGAAAATAAAGATAAAGCAGAAGACCCAAAAAGACCAAAGTTCATAGAGACTAGAGGAAGCCCCACACACACAAAAAGCCGTATAACAACTAAGAGTTATGCGGCGAAAGTATTACAAGAAGCAAAAACCTCACTAAAACAGTTAGGCACCTTAAAAACATCAATCAAGGATAACGTTTTGAAGAGCATGGGAAAATTATATGAAATTATTACGGAATTAAATGACAAAATAGGAACACAAGAAAAGGATATGATAACCAGAGAAGCAAAATATTTGGAAGAACTAAGAAAGAAGGAAAAGGAACATGCAGATAAATTATTGGAGATCCTAGAAGGGTCGGAGGAGAACAAAATAAAGAACGATGATATGAGGGAAATGGTAGAGAGAGAGCCGTCGGAAGTATAAAAAAGGAAGTGAAAGAGGAGCTGGGAAAAATGGCTTTAGAAAATAAAAATAGTGTGAATATATTAACCGGAAAGATGGAAGAGCTGAAGGAGAAAATAGAGAATTTAGAGAAATGGGAGGTCATACCTGTTGATGGGCCGGCTCAAAAACCTGAAAAACAAAAAATAGAAAACATCCTTACCAATACGCCTAAACCAATACCAAAACTAATGTACTCCATAATTCTGCATAGTGATGAAGAAATCTTGGCGCTGCTAAGAAGATAAAACAGGAATATATTGTAGGATATCCCGGACTCGGAATTTAGAGCAGTCATAAAATACAGGAGGGCCCGCACGCCCATTTAAATCATGTGATCATCCAGGTCTCACCCACTGTGTGGGGAAAACTTGTAACGGCAGGAAAAATATACCTGGAACTCCAGAGGGTCACAGTAAGATCAATCACCCCTCACACAGTGCACGCGATGCCTGGAATTTGGTCACGGAAAAAGGTGGTGTCAATAATAATAAACACAGTCAATAGACAGGTGCAGTCATTGCGGTGCGGATCACCTCAGGCAAGATTGCCCAGGGTTTAAAGAGGGAAAAATACTCTGCTGCTGAAACTGTATCCGTAGGAAGGAAGCACAAAAAGAACATAATGTCTTCGCCAAAAATTGTCCTACAAATCTACTAACTAAACTACTCAAAAGATTGCTCAAGTAAAAACTTAAAGCTCACTTACAGTTTGATAAAGTTGATAAATATTGGGAAACTATCAACCAAGCAAACAACGCAAAAAAGACAACAAGCAAAACTACATCCCGTACGGGAGGACTAAGGGACTGTGGATTTGGGCCATGACACACATGGATATACCAAAATACCTACACAGAGCTGACCAACAGGCATATGAAGAAGCACAAAATAAGATCTAATTACATACTTTGACCTACTTTGTTTAATAAAAATAAATGGGACAAAACAAGAGTGATTAAAAGGGACGCTGAAGATCACTGGAAAAAGAGAGTTATAAATTGGTATTAATGAGTAATGACTCAAAATGAGAACTGCTCCCTAACCTCCTCGGGCACCCACATGTCTGAAGAGCAGAGCGGGCTCGAGTAGTCACATAAAACAATCAGCTGCCCTCAAAACAATTCAAATTCAAAATTCAAAAACACTTTATTCAATTTAGGCCCTAAGAAGGCACTTATTAACGTCAAAACTACCACCGGTTCGGAAAACAACCCAGTCATCGAGAAGAACCGGCAAGAAACTCGATCTGGTTTATCTTTTTAACAAATATATATAATATTTAGAATAATAATATATTCTATATAATAGTAAATTTCACAAACGTTTTTAATGGATGCACAGAGATGAGTCGATTCCAGACATCACCATCACATATTGATCCACTCTATAATAGCCTTTTGACACCAAAACCCGCTTGACATGGCGCTTAAATTCACAATCCGGCAAATCGGTAATATCCTTTGGGACTTTGTTGTAAAATCTAACACTATTTCCCAAAAAACTGTTACTGGTTTTACTAAGTCTAAAACGTGGGACAACCAGTTTGTCACAGTTTCTAGTATTTAGATTGTGCCGGTATTTTACGAAATCTAGCTTGTCTAGGTTCTTACGGACATACATTAAATTGTCAAGAATGTATTGGGAGGGCAGAGTTAAGATACCGTACTCCTTGAACTTGGTCTTTAAGGATTCGCGAGGTCTCATATTGTAGATTGCTCGAACTGCTCGTTTTTGTAATAAAAATATGGTGTCTATCTCAGCTGCTGTCCCCCACAACAGAATGCCATAAGACATTAGGCTATGGAAGTAGGCGAAGTAGACTAACCTAGCAGTGGCAATATCAGTTGGCGAATCTTACGTACTGCAAATGCAGCAGAACTTAATTTGCTTGCCAATTGTTTAATTTGAGGACCCCATTGTAATTTTGAATCTAGTGTGATACCCAAAAATACAGTATTATCAACTAACCCTACAAAATTCCCTTCGATCTTAATAAATAAATAGCAAACAACGGTTCAACTGGAAAGGAAATACCCATAAACACGCGAAAAGTCCCGTGCGGATATCCAGTAAACGACACTAAAACAAGAAGCGTCAAGATTTGGAAACATGGAGAAGACTAAATACTTAAGGAAATATGTAATTGTTCAGGACTCCTATGCAAGATTAGAAGCCTAAAGCGTTACAAGGAACAGAAGTAAGAAAGCACAAAATGGAATAAAGTAAATGGATAAATAAATAACGGAAAGTTGAATGAAACTAGACAAGAATAGAAAGAATAAATCAATAAAGTTAAAATAGATACACAAATAAATATAACAAGAAAATAAAAGGAAGAACAAACGAAAACCAGCAGCAATAAGTTCTCTGCCTACCCGCGGTAGAGGTGTTCTGACGAGGGGTGGGAACATGTCACCTCACAATTAAAAAAAAAACGGCTGGACAGATTTTGATGAAATTTTTTGTGAGTGTTCAGGTGTATTGAAGAATGGATTAGGTTCACAATTGAACCTGGTAAGGGGCGCTGCGGTTGAATTTTAGGATTTTTTTCTGGACCCGCTAAAACAATATAAAAAATTAGGTGGCTTTCATGTTGTATGGAACACGATCTAATGTGCACTAGGTATATATTTAGAAGTCCGTTGTTGGTTGAAATCATTTCGAACTATAAATATATCTATTTAATAATAGGTCTTTACCTATGAAATTGCCGTTCTGCAGTACTGGCCATTTTAAATCAAAATAATTTTTGTTTGGCTAAGAATTTTAATTTAAAATTAATTTTATTTTAAAAACATGGAATTCTTTTTCCAAAAGTAGTCATTTGTTTATTGATTAGTGTTACATTTTCATCGCATTTCAATCTTTTTTGTCATCATGGATACGTTAAAAATTCGAGTAATTATGGAATATTGAGTACCGTCGTGGCAGCAACGCGGCACAAGCGGCACGCAACATCAACGACGTTTACGGAGCTAACACTACAAACCAACGCACCACCTGTTATTGGTTTGCTCGCTTCCGTTCTGGGAATTTCGACCTGAAAAATGAACCTTGCGGTCGTCCGAAGACTTTGGTCGACAATGACGAATTAAAGGCGATTGTGGAAGCTGATGATACACAATCTACGGCTGAATTAGCAGCAGCTTTCGACGTTAGCGTCAAACAATATTGGTCCATTTGCGTCAAATTGGCAAGGTAAAAAAGCATGACAAATGGGTGCCCCACGAACTCAATGATCGCCAGCGCGAAGTACGCGTCGAGACGTGCTTTGCACTGCTCAACAGACACACAAATGAAGGAATTTTGAACCGCATTGTTACCTGCGATGAAAAATGGATTCTGTTTGATAACCGCAAGGGCTCAGCAAGTTGGTTGGATCCTGGTTCAGCACCTAAACAATGCCCTAAACGAAAACTTACCCCTAGAAAAGTGATGGTCACTGTTTGGTGGTCTAGCGCCGGTGTGATTCATCACAGCTTCTTACCAAACGGGGTGAGCATTACTGCAGATGTGTAATGTGAAGAACTGAACACAATGATGGAGAAGCTGGCACATCTCTAACCAGCATTGGTCAATCGCTCGTCTCCGCTGCTCCTGCACGACATCGCGCGACCTCATACTGCACAGCAGACGGTCTCCAAGTTGGAAGAACTGGGGTTGGAATTTCTCCGTCATCCGCCCTACTCACCAGACCTTGCGCCTACAGACTACTACTTTTTCCAGAATTTGAATAACTCCTTGGCGGGAAAAAAATTCAATACCCGAGAGGCAGTACAAAATGCCTTTGAAGAATTTGTTGCCTCCCGTCCAGCTGATTTCTTTAAGAAGGGCATCAATAAACTGCCACTGCGTTGGCAAAGATGCATTGATTGCATCTGTGATTACTTCGATTAATACAAATAAAAAATACATGAAAAAAATTCGTTTCAATTTTTTCATACAAAATGGCAATTTCATAGGTAAAGACCTAATATTAACTAAGTATAGTGATGGCTTAGTAGATAGCGTGTTCGGACACCGCGTCAATGGACGTAGGTTCGAATCCTTGTAAAAGTTGGAGCTTTCGGTGAAGGAAAACATCGCGATGAAACTTTAGCTTGGTGGTGGTAAGCCGTTTTCTAAGTCCGCCTCGCTAACTACCACTCTCAAGTTGAAAATCTATCGCCAAGCACATGTTGGTGTTTTCAAGCACCTGCGCTTCAGAGCCAGTCCCCTCTAGGCTTAGCGTGTACACCAGTTTAGAGTACATCGTCACTTGACGTCACATGAAATTGTGGTCAAGCGCTAAAAACTTAAAGAATAAAAATATATTCTTTGAATCCTCTTTGTACTTTTTTCCCCCCTGAACACTGAGTGTTCTCGAAAATATAGTCTACTTTCTATTTTTCTGCAGTAGTTTAGTACGTAAATCATCTCAAAGCCAGCTCCAAGGGTTACACTGCCCTAAAAAAATAGACATATTGCTGCCCTTTATACATATTCTCAATAAATCTACGTACTTTAATAAAAACTTCAATAAAAACCAAGTCTTTGTTTTTGTATCATATTTAAGAATGTATTAAGAAAGAAAATGTAACATAATATAAAATTGCTAACCAAGAAATATAAAACAGTAGTATATAATTAATAAAAAATTTATATTTAGCTACCAATTATTAATCATATGACTCTGTATCTTCAGCTTAATAGCAAAAATGCCGGAATCAAGTTTTGTGCACTCAACTGATTTGATTGTCCGTTCCTAAATTAGACTCACACTATTTATATTAGTATTAATGACTGAGGTCGATGCAGATTCATATTCCAAAGAAATTCTTAACTTCTAGTGAAGAAAGGCAACATTAAAACCTTAAAACATTAAAGCCTGCATCTATTGTCTGGTTCTATTAACAAACTTAGTAAGATTGTGGCCAAATTGTCTCCAATAATTTTTCAGTGCAAAAAACTGAATAATATAGAAGAGACATATCACACAGAGAAATATTCACGTAGTATCATCATGAAACAAAATATAGAACTATACATGTAAATAATTTATTGTTAGAACGTTCAAAGCCCTGACCTTTGCGTTATTATTTAGAAGCGTCGTCAGCCAAAAACAAAAATGAGATCGATGCATTATTAAGATGCAATAATTAATAACGTGTATACAATAAAAAACAAAAGTTATAAATAATATAAACATAAACAAAAAACAATACGCGTCGTTGTTTATAGAAAACAAAATGTACTCTATATTTATTATTAGAAAACAAAGTATAAACCGAGTTTAATATATTTGCGTGATGTTTCGTAAATAGTATATATAAAATTTATGATATTTGTGAGCAGAACGTAAAGAGAATAGCGATGTGTTTACACCAATTCTGATAATATTGTTTGTATACAAAACGTGTTGGAGCAGAGGAGCGTGGGGAACGGCGAACGTGCGGTGCCATTACACTTGTAGTATGGCGGGCGAAGTTTCTAGAAATGTGTAAACTGAGATAAAAACAAAGAGGGATTCAATGGTATACTTTTGATAATTTCTTTTTAACATTCACGTTTTAATTTAATTTAGATATATCGTTTTATGATGAAGAAGAATATTATGAGAAAAATTGAATATGGTGATCACGACTGATATTTTCGTAGTACCGCCGTCTACGGTAAAAGTAGTAAGTATACATAACTTAATATCATTATTGTAATGGGATCGAAATTATGGTAAACGAGTGGTTTGACCGAAATATTAATAAGGTATCAGAAGGTTTTAATTTAAACGTGCATCAACGAATTATCCGGTTTCGCGTACATTTGCTTATTTAAATTGGTTGCACTGTCGACTAATGGTGAACGAAATTATTGTGAGAAAACCTGAACCTGAAAAAAGTTTATAGACAAAGTTGCGTGACATAAATAATAGAACTGTGGATTCCTTGAGATTGCCAATTCGTCGTGGAGTAGTGTTATGGATTATGCTCGTATATTATTATGGGAAAGAGCTCAGCAATGGAACTGTAATTACTAGAGTTGCAACTATTTAACAAACTATGATAAAATATATGATAAAAAACAAATATATGTTGCATGTTTTATAGTATCGAATATGGTTAGGAATACATTATTTTTGTTAGCATTGTTTACCGGTAAACAATGTTAATTAATAATAATCAGTCTAATTTTCTCATAACATTTTCTTAACCTCGTATCTCAAAATAATATATTTACATACGATTTATTTATTTACTAGACAATCGTTTAATCAATAACTAATCGTCATAATTAGTAATAAAATATTTAGTTAAACGTACAGATGTATTTTCAGGGGAATCCCCTTTGTTTGAATTCTGTACCAAAAAATGCGTTCCGTTTTACAAAGAATGTGGATAGTAACAGTATGTTAAAAATACGTTTATTTCCGATTATCTAAACGGAGAAAAAAGAACAGCTACGCTTGGAAATAAGAAAAATGTTATCTTTACTTAATTATTACGTATTTTAATGTACAGTCACTTATGTAAAGACATAAGGTAATGTGTAACACGTGCCCGGCTCCACGTTGCTTAAGAAGTAGTCTGACATAGTTTTCTAATGAAGGGGAGTTGTACACGTTTTCTACTGCTTCATCTAATATAATTGAATGGAACATTATATTTGTAGTCTACTATGAATATATAAAATAAAACTTTTAAAACCAAAGACATTCCTTATCATGAGAGCTTGAATTTGATGTTAGTGAAGGTTAGTACCGATTATAATCGTAAGTCGCTTCCATATCTCTTGGATAGATATACCGCGTGTTGATGATTCTTTATTAAATTCTTCTATACGCATAATTATAAGCCTAGGAGAGCTTCCGATAGCCAGAAATATAATTAAAAGTTTCGATGCATAAGTAGTACCAATTTTAATTCCTCCCATGGTTTCGTTAGCAACGCTGATGGTAACTATACCAGGTGAAAGTTTAGACAGTAGTAATATTTATGAAGGATACTCTGCACTCGATTCTCGTTCTAACTCAATGAAAAAAATAGGTGCTTAATATTTGGCCTAATTATTATTATTTATTTTTTTATCAAACGAGGCAAACGAACTGATGGGTCACCTGATGTTAAGTAATCATCACCGTCCATAGACACTAGCAACACCAGGGAAGTTTCAAGTGCGTTACCAACCTGTGTATGGGGGAGGGGGACGGGAAGGGGAAGGGGGAAGAGGGAAGAAAGGTGGGCTTCCAGCGCTCTCACTGACCAAACGAAACACAACAATGCAAGCACTATTACTTCACTAGACTGTACTAATTATCTAGAAAAATACAAAAATTATATGCACTCCCATACGCGTTTTTGTTAAATCACAGTGTCAGTGACCATCAGGCGAAGTAAAAGTGAAACGTGCAAAACGTGGGTTCAACGACCAACTAACAAAAGATAATTTTTCGAAGTTTGAACAAAAAAAAGGGTTTATTGTCCGTATTATTATCGAAGGTTATTAACTCCGGGTGACCGCTCGCAGGTTTTATCACCAGTCATTTAAGCTAGATTTATTTAGGTTTGTACCCATACTTTGAAATTCGTAGAACAAACGTTAACTAAGGTTCTCTCTGTTGTTTATTAGTATTTGTTTTGATGTTATTATTTTATATGTTAAATGTGACCATGAAGTATCATATTCTAGAATACTACGAGTGTTTAACCTTTCACCTGGTATATTTAAAACATAATCCCGGTCGTAATTAAGAAGTACTTCATTATATCTTTAAATAAAGGATTGAGTTTTTAGTGTTTCTCCTTAGAGAGATTTAGAGATGTTTGATTAAAAATTAATATGCTTAAAAAAAAGTTGGATTTTCAATTTTTTTACTTTAATGGACATACCACAAGGATTACTAGAGAATATCATACTATTATACATATATTATGTTATAGCGTTCCTACGACGTATTCGTTGACCTCAAGCCCATTATACTGACCTGTTCAAGCGGCAATCTAGTACAAACGATTCTGTAAACTTATACACTTCGGGTTATTGGACTATACTAATAATATCAGGTACGACATACTTGGCTTAAATATAATCTATATTTAATTATATGTACAGAATTTTCGAAATAACAATACATAAAATTACATTATACGTTGAAGGGTGAGAGCTTCCTCAATGTTCCTCTCATCATACGATGTTATATATGTTAACACCTCTCGAGAGGTGACGCAGCTTTTATTTAGGTATCATCACCTCAAATTTTTCAGGCGACATCCTACCGTTTGATTTTATGACTACCTCGTGTTCTACCTCCGTCAGGTTTATCCTCCAGAAGTCTTTTAGTTATCCTGTTTTTTCCCATATTCTTAAGAAATCTTCTGCCTATTGTAATCATCCAATTTTAATGGTTTTTACAAGATCAGCTTTCTTCTATACCTCATATATTTATGTATAATCAAATTTAATAAGATACCAGTTCTAAAGCTATAGTAGGATGTGACTCTGCTTGGTACTGCAAAATAGTCAAACCAAAACTGTTCCTTTGCAACAGAAATAAGAGTTGCAGTAGTGTTCCTACATTCGTAATTTACTCATACATACACACACATTTACTCTTACCAATATAAATCTTGTATGTTGATGAAAAGTCTTATTTTTTTGCTATAATATAAAAGTATGCCGACTTGATTGATTATAATTTTAGTTATAAGTACTAAAGCGGTATATATAAATCCGTGAGGTTCTATTGTAGCATTTAAGTTATTTTTAGATGAAAGTTTTCGAAATTAACACGCCACCGCGTAGTGTCGGCACAATATTTACCTTGTCCTTGAAATGGGAGTCGCATATCAAAAGGGGTAATAGCATTCAGAGAGGTTTCACCTTTACCAGAAGATTGCTTTAATGTATGTTTATTTTTAGAACTTAATTATAAATCCTAGACTCGATCAGCCCACCTCTAAATAAACAGTTAAACTTACTTGTAGCTTGTTTGCCTGAAGTTAAATCGTGTCTTTTCTGTTATTAATATTTGTGACAATCAATAAGTACTTAGTTCTCGAGTTGTAACTTAACCGGATGGCAGGGCTTCGCAGTCACCTGACTGGTTCGCAGACACTGGTTTGACAGACTGGGACGCAATCGTAGAACCGGGTTATCTCAGTCGGAGTGTGCTCACGCCACTCCATCATACTCCCATTTGTACGGTGAACAGTTCATGGTAGAGTTTTTTAGTCGGTCGATACTTCCCAAGATCCCCCGTACCTCTGGATGACCCACGTAAAAAAAGGGCTTGGCAGTTGTTGTTTACTGGATCCCAATCACAATACATCAAGTCTCAAGTGTAACGCCCAGCTGCACGTCTCTACCTGTGGCACTCTGAGACTATTACCGTATTTGATATCCGTAGCCATCTGGATTGCTACCATCATAGACATCGATACAAATACGTCACAGTGACTCACATTTTTCGGAATAAGTCAGTATATATTCAGCTGCCGAGTAATTTACAGGTCGGCATGAGAGCCACGACTATTGACGGATTGTAGACCTTTCGGTGGTCGCCATTGTTTTTGGATTATAAATACGTACCACTGGACGAAAACATCAATACACTTTTTTTTGTAATAGTGTAAAAACTCGTTACCTACATGAAGGCAAGATCGTAGAAAACAGAACACCACGTTTACTCGTTATTGGAAAACAATAGTCACAGACGAATAGAGGCATTGTATTAAATTGGATTGAAGGAGTGTCTGACCTTATAAAATTCGATGTCGGTCAAATGCCGATGACACCTGACTCGAGTGCGAGCACTCTTCACGCTGACCCACATGGTGGCCGTGGGCCCCACTTACTCACCGCTGCGGTAATTAAGCTGACTCGTTTATATTTTACCAGGAATATTCTAGAAATGTGAAAAATATTTAATATATTTTCTATATAGTATAAATACGTAAAGACAAAATGGTCAAGTACCCATTTCTCTTCTGTTTGTAAACTGATTTACTATATTTTTTTAATAGCCATTGACAAACTTTAATATTATCAACAAAAAAATTGTTATTTTTTCCGCAGCGTCGAGGATACTACCTATATGTTTTTCAATAAACTGAAAATTAATGCATAATGACGTATTTGTACACGATCGCAGCTGACATAAAATAACAAAATTGAACAAATCTTTATACATAATACTATAAAATATTTGGCAAGAAATCAGAATAATGTAAAAAGTTAAAAACATATATTGAATTATGATGAAATTTTGACGACTAAACGACCAGTTAAAGTGAATGTATGTGTAACAAAATTAATTATATTGTTTGATAATTAGTTTAATTTCATTTATAAGTACATAATATGGTTAGGTTCAACAATAAGACCCAAAGCATATTACATGTATGGGACAAAAGTTACATGAATAATAAGATATTATTCTAGATTGAACCAATACCCGAATGATAACGTTGAGCTTCAAAGTGTAAAAAAGTACTAAAACATTAGTTTTATCAATTCCTCTCGAAGGCTGGTATGTTTCCTAACTAGTGGTGCATTGGTTGAGTAAAGTATTGTCGAATTCAAAGCAAAAGCAAATCAAAATCAAAAATACTTTATTCAGTTTAGGCCCTAATAAAACACTTATGAACGTCAAAGACTACCACCGGAAAACAACCCAGTCATCAAGAAGAACCGGCAAGAAACTCGATCGGGTACATTTTTTTTACATATATTTCCAATACATCATACAATAGCTTTTAGTGGATGCACAGAGAGGAGTCAATTTCAGACATCACTATCGTTCACATACTGATCCACTCTATAATATCCTTTTGACACTAAAACCCGTTTGACGTGGCGCTTAAATTTACAGTCCGGCAAATCGGTAACATGCTTTGGGACTTTATTGTAAAACCTAACACTATTACCTAAAAAACTATTACTGGTTTTGCTAAGTCTGAAACGGGGGGCCCATCTCCTCATTGCACAGGTCCGGCGGACAAGGGCAGGCAGCTGGTGTGTACCCAGCCTGTCTCCCTATTAGGAAGGACCCCGGCGGACACCTTCCGCCGAGCGGACCGTTGGGGCGGATATCCAAGGGGACTAGCATAGTTCGATCCCTTGCCGCCCCAACAATACAGTCGGATGGTACACCGTGGGGTTTTAGTCCGTGCAAGCCGCAGATAACCCACTCTCTCCCCCGAGAGGGTGGTGTATCTATAAGGGATTTCCCCACGTTAATTAAAAAATAAGGTGTACAGTAAACACTTAGTGGAAAAGCCGCAAGTAAAGAGTGAAAGAACCATATGAGGCCCGGGAGCCGCAATTTGCGACCTCTGGCCTAAAGGAATTTTTCTGGGTTCCAAGTAAATGAGTGGAGAAAAGCCCTATTAGTCAGAGCAAAAAGTTCTCGTTTTGTTGTCTTTTATACGTATAACAAGAGAGTAAATCTAACGTCTCTGTACTTTTTCGATTTTCGTGAAAATGATGCAGGTGTCTAGGAATAAGTAATAAAGTACATTTAAATCGTTTTTAGAAACGTCTGTCTGTCTGTTTGTATGTACACGCATCACTGCTAAAATACTGGGTTCCCAATTAAACTTCAGGAAAATCATAAAGCATATCCTTGGGAGTAATTTAGTCTTTGTTTTATTAAAATCGGTACATTCTATCATAAGTTATTGTAATTTTAATGATGCCGCAAGTTAAGTAAATGAGATGAGTAGCGTAATCTTTAACTAATTTGATTGAACGCGCTAATCTCAGAAACTACCGGTGCGATTTGAATTCAGATTCCGATTTGATTCTTACAGTGTTAGATAGCTCATTTATTGAGGACGGCTAAGAGCGGACGGCTAAGAATAGGAGCGAACTATCGATGAAGAATGTTTTAAAATTGGCGATTTTTTTACCCTTTTGAGAGCTTCCGCTGCGTGTTAGCGTTAGCCCAAAGTAACTATTCCACGCGGACGAAGTCGCGGGCAGACGCTAGTCTTAAATATGATCGTCAAATCAGTAGAGACAGTTTAGTGTCAAACATAGTAAAAAAAACTATGTTTGACAATAAACATAGTGATATCCAAAAACAATTGCTTTTGCAGATCTCTTCTACTTTAGGCAGTAGGGAATGGTATCAGGTATAGATTCCTACCACCCCGCATGGTGCTGAAACGCGATACGTCTATGCGTTCCACTAGGTAACGTGAGTTTTACACGTCGTATGTTGGCTACAATGCAATAGAACGTCATGTCGTCATTAAAACAGCCAATACTATCAACTATTAGCATTGATTTAATATGGATTGTTTGAGAATATATATAGAATAAAGTTAGATAATGAAAAATAAATAAGGAAAATATTCTTCTAAAGCCCTGAAGCTTATCTCGCGAAACTGAATTTGTGTTAAGGAGATAAAAATAAAGAGATTTCGTAATTCGCAGAAATAATATTTCAGACAGATATGCTGATCATAATTAAATTTCTTCTTCGGGTGTTATGTCCACGTCCCACGCAGTTAAATTATTTTATTTTAAGTCTCCTAATTTACTTCTAACTTAATAAGTTATTCTGTACAATATCTAACGAAAACCTAACTAAAACCTGGCTACAGAATACACCTATAATGTAAAAAAGTATCCAGTATATCGTTTCATTTTTTTTCGGGTTCTTAAGCATACGAACGGACAGACAGACAGAGAGGCTTTACCTTATATGTAATTATGCTTTTTTAAACAAAAAGGTATAATGGCGTTTGATTAAAATACAGTGGCAATAGAAACACGTCCGATTTTAAGACATAAAATATTTAGATGCATTAGTCAATCGTGCATTCTTTACACACCTTCTCTACCCTTTGAAGGTTGGAGTTGAGTCAAGTTTGAACATCCCTGCATATATGTACTATGAATTATTAAGCTTTAAATCCATAGACCGAGATAGTCAAAGATAAGGATGCAACAATTCATATATTAAGCCTTCAACAGTGATTTATGAGATTTACAAAGATTTTATCTTCATATAGCACAATCTGAGGTGATTTGTAGATCGTTAGTACGTTGTGAGATTCCAAATCAGTGGTTTTGAGGTTATAATATCCTCTCCTTCAATTTTTTATAGTGTTGTAAACGTTTTATTTGCACTTTAATATCTTCCGCGATGAAAATATTTACAAATCTTTTTATAACTCCAGGACCTTGGTTATTAATTATCTTTCCATATCTTAAAACCACGTGTTTAGATTTTAATTGTTATACGACGACGTGGCTAAGATCGAGTACTTACAAATAAATACAGAAACTAGGGTATAATGGATATATAATAAGGCTCCAGTTAATTAAACAAACTTCTTCGAACTGGGAACGAATATATACTGATAGAGTTGTGCGACACGTGCCAGTCGTCATGCCCGAGTTAATCGTGACTACCGTTTACAGATATTTGAAACGTGCTTCGAGGCTTTGACATGATTTGTTGATCGTCATTCAACGCTCACTGTTAGGCATAGACATCTCTTCTTAGACCCTGAACTATTGTCACCTACAATTTCAGAACATCATCCACTAAAGTCCGCTCTAGGGCGTCTAACGCAACGCTTACCTGTTCGAGGTATGGAGAAGAGTGTTAGAGCTCTATATAGTGAAGAGTATAGTGCGCTTGCTATGACATAAAAAAAATCAAATCTCCAATTCCGATGTCAGTAATAACATATTTCCATTATTGTACTACTAAACCCAGGCCAATGTGGTAGGTAAAAGAAACTCGCCATGAAGCAATGGCCTATGTGGTGTTTTATATCCGCCTCCTAAAATTATCATTATAATTCTATATTTTTGTTGACTTCAGGCATTTATAATACCACTGTTGAAGGCGAGAAAGGATTAAAGGAGTGATAATACTGTATTGAGTGTATTGAATTCGTTTTCCGGGTTCCAACTTCCATCATGGATTCAAACAAATATAGGGACACGGTTGAAGAGATTTGTTCATGATTTTTAAGGAGTTAACAATCTTTTAATCATTGAAAATTTAAAAACAGTTTGATGCGCGATCTCAGCATTCATCACACGTAAACATTGCAAAACCTAGGTTAGACTAACATCCGCTACGAATATATTTTACTTGTTTTTACAGAATAACTAAGTCACTCGTGCAATTAGATGTTTAGTTTGGTTGACGTCTTCGTATGAAAAACAGCTGTATTTGGCTGCCAATCAACGGTGTAGTGTTAAGTCGAGATACATAAAAAAGATCATGTAAGGTTCAGTCGACGACATTTAGCGGTTACCACGTTGTGGCTTGTTTTTTGTTTTATTCACAAATTTAGGAAAAATATTAATTATCAGTTTGTGGATAATTAAATGTTATAATACGAAAATTTACACCTTAATAAAGTTTTAATTTATAATCGAATTATTCAGTTTACTTCTTTTGGACCTGAAATTTTGAAAAGTATGTAGCAAGGTAAGTTATTATGTTGTATATATTACGGTGAAAAGTGTCACAAATATCATCCCCGAAACATCAAAAATCGAGATTATTAATATCTTACCTGAAATTAAAGATAGTGGTATAAAATGGAGAAGTCTATGATTTCTACATACAGATATACTAGCAAATCGCGTTAACAATTAAAAAATACTTCAATTATTTCATCTGAAACAATACAAGTAGTCTAACAAAATTATAATATGAATAGTTAAAAGATACGTTTTATTAATTTGGACGCGTGAAACAAATGAATGATACAAGAGAAATCGAAGGTGGCGTTGAATAGAGTAAGCAAAAGGGATTGCCTTAAGAGATATATCAGTCTTATAAGCGCGAAAATGAATTACAAGACAGAGGAAAAAGGGAAACTCGGTCCTCATTGCATATTTTAGCAGGATATAGTATAATGATAGATAGATGGATAAACATTATGTACTGTTCCATTAACTGTACTTGCAACTGCAATTTTTAATTTTTATGATTTTTTCATCATTGACTTTTAGGTTAATATTTTATTATTTCATGTTGAAGTCACAAGAAATTTCGATCTGAGTGTTTTAAGTAGTCAGCGGAATAAAACTCTTTCCCCGTTGAATTGTACCCATTTATAATTTGATTATGAAGTAATCATATGTGGTAGATGAGAGGTTATAGGGGGCCGATATCCCTAAGGACGCGCGGGGGCGGAGTCCGGTGATATACGCAGTCGGGGCGCCCTCCGATGCCATTCCCTCTGTAACCGCCGCCTGTGGTGCATGTTTGTGTGATTCCATCAGTTAACAAGTTCTGAAGTTTGTTGTGAACCATGGTTTTGGCTGATATCTTAACTGAAACTAGAAGGCGATGGCTGAAGGTTAGTGTTTTTAACATCCTTTTGATTTATCGTTATTTAAATTTTGAATAATGTTTTCATTATTAATTTCGTTTTTGACTTGTAATTATTTTACCACGAATCAATTCAATACGGTATTTGTGTAGTGTTATAAAACACTTTTCAATATAAACAATAGGTACATCTTTTAGACATTTATTGTGAATATCGTTAATGAAGTTTACGTATGTTTCACAAAACTTTCTTAGTGTCTGTATTGTTGTTTAATTTATATATCTAAATATACTAACATTATAATTTACATTTGGCATGATTTTTATACGAGAAAGGAGTGGATGTTAAATCGTCTCTGAAATGAAACGTTATAAAAAGTAGTAATAGTAAGTTATAAAAAGTCGTAATTAAAAAGATTCAAACAACATCAGAATAGAAAAGATAGATAATCTAAATAAGAGAATTGATTTCAGTTAGAAAGGCTTCAAAAGTAATATCTTGTCGAGATGATTTTTTCCTAATTACAGTCAACCTTCATTTTTGCAATTCATAGCCTTATTTAAAATGTATTAAGGAGTAGTAAGTATAATTTTTTATATATTCAAAAAACCTTGATATAATTTATTTTTAATATATCTTTAAAATCGTGAGTATTTTAGTGTATGGTATGCTTATTTACACTCCTTAGATCTGTTTAGACCATATGAGCAACCCTTCTTAGAGAGTCGCGCCGCGCTTCTGGCCTTAGAGTGTTGGTGTTCAGTCTGAGTTAAGTTATATTATACCAACTTTGTCATTGTGTTTGTAAATAATAATACGATGATTCTTCATAGATAACTGTTTTATAGTGGTCACCCTTGCAATTTGGGATTGTATTGTATTTTGGTCTAAAATTTTCTTGATACCATTTTCCGATTTCAGTTATACTGTAAAAAGAGAATTGTATAATTGTAATTTCTACTACATTGTAGTGTAGTTTAAGAAATCACTCTCTTCTTTATCCAGAAATCAGTAAATATACAACGAGCACTCGCCACAGACACGTCTCTAATTGTCACACGCCTGTGTAAACAGAGATAACAATAGTTTGTGAGCAAACATAACTAATTACAACATAGTTATGGGCCCTGGTGTGTTTGTTCCTCATATTGTTGCTGATAACATCGATAGGGTTGACAACGTTCTTCAATTATTATATACTAGCGGGCCCGGCAGACGTTGTCCCGCCCTGATTATGAAAAAATTATATACTAAAACGTTCCTCGTGAATCACCCTATCCATTAGTGGAAACCGCATGAAAATCCGTTCGGTAGTTTTTGAGTTTATCGCGAACAGACAGACAGACAGACGAGGTAGAGGACTTTGTTTTATACTATGTAATGATTGTACTTAACTCACTCGGATGTGCGGTCTCCAGCTACCAGTTTCTAATGGAATTTTTCGCGTCACACACATATATTATTGTCGTGTTCTTAAAACTATACTTGAGACTCGATTCTCTCTCTATCAAATTTTTATATCCTAATTGTTTTTGTTTATAAAGTAACATGATAAGAAAGTTAAAAAAAGAGGGGATTTTAAACGCAGAGGTAGATGCATACGGATATGATATTTATTGTCGACAGAGTATCAACTGAAATTTGTATTCAAACTATGTATTGTGAGATTAGGTGATAGCATCATGCTGTGATTAGGAAATACTTAGAAATCTATCTCATACTACAAGATTTTACATCGTGGTACCATAACTTGGACATATTCGCGGTGTTGCATCAAAGGCAACAGTCCAATCTAAGATTTGCCCATTCTGGCACCCCTAAGTTTGTTGCTTAGCAGCGAAGTGTCTTAAGCACTGGCCTTAATCAGGTGAATCTGTGAAGGCTCGTAAGGCCAATAGCGTAGTCAGTTCGTTAAAAAAACTGCAACCATTGAGATAGTATCGCTTTAAAAGTAATGTTAGCAGCCCTAGAGAGAGGGTCGCGCGACGCGACCACGTCGGGTAAACACACCATTACCGTGAGGAGTTGAGACCGCGACGCGACGTGGGAAATTAATATTACTAGATAAATATAATATCTGTTACTTTTATAAACAGATCGATATCTAACTGAACTGATATTGTCTTATTATCACTTTTTTTTTTCTTCGAACTGACTACGCTATTGACCAAGCAAGGTCTTAACAGCTTCACCGGACTACTAAGGCGAGCGCTTAAGGCACTCAGCCGATTTTATTTTGACAACTAGGCACACTTCGGCTTTGGCTGTTGCCTGATACATGCAATTCGCGACCTATGTGAGCTAACCTAAGCTAAGCTAACTATTCATACATATATGAGTTGTTGAAACATATATGTGTACCAAGCATACATAACTCAATAACTCTTATATATATTTCGTATCGGATAATATTCTAAACTATTTCAGTTTGATAAGGGAAAAAAAATAAGACCCTTCCACTTGCATGTGTAAGCGTGTATGTGTGCACGTGTGTGGAGGTGATATGTGTAATGTTGTCGCAGTGATGTAAGATTTTGTGTCACTGTATCGCGCGAGCAGCGTACTCAAGGGCTCCACGCTGAGGGAACGGACCTAGGCTTGAGCAGCTGCCGAGGGGGGCTTAGTCTGGTGTGCGGGAGCGAAATTTATCCCTAGACCACGGCGGCGTGGTCTGTGGTAACGCGGGCGTGGGCGTGAGCACGCTCTGTTTGGAGAGACAGGCTGGTACTGATCGTTCACTGCCGTTATTTCATCGGGAGGGTCGGTAAAAATATGTCGCGGGCGTCTTTTACAATGCGCAGCGTTTGGTACGGGTTCGTATTTTGCGGCGGATACCACTAACGGGCTGGCCTTATTATCACGTAAACTGGAGTTGTTTAAATATAACGATTCTGTTTAATTCCATTTCAAAAGTAAACAACTTTACGTACATTTACTGAAGAATTTGATTCTTTGTTAATGATGGAGGAGCTCAAAAACATATAACCGTTTTTAAAAAATATTTCATCTATAGAAAGCTACTGTATCAGCGAGTATTTTATTTTCATAATTCTATAATAACGCAAGCGAAGATACGAGCAAAATATATAAGAAAAAACTTTAAATAAGGTTGTACGTAAACAGCAGTTTCAAGTATCAATCGATTCCTTCGTCTGCAATAATTATTTGTGACTCGTATATACAGTGTATCTTTCAGTTGTTCATAGATAAGAATATCAACATAACATAGTACATTTTGTAATCATAATATGCTTTCTGGAATGTTATTATTCATCTCATTTACTAATTATAATGTTTTGATGATTACCGCCAGAGTTTTGTTATTGTTTCCAAACCGTATTGTGTACACACGAGGCAGGAACTTCGTATCGTTTATTAGAATACAAAACAAATGACGAAAAATACATTTCTGTTTTTATAAATTACTAGCTGATCTGTGCCCACTTCGTTGGGCGGTAAACATTTATAAAAAAACTACTTTTTGTGGATTAAATATAAAAGTTAGACATATGCTGTCGGTGACTTTTTTATAGGCGTTATCAAGCTCCATGACTTTTCTCTGCAACTCAATCATATATCTCTCATCGTTCAGGCAGCGTCCGTAAGAAACATTTTCGTTCGACCGTTTTTTCTCCGACTTACTTTGCAAATCCGACAACCACAGAAAAGTCTTTTCATTTTTCGGGTTAATATATAGCCTATGACACTCACAAATAACGTGGCTTTCTATCGGTAAAAGAATTTTCAAAGTCAGTTTAGTATATCCAGTTATTACCCCCTACAACGTCACGAACTCACAAACTTTACCTCTTTATAATATTATAGTATAGATAAGCTATTGATTTGAATTAACAAAACATAAGTATTACTGCTTTGGTAGTATACAAACTTCTATTTATACACATAATAAGAATGTAAATCTAACGTGTCATTATCGATTTTCGTGAAAAAAAAATAATTGCAGGTGTCTAGGAATAAGTAATAAAATACATTTCAATCATTTTTAGTAACGTCTGTCTGTCTGTCTGTTTGTATGAACACGCATCACTGCTAAAGTACTGCGTCCATAATAAAACCTATATAAAAAGTCATAAAACATCCTCGAGAATAACTTAGTCTTTGTTCCACTAAAATCGGTCCACTCTACTAAAAGTTATTGTAATTTGAATGACGGCTCGAGGTAAGTACTAGAGAAAAATAGTAATCTATACTAATATTATAAAGCTAGAGGATTTGTTTGGTTGAACGCGCTAATCTCGGTACTACTTGTCCGATTTAATATTCTTTCAGTGTTAGATAGATCATTTATCGAGGAAAGCTATATTATATCATCAAGCTAAGACCAATAGGACCGGAGCATCAATGACGAATGTTTCAAAATCTGGTTTTCTTTTCCCTTTTGAGAGCTAAGAAAGTAACTACTCCACGCGGATAAAGTCGCGGGCAGAAGTTAGTTTTTTAATATTTTTCGACTATGTGTCTAATAGAACACTCATACCGAGGGTTCGTATGAAGCTATCTGTGGTAATCTAGTATGAAGATAGAAGACAAAAGTAATGGAATTATTGTGTTGTCACAGTAAATTTATCATGAAAAAGGTCTAACCTGTACAAAAGGTTATGTGTGTTACAGACGGAAAGGTGGGATTGGCAAAGATTATGAGCCGATCTAAATCAGGCCTCAGAATTGGCGACCATTCTGTTGGACTATATGGACTGTTGTCGTGATACGGTCAATTAATTACGCCTTTTGTAATAGTAAGACGATAGCAGATATAGCTAAATATGACCTTAAAATGGCAATTTTACATTATGTATTTAAGCATTAGTGAGACAATGATAGTGCTGCCTTTGTAAATAACCTTTAGAAATGTAAGTAAATCTATAAAGTGCACATTTTAGTCTATATTATGGCTTATATTTGTCATTTCGAAAGCGATGTGTAACTATTTCTAGTACCAATTTTGATTCTGTATGCTTGAATTACAAAAAAATAGTACAATCAGACACAAATTGCAATCTCTGTAATATATGTCTTATGAGTAATTTTGAAATCGATAACAAAATTGGAGCGATGAACAAATATACATTAAATTTGATTAAGGATCAGGCTCTGACCCCCTGCGCTAATTTCTCATCAATTTGTTGACAAATTATAATTCTACAAAGATTTATTGATATATATGTTACATATACCTAGTCAATTGACTTCAATTTTGGTTTAGTTTCTTTATAATCATCTGCTTTTATTATTATTAGTGATGGCGGTAGTTATTTCTTTACTATAATAAATTATATAAATTATTATAACAACAGTAAGGATAGTGACTGCTATAAGATGGCTGTCCATTAGCTTCAGTACGCTTTTTTTTTAGAACTGACTACGCTATTGACCTGGCAAGGTCTTAACAGCTTCACCGGACTACTAAGGCGAGCGCTTAAGGCACTCAACCGATTTTATTTGACAACTAGCTCAAGGGTGCACGGCACACCTCGGCTTGGGCTGTTGCCTGATACGTGCAATTCGCGACCTATCTGGGCTAAGCTAGCTATTCATACATATATGAGTTGTTGAAACATATACTCGTATGTGTACCAAGCATACATACCTCAACAACTCTTATATATATTTCGTATCGGATAATTTTCTGAACTCTTTCAGTTTAATAAGGGATATAAAATAAAACTCTTCCACTTGTATGTGTAAGCGTGTATGCGTGCAGGTATGTGGAGGTGACATGTGTAATGTTGTCGCAGTGATGTAAGATTTTGTATCACTGTATCGCGCGAGCAGCGTACTCAAGGGCTCCACGCCGAGGGAACGGACCTAGAACTTCAGAACGCGAATTCGCAATAAATCTATACTAATATTATAAAGAGGTAAAGTTTGTGAGTTTGTGGGTTTGTGGCGTTGTAAGGGGTAATCTCAAGAACTACTGATCCGATTTGAATAATTCTTTCAGTGTTATATAGCTCATTCATCGAGAATGGTTATAAGTAATATATCATCACGCTAAGGCCAATAGAAGCGGAGTACAGATGAAAAATGTTTCAAAATCGAGATGTTTTTTTTTCTTTTTGAGAGCTTCTGCTGTGTGTCAGCGTTAGTCCAGAGTAGTAACTATTACTACGCGGACGAAGTTGCGGGCAGGGGCTATAATCTATATATTAATATTATAAAAAAGTAAAGTTTGTGAGTTTGTGACGTTGTAGGGGGTAATCTCAGGAACTACTAAACCGATTTTGAATATTCTTTTACCAATAGAATGCCACGTTATTTGTGAGTGTCATAGGCTACATATCATCACGCTAAGACCAATAGGAGCGGAGCAACAATGGAAAATGTTTTAAAATCGAGGTATTTTTTCTTTTTGAGAGCTTCCGCTGCGTCTTAGCTCAAAATAACTATTCCACGCGTGCGAAGTTGCGGGCAGAAGGTATTAACTAATTATATAATCTATACTAATATTATAAAGAGGTAAAGTTCGTGAGGTTGTAGGGGGTAATATCTGGGGAGTCGGAGAAAAATGGTCGAACGAAAACGTTTCTTACGAACGCTGCCTTAATTATGAGATATATGAGATTATGAGATATGATTGATTTCTAGAGAAAAGCTGTAGCTTGATAATGCCTATTACCGCCCAACGAAGTGGGCACGGGTCGGCTATACTAATAATATATTGGAACCAATTTTTAACTTATTGGATAGTTCAATTGTTTAGAAATCTCTTATTTGTCAAGTCTAAGTAGTTTGTAAACGAAATAACCAGTGGGGATATGACAGGTAAATAATAAATAGAATAGGAAAAATTTAAACAGATTCACTAAGATGAGGTGTATCGTGTTTAAAATCATATGTAATACTATCTGTGCCCGCGACTACGCCCACGTGGAACGTAATGTAAAAAAACAGTAACTAATAAAATTATCCGAATGTATTAAGGCCATTTACTTATCTACTTTTCTCTCGTACTTAAGTCGCATCGTCATTAAAATTACAATAACTTTTGATAGGGTGAACCAATTTTAATGAAACCAAAACTAAATGTTACTTGAGTTTATGCTTTATGATTTTGGGGTGAAACCATTGCTTGGGGATAGAGCTTTTTTAATGCCAACCCTCACCACAAGCCGTAAGTTAAAAATCTGTTGCCCAACACCTATAGGCTATAGGATGTTACCATCTCAGAACATATTGGATATTACGTTATAAAACATATTTTCTGTATAAACAGAAGATTATTGATTGCGTGAAGGCAAAAGCGTGTCCCGACTGAAAGCGAATTCGTACGAGTTTTTCGTACGTGTTTTGTATTTAATTATATACAAATGAAACGGCTTACATTCGAGCTCTAAGGAAATATTATTATCGAGAACTTATCTCAATAACAGTTGTATATATTTAAATTATTATATATTTTTTACACAAATTTACTTGCACGAATGAGATTTACTTTGCCTAATGTTCTACGAGTTGAGTAACATCAAGATCGCAGGGAAGTTTGTAGGGTTAGTTGATAATACTGGATTCTTGGGTATCACACTTGACTCAAAATTACAGTGGGGTCTACACATTATAATATTGGCAAGCAGATTAAGTTCTGCTGCATTCGCAGTACGTAAAATTCGCCAGCTAATAGATATTTCCACTGCTAGGTTAGTTTACTTCGCTAACTTCCATAGCTTTATTATGTCTTATGGCATTTTGTTGTGGGGGACAGTAGAACACCATATTTTTATTCCAAAAACTGGCAGTTCGAGTAACATACAATATGGAACTTCGCGAAGCGTTAAATACCAAGTTTCAGGAATTCGGTATCTTACTCTACCCTCCTGATAATTTAATCTACATTCTTGATAATTTAATGTATGTCCGCAAGAACCTTGAAAAGCTGAATTTCGTAAAAAAAACCGACATGATCTAAATACTAGAAACTGTGACAGACTGGTTGTCCCATGTCTCAGACTTAGTAAAACCAGTAAAAGTTTTTTAGGGAATAGTGTTATGTTTATGTGCAACAAAGTCTCAAAGGATATTACCGATTTACCGGATTGTGAGTTTAAGCGCCATGTCGAGCGAGTTTTGGTGTCAAAAGGCTATTATAGAGTGGATCAATAAGTAAACGATCGTGATGTCTGGAATTGACTCATCTCTGTGCATCCTCTAAAAACTATTGTTACGTGTAATGTATACTGAATGTACATATATATACTAGCGGGCCCGGCAGACGTTGTCCCGCCCTGATTATAAAAAATCCTTGACAAATTATATACCAAAACTTTCCTCATGAATCACTTTATCCATTGTTGAAAACCGCTTGAAAATCCGTTCAGTAGTTTTTGAGTTTATCGCGAACAGACAGACAGACAGACGCGGTAGGGGACTTTGTTTTATACTATGTAATGATGATGATGATATATATTTGACAAATATAAACCAGATCGAGTTTCCTGCCAGTTCTTCTCGATAACTGGGCTGTTTTCCGAACCGGTGGTAGTTTTGACATTCATATGTACCTTCTTAGAATAAAGTATTTTTGATTTTGAAGAAAAAATATATATTGATATATTTAAGATTAACATTAACTACAAAACCGATTGAGCGATCACCATGAAAGTGTTTTTCAAGGTTTTTTGTTCTATTGTATTCCTCCGGAGTTATGAAATGTGTCTCTTCAAAAAGGGATCGAAACACGCTCTTCAAGGCCGGCAACGCAACAGTGGTACCCCTGGTTTTGCAGGTGTCCATAGGCGACGATAACCATTTACCATCAAATGGGCCGTCTGCCTGTTTGCTGCCCTTTGGCATAATAAAAAAATATTTTTACTCTAACTCACCACTAGGTGTCGTGTATCCGTACTTTATTGTTAACACTTTTTAATTTTTTTATATTGTACTCCAGCTTGAAGGAAGTCGCAGGTGGTCGTTAGTATAGAAATAAATTATAAAAGCATTTACAGTTAAACAATTTTTAAATTATGGGAAATAGATACCATAGAAAATCTAAATTCCTTTATTCCATTTAGGCCCTGTAATAGCGCTTATGAACGTCAAAACTACCACCGGTTCGGAAAGCAAGCAGTCATTGAGAAGAAAAAAACTCGATTCGGTTCATCTTTTCATGATTTTTACAAACAGATTTGTTTTTGATGGATTCCAACAGAGGGGTGTTATTTCCAGGTGTCATCGTTTACATCAGAAAGAAATATTCTCAAAAGGCTGGTCATATAGTCATGTTGTTATTATAATAGTAATAGAATAGACAATAGACACCGTCTACCGACCGTTCTTAATGAATAAACAGAAACAAAACAATTCATTAGTATTCGAGATAGTTCGTTAGCTTCTGTCGTATAATTATCATAACTAATGTGCATTCGATATCTGTGAGTGGCAGTTTCGAGATAATTTATGTATTGTGTTGGAATCGATTGGTACGAAATCAGGTTGCCCCGTCAACTTTGAACCTAGATCGTTTGTTTATGAGGCAATAACCGATGAATTGTACGTATCGGTCGAGCTCCAAGCAGTCTGCTACTAAAATACTATACTCATTTGATATATGGAACCGTTCTTTATCATCTATTTCAAATAAATCCTACAGCTACTATATTGTAAAAAAGTACAAGTAAAATGTTAGTTTAATAATACATGGCTAATCGAAACATTTGTATATTTTGTAAAATATCAATTATCTTATGAATATATTACGAATATCTTATGAATTAGTAGACATAGGTGTTGGTGTATCTGGATATTGCCACTATAGCATGTGAAACGCTATCGTGGATTTGCATTCTTCTGCCCTTTGTTTGCAGGATCACCATCGATTTGAGGGACGCGCGATCCTTCATCTGCCCCGTTGCCCTTATTTATTAATATAAAAATATAATAATGGATCTATATTCTTATTATTGTTATAGGTTGTTGCCGACAAATTTTCGTATGAGGGTGATACAAAGCCAGAAGGGCATTACAATCAGAAGATTTGCCTTTACTGAAAGTTTTATTTTTTTGTAGGCCATGTCCATTGCTTTTTGATTTTTCAGTAATGGACAATGTAAAATATAACACGTCTTAATAATTTTGCTGCGATAATTGAATATTAATGAGCCGGTAACCGTGGGAATGTTCGTCACAGAGTCGCGGGGGTGTGTACCAGTTTACACATCGTCGCTTCTGGCACCTGCCTCCCTGGTGTTACTCCACAGGGGTGCGTTGTACGCGTGACATAAAACGTGTCGCGTCGCTGGCCCTGGGTTCGTTCTGTTATGCATAAAAATACATATATGTATTGAAATACTTTCTTACATTATTATAGTGAGGGAGTATTAAATTCTATCATGGAGGCAGAGTTTTTTCAAGGGCAAGCACTTGCTGGTGTGTTCCGGAAGGTGCACTTAAAAGCCAGCCTCCTCTAGGCTTAGCGTGCTTACCAACTTAGAGCACGTCGTTATTTAACATTATATGTCAAACGAGAAAACCTATAATATAATATAATTTGATCATTTGATGTTTTAGTTATAATGTTAAGATAATAAGAATAAAATCTACCCAATGTCATTGAAGGAGAGCGTTGCTTTCTATCAGTGAAATCATTATCATAATCGGTTAAGTAGATTCAGTTCTAATGCCTACAAACGAACAAACTTTTCATGTTGAAAATAGTAATAACAGTCATCCGTGACTTTGTCTGCGTTTGATGTAATTAATGAATAATTGATGAAAGATGATGTTTTTATACATTATTTTCTTATAATGTATAAGTTTATGTAGCGCACACCTAGATAGCTATGAGGCAAGGCATTACTGCTATCAAACGTAAGCTGTAATAGAGAAAAATGAACATATATTTTTGAAGTGAAAATTTTTATGGCACGGCAAGAAAAAATGTACTTTACGAGTTAAACAGGCATAGGTATTTATATGTGTGTATATGTATGTATGTATAAGTGTTTGACTGCGTGTAGTAGTATACCAAAGTGAATAGATATATAATTGTTTAACTTACGGGACTTCGTATAGTATATACTTTATAGCGTTCTCATATAATTTAATACATATAAGCTAAAGAAGTTTCACTTAGTTCGCGTGTACACACAGATACACGTACTGTTCTTGTTTGTTTTTATGTTCTTTTTTTATAAATCGACCTATTTTTATTGCCAAGAAAGTTATGAAATAAATTCGACATATTACACGGATTACATAAATACATATACAACTTCTCAGAAATAACATAATTCTTCATTTCCCGCTCAAAACCATCAAAGCAAAATAACGTTTGATCATAAGCAATAGCATTAAATCTTTGTTGAGTTGCCTGATGGAAAGAGATTTTTACATTTCATATATTACAGAAATGATATTTCGTTTTTTTTTCTCATTCCCATAAAGAACTGTATCATTTTCGTTAAGACTTAAGACGTTTCGATCGTCGACAGGGTTGCCACTTTGTAAATGAAATATTAATAAATCGATATATTTTTGCTATGGTAAGATTTTATTTTATTTAATATTTGTTCTTAAATTATACAATGTAACTGAAAAAGGAAAATCAAGAAACAGTACTCAACATAGTCGATAAACAACATTTTAAACAATCAATAACTATTTACTATTATTTTTATTAATTGTCTATTAACCAACACAACCATAGTAATCATATCAATATAAATCTGTGAAGCGAAAATAAATACATTTAAGCATTTTGTAAAAACCATTACGAATCAGAACATTATTTATCGTTAAATGATTTGTTTCTATAACAAAAACAAAATAACTACCGAAAACAGTTATATTACGGATCGGTATGAAATTCCTACTTTAGCAATAACAAAAACTTCGAGATTGCGTTCGCAATAAAAATTGACTTGTAAGTTTAAACGGTTTGAAGTAAATTTAGTTTTTGTTATTGACAAAGCAAGGGCATGGACTCCATAATGCCATTGAACTGTACAGATAATTTGTCAACCCTAGTGGTCACGGGGAACGTTGCCGTGCTGCCCACGTGACGCTGTGTCTCAACGAAGCTTTCATTCAAATCATTCAGTTGAACGATTCACGAATTATCGATTCGTAAACATATCGAAATTGCTTTGTAAACATTCGAGAACATTTCACAATGTCCAATTCCAGATATAACTGTATAAGTTTTATTAAACGTCTCTAGAGTTTATACAATAGGACAATAGAAATATGGTTGTTTTGATTTATTGACGAATTTTGTTTTCGTCGTCCGAGTCACCTTTTGCACACGAGAATTCTCGTCTTTATATGACAAGGTCGGTTACTAATCCCTTAATTAATTTCTTTATTATAACACAGACAGTAGTTAATCCTATATGCTTACATCAGAGGGAAGATTTATTGATTTCCGAATGTATGTATACACGTCACACGTCCGAACGTAATTTCTAATTTATAATAGATATGAGAAACGATATCAATACATTATAATAATATTACACGACTGCAATGGACATGTTTTATAGAAGAAACCAGAATAGTTAAAGGACTGCTCTAGGGAAATCTAGATGGATGTACAACGAGGCATGCTTAAAGTCATATTGGCTGAAAGGCATTTCGGTGTGAGAATTATTGGAAAGTGAAAGTCGAGAATATATCGCTCTAAAGGGATTAATTGGACTCAATTTTTTAATGGAAGTATATGATTGAGAATTATATTTCAGTTACTTATATTATTACTATAAAGCTACTTAATAAATTTTGTTACAATACACGTTATAGCATTTTAATAAAAAAAATACGATTTTATATAAGTACCTTACTCGATACGTATGTTACTAATTAATAAGACTACAAAACTCTTCAGAAACCCCGTATAAAAAGCAATTTCCAATACAATTGATAAAAATGACAGTAATAAGAATATCTAAGAGCAGGAACAAAAGAAAATATAATTATTACCTGAGAATAAAGTAAACTAAAAAATAAATAATTTATTTCCGGGAGATGTATTGATGTTTTAGGTTTTTTTTAAGTCAAATGTAGATCTATGTAAATTACTTTTAAGTAATAATATAATATATATATTTATTGTCAAACATACATTATTCTAAAGAAATTGGTTACTAAAGCGACCTACATTCAACTTGAATTACTGTATCTTGGCCACAGGTCGGAAAATCACCTAAGAGAAATAAGCAACTAGAAAATACAATAGAGTAAAGCTATAATAAAGTAATAATGGTTAGCGATTTGAATGTTGATCTATTCAACAAAACCTGAAATGCCTTCTTAATTACAGTTTTTTTTTCATTTGTATCTATATTTTCTTAGAGCTAGATGCGGAAGCTTGAAAATGGCCGTCGATTATGTCTAAACATGTAATGTACCTTTCCTAAGAATTTAAAATAAAATAAGATCATTTTCTCTTGTCCACAGGCCTTCAAACTGTTCAAACGAAACAAGAATCGCAAAACCGCCCGTAACCGCATCTCGCCCGCGCTTGTCCGCTCGCCTTCCTACAGTGGGACCGTCGACGCGCGCGCCGAAATTGACGTACAACGCTTCTGCGCCTGTCGTACATCCCTACCACCCTTACATATCCCAAACGACACCTACGAGAACACCTCCTACAACAGTTATGACAGCTACAACAGCTCCAGAGTCGACAGTATGGAAAGCTACCGAACAAACGAATCAAATCGCTCGGACTCCGCGTACAACTCTGCCAGAAGCAGTCCGGCTCACACGAGGGTTTGTTACGCGACTGTGACGTACTTCAATGTAAATGACAGCGAGGACAGCAGCAGCATTCGCACAGAATATACACTGCTCGATGATGCAGACGCAGACAGAAATGACGATGTGGAAGAGGATGAAGAAGAAGTGGAGAGAACCCAGAATATGATTAACGAAAGCATTGAATTAGTTAGTACGTTATGAACTGATTTCTAGATATAAGTTTGTAATAAGTAGGTGTATAGTTTTTGCAATTTAATTTCCAAGAGAGGTTTGAGGGATTAATAAAAGGCATTCACTAAAATCAAACCGAATTTGTGATTTCATAAGTAAGCAACTATTCTATAATCATGTATACATTAGTTGTATGTAACATGTGTTGTATTTCTATTAAAAAAATATTTTTGTTTATGTAAGTTGGAGTTCGAGAAATACACCTTCATTAAAGTTAATTAGAAATAATTATTTTGATGGTATCTAATTACCTGAATTGAGTGATTTACAAAAATAATTAAGGCAATATTAGGTCACATTTGGAATCGAAACAGAACTCATATCTCTTCTGTAATATACAAATCACCTTTGAATCATGTTGCTTTTAAAAATCTTTTATTGTATCTTAATTATGAAATGATAAATATAATTAATAAATGACAATTTACTAAACCCTCAGAGGTAGTAAACAAGAGATTTTATATGATATTAAATAGGTAGAATATTCTTAATTATAGTAGTTATAGTTACTTTTAGTAGTGACATTAGAAATCGCAAAACATTGTTTTTTCTAATGAGATACACTTTAGTTACTTATGTTATCTTCGTTATTTCTAATGGAGGTTCAATTATTGATACATACCAAATAAAATATACATGTTTTTAGCAAAAACTATTAGGGTTGAGTAATATAACTACCGCGCCGTGTCGACGTCCTTGCGGTAATTCTCCGGTTAGCGGGAACTTTTTATAGTTTACTGGGCAATATTAATGTTCCATCTCAACTCCAGAATACGGTGTTTGTCAAAGCTTCCTGTGTTATTCCTCGAGTAATAAAATCAGGTTTATTTCCCATAATATTACGTTATATTTTCGAAGATTTCCGTGTTTTTGTTTGTATATTATTTCATGAATTATGAGTTAAGTTATATGAGCATTTATAGAGAGAGATATTTCGGATGAAATATGTATATCTTATTCGATGTAAAATGAACTATTTAAAAAGTCTATTGTATCGGACACTAAGACGTTATGTGGTATTTTTCCACTGAAAATAATGACAACAAAAATTCTGATGATACTGTTAAACAAGGAATGTGCGTACTGTCTAGAGATTTTATTTATTTAATGTTATCTTGATCTCATTTGTAGAAGTTACGTAAGATAATTGTTTCGTCTCGCATTGTGAATACCATTGGATTCAGTCGGATTATTCTCTGGAGGCATTTACAACCAATTTGTTTAAAAATGTAATACTAATTTTATCGCACAAAAAATATATGTAAATTATGTTTATATTACGTAATAAAGATTTCTATTAAATAAGTAGCATATATGTGTTTTATTGTAAACTAGCTATGCCCGCGATTTTATCTGCGTGGTAGCTTATGTAAAAAACAATGATTAATAAAGACATCTAAACATATTAAATCCATTTACTTGTCTACTTTTCCCTCGTACTTACGCCGCGTCGTCATTAAAACTACAATAACTTTTGATAGAGTCGACCGATTTCAATGAAACAAACACTAAGCTACTCCCGAGGTTATGCTTAATATTTACTGGGGGTTTATTGTGAACTCAGTACTTTAGAAGTGATGCGTGTTCATACAAACAAACAGACAGACAGACATTTCTAAAAATGATTGAAATGTATTCTATTACTTATTCCTAGACACCTGCAACAATTTTTTTCACGAAAATCAAAAAGTACAGACACGTTAATTTTACATTCTTATTATATGTCTAGATTTAAAATTATATATAATTAAAGATATTTATTAGGTAATATAACACTTAAAGCGAAAAATACTGGTAATATGAGCATAGTTAATAAGAGATTGTCACTTTTTGGCTTGATTTATTGGGATCTAAATATATAATTAAAAGAAATAATTGTTGTTTGTTTGTACCAATCTACGCAACGGCTGAACCAAATTTCACGAGACTTTTATTGTACATAAAAAAACATTTCACAGTGTTATATAGACCACATACAATTATACTTTTATCATAATCACAAGATTATAATTAGAAAATAATACACAACACACAATTGAATCATAATTCTCACGATATAAGAAAATTATATAATAAAAATATATCGCTCATTGGATGTGAATAATATGATCACTCTCTCTAAATAAAAAAATACAGCCTAAGATGTAATAAAAATGGAGATATCCATAGTCGATTGCAATTTTGGGATGATAAGGTAAAGAAAGAAAAAGCATTAATCAAAACTCTTCAGATAACTTCAAAGTTAAATTCAAACAAATCCATACAAAGAATTTAACACTTTTGTAAAGATTAAGCTATCGTGCACTCGTCACATCTGATGAAGAATGCATAATTCCAGTCGTAGCAGAGCGCGAACTGGATATAGGAGATTGAGTATCAGATAATTAGTGTATATCGTTTTTATTAAACGAGAGATCCTTACAGTTGAAGAGGTAGCCAACCAAATAACACGCGTAACTTCAATACTTCCAACATTTTAAAACGCGTCTCATTTCCTATTGTGCAAAAGGATTGTGTCCATTTCTTTGACACGCTCTGTAGCCCAAACCAGTTCACGGCTTTTAACATATGAGTTGTCATTAGAGTCGTCTTAATTGTGGGACCGTCAAAAGACTATACGTGTAATATTAGGTCTTTACCTATGAAATTGCCGTTTTGTATGAAAAAATTTAAACGAATTTTTTTCATGTATTTTTTATTTGTATTAATCGAAGTAATCACCCATGCAATCAATGCATCTTTGCCAACGCAGTGGCAGTTTATTGATGCCCTTCTTAAAGAAATCAGCTGGACGGGAGGCAACTAATTCTTCAAAGGCATTTTGTACTGCCTCTCGGGTATTGAATTTTTTTCCCGCCAAGGAGTTATCCAAATTCTGGAAAAAGTAGTAGTCTGTAGGCGCAAGGTCTGGTGAGTTTTTGCAACTTGGAGACCGTCTGCTATGCAGTATGAGGTCGCGCGTTGTCGTGCAGGAGCAGCGGAGACGAGCGATTGAGCAATGCTGGTTGGAGATGTGCCAGCTTCTCCATCATTGTGTTCAGTTCTTCACAGTACACATCTGCAGTAATGCTCACTCCGTTTGGTAAGAAGCTGTGATGAATCACACCGGCGCTAGACCACCAAACAGTGACCATCACTTTTCTAGGGGTAAGTTTTCGTTTAGGGCATTGTTTAGGTGCTGAACCAGGATCCAACCAACTTGCTGAGCGCTTGCGGTTATCAAACAGAATCCATTTTTCATCGCAGGTAACAATGCGGTTCAAAATTCCTTCATTTGTGTGCCTGTTGAGCAGTGCAAGGCACGTCTTGATGCGTACTTCGCGCTGGCGATCATTGAGTTCGTGAGGCACCCATTTGTCAAGCTTTTTTTCCTTGCCAATTTGACGCAAATGTACCAATATTGTTTTGACGCTAACGTCGAAAGCTGCTGCTAATTCAACCGTAGATTGTGTATCATCAGCTTCCACAATCGTCTTTAATTCGTCATTGTCGACCAAAGTCTTCGGACGACCGCGAGGTTCATGTTTCAGGTCGAAATTCCCAGAACGGAAGCGAACAAACCAATAACAGGGGGTGCGTTGGTTTGTAGTGTTAGCTCCGTAAACGTCGTTGATGTTGCGTGCCGCTTGTGCCGCGTTGCTGCCACGACGGTACTCATATTCCATAATTACTCGAATTTTTAACGTATCCATGATGAAAAAAAAGTTTAAAATGCGATGAAAATGTAACACTAATCAATAAACAAATGACTACTTTTGGAAAAAGAATTCCATGTTTTTAAAATAAAATTAATTAGAAATTAGAATTCTTAGCCAAACAAAAATTATTTTGATTTGAAATGGCCAGTACTGCAGAACGGCAATTTCATAGGTAAATACCTATTATTAAAGCATGAGGTATGTGTATTAAGAAAGTGTGGGTTTGCAGCGATTTTTTTTTTTTTTTTATTTATATATCTAGGTGTATAATGTTAGGTTAATTTTGTGAGATGACAGCACTTGTTTCAATAGAATGATTTTGATCGCTTCTTTATGAAGAGGTTTCGTCAATGCCATTACTAAGTAAGTATTAATACAAATTAATGTTCCATTGATAATGAATAAATTATACCAATATTCCAAAACCCTACAAATTTTTTCATCAAATAATATACAATTAAGGAATTTAAGACTCAAATTTTCTAGTTTTTCTATTATTTGTTATTAGAAATATATTTATTGTATTTTTGAAGAACCCTATGGAATCGACAAAACACATGCACACAAAATAACCTATTCTGAATGAATATATATATACAGTAAAATGTTAATTATGAACCACAAAAGTTCTTACAAAGGGACCCCTACAAGAGTATTTTGAGTGTATCGACAAAAGATTCAACAAACACGTTCCTATTGACGTATTGCAGATATAATAAATGTAAAAAAACATTGTCTATTATTACATGGACTGTATTAGATTACCAACAAGTGTAAACGCAAAGCACTGATATTAATAAGTACTCCAAGGAATTGCAATGTAATGAAAGAAATTTGATTTTACTTAGCTATAGAAAAACAAATAGATTGCACATCTGTTAAGCAAGATTTATCCCTTTACACGGCATCCCTGTTGTTGGAACAGCTAGTAATACCTCAGACAGAACTCGTTCGAACAGAACTGATAATTCCTAAAACTGGTCTGACTCGTTTCTATTGAACTTCACAAACAACAATGACAATATTATGTGGATTATATATTATTATGTCGTAGAAATGTTATTTATTTTAAACAAACGTTTAGAAAACAATGTTTTTTTTCAACAGAGTAGCAAATAGAATATACAAAGTGTGATAGTTTTGCGCAGACGAGTCACGGGTGAAAATTAAACAGTAAATGTTGCAACACTATGGTGAGTTCCGTCTCGAGGACATTCAGTATATTTCAGTTTCGAGCGGTTTTCAAATGTTCATTAGATTGTAGTATTTTTGATCAAACTTATATTGAATAGAACCTATTATACATTAAGAATTTCCAGATGTTTTATGCTTTACTCTATTCAAATTAAAGGCACTTACTTATAAGATTCTGCGTCTCTCGAATCAGTAGATATAGTTAATATTCCTAATTAAGATATCGTTATAATAAATTTATAGAAGACTACAAAAAGTTTAACATATTAGGAATATTTATTTATGATTTTATAAACGATTCGAGGCAAACAAACAGACGGGTCATTTGATAGTAAGTAATCACAACCGCCCATGAACGCCTGCCACAAGAGGGGCATTACAGTTACGTTGCCCGTCTTTGAGGAAGGTGTGTAAGTTATATTGCTGCTACTGGGATTTCAGTCCAGAGAACAAAATTTATTATTTATTAATTGTACTGACAAAGGTTTCCAAATTTAGCGGAATTTAAGTTTAGGCATCGTATAAATTAAGTTTTATTGTCTAATGACCATTATGAATTAAATAATATGTAAATAACAGTAGCGTCTAGAAATGGTTCCTTCTCTGTACGTGCACTAAAATATAATCTACAACTGTTAACAACATTTTACTAGTAAAAATATAAATATAAACCAGATCAAGTTTTTTGGCGGTTCTTTCTTAACACGTATTGCAAGGGCCTAAATAAATTAAGCTATTTGTAAAAAGACATAATCTATTCTGTATTAGTCAATCACTAAGCCTAAGAACTGGACTGACTTTTTGTGCAATTGCCGGAAGATATCGATATATTTTTGACTCAAATGTTCAAATCAAAATCAGTAACGCAATACAATTACGAATACCGAAATTTTAAGCTTGGAGGAATCAAAACATTATTTATCGGTGTCTTCTATATGATCGTTACAATTTTTATAATTAATGAAAGAGGAATGTTCACGTCGGTCTGTGCGGTGTGTGCCCCATGTCACGTAGGTGCACGTAGACCAAAGATGTGATAATGGGCTACTCCGGGACAATTACGCAGCTGACTCAACGAGTTTATCGGGGTCCGTGGCGCCTTTATGTTTATCTAGTGATAAAACAAAGTATAACATCTAAGTGGCCCCGAGGAATCACACGAGAGATGTAAATTTAATAGTTAGTTGTTCTAACTTATGATTGCTCTGTACTAAAGCTCTCGGACGCCACGTCCGATGACGTGGGTCGTTTTCTAAACTTAATTTAAACTTTGATTTAGAAACTATTTCTTAATATACAGGTATAGAGTCTGATTGAGGTAATAAGCGAAAGAGATTGTACAGATAGTGTTATATTTATAATGCGTATAATAGGTTTAAATGAAAAAGATTGACCACATTAACCCATTTTCTACAAATATTGGTGGGACAATTTTGTTTTTTTACATTCTAATTTAGTTTGTTGTGCTTTGGGACCAGCGAATGCATACACAAGAATTAACAGTCACAGTATAAATATAAGACACAGTATGGAAACTACCTATAATCGCGCGTACGGGGTTTTCGCGGTGCTGTCCATAGAGAACCTTTTAAAATCTCTCGTCGATGCGCATGCTTGTGCGAGTGTGCCGTTTTCGAGGGTTTGTAAGTAGTTTCCGTACTGTCTATCATAGTTATACTGTGTAATAGTCGTACAGACTTGAAGGCAATAACTACAAAAAGAAAATCACACATTTTGTTTAGAATACTAACTTCTCCGACGTCAAATAAAGTTCTTTTATACAACTGTAATATAATGCAATAATATTACGTAAGAAAACCTAAGAAGTTTGTAAGAATACCTATAAATTTGTGAAGGTTTGCAAGTTAACCTATTTCGTTTTGTTGTCAACCCTCTCTTACGTCAGTAACAGCCTTTATAATTGTAAACAGGCCAGTTAACGCAAGAGCCGTTATGAAATATACAGTCCGTAACAACTTCGTGATATCAACAGGCTTCCGTATTACATTGTCGCGACTTTAATTTAGATATTTTGTTAAACAGGGATAGCAAAATCTTAAAGCTTTCTTCCCCAACTTGGTATGGCCATCGCACATATAGTGAAAATAGGTTTAAGTCTTTAAACTGTTATGTCGTGTTTTGAGGTAAGATTCACTTATATAAGGTCAGAAGTTCAAATATATAAGACTCTTTAGCCAGATGTTGTCCTGCCATAGCCCTTTTATTACTTATAACTCCGCCCTCCCAATATATTCTTGGTAACTTAATGAATGTCCGCTAAAACTTTGAAAAGATGGATTTCATAAAAAAACCGGTATGATTTAATTACTAGAAACTGTTCGTCCAATGTTTTAGACTCGGAAAGACCAGTAACATTTTTTTAGGTATTAGGTTTTACAACAAATTCACAAAGCATATAACCGATTTTCCGAACTATAACTTTTAAAGTTTAAGCGCCAGGTCAAGCCGGTGTTTGTGTAAAAAGGCTATTATAGAGTAGATCAATATGTGAACGATAGCGATGTCTGGAATTGACAACTCTCTCTATGCATCCACTAAAAAACAATTATAGAGTTATTGTATTTTAATAAGATAAACTTGTTCCAGTTTCTTTCTGGATTTTCTCTATGACTGGGTTATTTTCCGAACCGGTGGTGGTTTTGACGCTCATATGCGCCTTGTTAGGACCTAAATTGGACAAAGTATTTTTTTATTTTGATTTAAAAGAACTATGGCAATAAATATATGGACGCAAAAATCGACTGTTTCATCTAGTAATAACAATATTTTGTTTAGTGATAAATCATTTTCCGACAACTGTGCCTATCGGTGTTAATTAAATTCGAACCTTCCATCAAATTTAATTACAATTTTTCGCTCGTCCCGGTCACCTTTGTGTAATATAACTAAAGTACAGAGCACACTTCCTTCCCCAGTTTGTAAATACCGACGCGCGGCACCACACACGAACGTCTAAAAACGTCACTTTTTGCACCCTGCACCTTCCTACGGAAGTGTATTGTTCGAGCGAAAAAGACTTATACGTTGCTGATACGAGTAAGGGAGAAGCGTGTCGTGGGAAACGCAAGGGTCGCGATATCCCATACGATCATTGATGTGGGACGGTCATGCGGTATTTCCATTTTGACCTCATTGTAGTGTAGGAGCCAGTTATGTTGATGTTTGCTTTATACGTGTATATTTGTATTAATATAAAATAGATCGTGATTGTTTGAATTTGCTAATCTCTAGAATTATCAGTGAAATAAAAAAAAATTGAGTTAAATCGTGGAAAAGGTTTACTTGCTTCACAATCTAAGAACAAAGCAATTATGATATAAAACGTAGAACAAAAAGTACGCTATGCAAAAACGAATCAATGTTGCGGTTAGGTACTGTGTCGCGGCGCAGGGTCTCGGTGGTTAACCTTAAGGTTAGAGACGGAATGAATTAACCGCGGGTAGAACCGCAGGAGACAATTAGTTTATTATATATAGTCTATAAATCATGTTATAAATGTGCCTTAAAAGGTGATTTTTTCCTATACTAATCAGAACAGTTTATATTGTGTTTTTATAAATATATCGCAAATAACTAAATACTATCTTAAAAACGACTTTTCCAATGTAGGATATAAATATCTAGGTGAAACAGTTGAGGTTTATAAATTAAAATATTTAACAGTTCGAAATTTTTTGGTGAACTTGTGGAAATCATTGTGATGAAATTATGGCATAGTGTCTAAAACATTTCTAATGATGATAATTGCCCTCAAGATGAAAATGCATCACTATACTCCAGCCACTCAGTTTCAGTAGTGGGATGCGAGAGTTAGTCTTTTTTAAATCTTGAAATTTTCTTCGATTATACCGTTACTTAATATCATTCATATAAAATAGTTATCAGCACTATGAGCACTATATTAGAATACTAAGATAATGTTTTACCAACATTAAAGGGCTTTAGAAATTGTATTCCTTTAAATAACTAATTCTTGTAACAGGATTTTAGACATATAACATATTTAGCATTATCTGCCTGTTTGGAATACAAAAGATTAAAATTAATAAGCTATACAAAACGTGTTGAGCTCCGAGCCTACACAGAGAACGGTAGTATTAGCCGATAGTGCTGCCATCTGTGTCGGGGTAGTAATTAAATGCAACGTTCGACTTTTTGTTACACCTGCGCGCGATCCGCGACATAATTTATGTTCAAATGTTAATTTATTTGTCTGCCCTGTGTCATATTAATTTATCCGCTTTTTAACATTTCAGTAAATTGTAAAACCTAACTTAGTAAAGGTATTTCGTATTCTGATAAGTGGATTAGAAATAAAGTTCAAATGTATATGTATATAAAATAATTTAATCTCTTCCCGATCGCAAACGACTTTATCACAATTATATAACTATGTACAAATTTACAAATAAAAGCTCAAAAGCTATAAAAATCACACATGATATCTTTTGTTATAAAATAATTATACGAAATACATTTTTTTATTCATATTTAGTAAATGTTTCATTTTTCTTGTTATTATTTCATCCCTTATTAACCCTTTTGTGGGTTCATTTTTCAGAAACTGAAAACATATCAACGGTGCATACAATCAAAATCTCGTCACCATTCATCAAAATCATCAACTTTTTTATTCTTGACTTAAAAACTGCCAGAGTTTTGAATTCCCTTTAAGAATAATATATTCAAAAATCTTAATTTGTATTTCTCTATATACTATAACAATGTTTCTAATGATCAAATATCAATAGGTTTTCTTGATTTCTCGTTACTCTAGAATTAGTCTTATAAAGATTTACCAACGCAAAAAGTATTTATTTATTTACTTCAGTACCGAGTAGTTTATACCTCGACACTAATAGGTACCCCTCAATTATCCGTATTCCAAATTTACACGCAGATATATACTATACATGTATAATTATTTTTTATTTTCTGTTGTGCGCAACTTGTTTTTGAAATTAAACGACTAGTGCGCCACCAAATGTGATGTGGTTGCATTAATACAGAATCGTATAAAGAACAATTACCATTTGGTATTTTTTTACGGGGCAAAGCAAGAAACATTTTTTTTTATGTATTGAACTTATTCATAAGTCATAATAGGTTATCTCAGTAAACCTTAATGCACTAAGGAATACCGTGATAAACTTAAATTATTGCCTAAAATAAAGTATTTAAATTCACAACCTTTAAAGATATCTTTGTCAGACGAACATTAAACGATATCTTGTTATAGGAATTTATATTAAAGCTTATAATTTGGTCCCAGTACAAACAAATGGCATTGATGAGTTCATTCTTGACAGGTTATTATGACAGAAATAGATCAAAGTTAAAGATATTTCTATAAGACATTCATATAACAACTTTGAAGTCGATTCCAGAATATTGTACTCACCATTTTAGTATATAGAAACGGTAATTTATCTCCAAATGTCTACATTAAATTAAATTGAAATCATAATGAGCAAGGCGAAATATTCATTATAATTTTGACATTTTTAAAGAAACTACAACGAGATTTCGCTTTGAAGCATTCAATAGACTTTATAAATGATAGCCAATTGACAAATGGATGAATCAACTTTTTTTTTATATAAACCATATTTATTATAATCAGTTCATCTCTGATAAATTCATTATATATCTATAATTTATGCAATTTAATATGTGTTCTGAATGAAAACGAATTTGTTAGGTTATCCGCCATAACTCATACTCTGTGGCCATTTCAACCGGATAATAAATATGGTCTTTATAATAAGGTTTATTTTTATTTAATAGAACTCTAAAAATTACCGTTTCTCAGTTATTTTTTATGAGTTTACATTGATTATTTCCAAAGAAACCTGTCACAAACGTCATCGCATCAATATCCTTAATATTATTTGAATAAAAACATTAAGTATAAATTATATAGTAATTATACTGCGATATGAAACTTGAATATAATATAAATTATTTATACAACTAGGTACATACAGTCTTTATAAATATATTCTTATAATATAATTATTTGGATAGCTTTAAACTCTGAGATCTGGTGCAACAGTTGTTCGTCGTGAGATTTGATAGAAATATTATTAAAAGTTTTTATTGAACATTTGCTTAATTTATTGCAAGTCCTTAGTTTATTTTTCTAACAAATCCCAACCACGATATTAATATAACTGTATATTTAATAAGCCAATTCAGCGCCCCACGGTCGGTACGGCTTCGAACTGTTTTGTGAATATTGATGGTGAGGAGGTGGATGAGGGTACGGTGCCGGGTAATGTGGTACAGGTGGTGCTGGGTGCGGGCCGGGGGGTGCGGGGGGTGCTGGTGGCACAGGAGGGTAATGGGGATAAGTTGGTGGTGCGGAGAGGGGTGCTGCTATAGCCGGTGGAGCTGTAATAGTAGTTGAAGCAGAAGTACTCGGCAAGTCCTGCCGATGCCCCAGCTCTGTGTAACCAGACACGTGTTGGGGCTGCGGTGCCACCGGTGCGGTAGGGTACTGAGGATAGCCCCAGTTGGCTGATTTGGAGGCGAGCTCCCTCTGTGCAGCGAAACATTGTAGGTGGCTCATTAAGCGTAAACGAAGCGGGTCTTGAATGTCGAGACCTTCGCAGCTGACGAGGTACCTGGCCACCTCCGCGGCGCACTCCCGAAATCCGATACTGTGGTAGTCCATCGCGTAGCGTTGAGGATCGTAAGCGAAGGTGTCCAAACCTGTAACAAAACATTATTGTTCTACAGACAGAAGGAATTCAAATTTTAATAGATATGTCAATTATTTTGCGTTACAATAAAAATAATGTTATTAATAATACGTAATATGGGATTTGCTTAGATATCTACGATAAACGTTGAACTATATTGATGCAATATTGACGAATGCGATTTGAATTATTCAGTGACGCATTAGAACTTTCATACCGTTTTTACTAACTCTTTACTAGACCATTTTTTACACCAAAGAATACACGACTTGAACTATCACATTTTAAAAAATGAAATATCACATATAAAAAAAAAATAGTAATTCACGGACCAGCTATCACCTTAAGCCTGATTTTATTTTATCGATATCACTCAGATAATGGAATCTTGGTTGATAATAATTTAGTGTTTAGGTTTTTGGATTCCAAATAAATTATAATTTACAGCCAAAGTTACTTCCAGATGTTACTACGATTTGCGTATAAATGGAGACCAGACAATAAAACTCGAACGAAATCAAGAAAACAAAAACTTGTTTCCATTCACCACGTCGCTGAGGGAAGGACCCTTGTGCAACAAGTAGACAGAGACAGCACATTGGGAACACAAGACGCGAGAACGAGAGGGGATGTATCATGTAACGGGAACCCTCAGTTTCCGGACGTCTTCCGATAGTAAAAAAAAACTAAATTAAGATGATCTGGTATCCCCTTAGTTGGTGAAGGGAAGTGAATCAGAACGAGACGACTTATTGATGAAACTGGAGGTCAGGGTTATTTGGTTGAGAGTCAGTATGCCACCGGGCTACGAGTGCAAGGATGAGAGAGATTTATCCACTTACGTCATACGAAAAATTTTACTCTGTCCGATATACACGAAATAAAAAACGTATGTTTATTGGTATTGGTAATTCTAAAAACAACGAGCAGTGGTAGGAAGCCACACTCTATAGCGGGTTAGATTCCTGCGTATTGCGTATTTTTATACGATCACGATAATCGTTTAAATCCTATTCATACACATACATACGTGTTTGTAAGGACGGATATATGTTTCGTCCAAAAACTACTCAACGGATTTTGGTGAAACTTTACACTAGTTTAATTTGTACAGCAGAATAACGCATGGGCTTTAATTAAGATACTGTCTAAATATAATGTTATTTGAAATCATCTTACCATCTGTGGCGTCGTGACGTGGCGAGAAGATAATGTATGGTATCAATTAAAATAGACAACCGCAGATGAAGTCACGAACGGCTGCTAGTATCTATATATAACGTTAGTACTATATATCCTCTTTAAATACGATTACACAAGCTATGCTTACTTTGGTATTGAACAGCCATGTGTGAAATTATATCCTCACATTTATTCATATTTTATTTGGTAATGTTATTAGAATTCATTTTGTTTAAAGCTATGATTTGCTTGTTCTTATAGCATTATCATGCTTAAATAATAAACAGCGACGAATACCCCAAGATTCATCATTTGTCGTAACCAAATGCTTGATGTTAATAAAAAAATAATGAAAGCCTGTCCGCATTTAAAATCCCATTTCAGACTGCACTCAATCTCGAATCTTCTAATTGTATACCCTTGTACTTATTTCTTCCTTCCGTCTCCGGTACAGTTGGCATGAATATTCGGTTTTTTTTATTATTTTTTCTTAGTGCAGGTGTGACAACCCTTTGCCTCATTGGCCGTTTGGCAGTTCGATGATGTCAACGCGCAGCATCGACAAAAACCCACACGTGATCTAGTTATGCGAATGTAGATTATATTTGATTTTTCGAAGGTTTTTTTTTTTAGTACACGCACAAAACAGTATATATTATACTTTTTTGGATTTCTTTATTATCAGTTTAATAAAATATTTATTCTTTACAGACATAGTTTATGCAATTTATTAATGTCATTGATATACGAAATATAGCTTACTTCATTAGGACAATTAAAGTGAGCATGAATATAATAAGATATAAAAGCTTAATTTAGGATTAAGAGACGAACTAAGATTTTTTTAAATAATAAAAAACTTGCTGTTGGTGACGATAAAATTGTTTATATATTAAAATATAGCAATATAGAATGATCTTATTTAGTATAATATTTAAATAAAACATTTTTATTTTATTGTAATCGACAGCTTGTTCGTTTATAGGCTTATTACTTTAATACACTGAAATAATTCTATCAACTAACCTTACTATGAAGAAGTGAAAAGAGAGAGAAAGACATAAGAATGACAACTATTTCTCTTACAAGTACTTAGGGCCGTCTTTTTAGCTTCTGATATGATATTCAAATTCGTCGTGAAAACCCATCTGTTATCACCGGTCTCTTTAGATAAGAAATTTAGTTAAAAAAACATAAACCAAATAATTTAATACAAAGTTTTTTCGTAACGCAATAAAATAAAATAAGTATCCGATAGATAAGTGAGCGGTAATGTAATCTCCACTCACCAGCCCGGTGGCTATGCATATTTGCTGAGTCCGGGAGGGTTGTAGGGAGGGCGCGCCGTGGGAACAAGGCTCCCCATAGCCTCTCACTCACCCTGACGGTATACCCTCGTCGATTAGCGAATTAATACCATACGGTTTCATTGATATCGGGTTTTACTTTAAAATTTTGCGCTTTTTTACACGGTTCATAAAGTTAAATCACATTTTTAGGTTAGAAAAGGGGAGATTTTAAAATGTAGTTATTTTATTTACATCATGAAGGCATTAGTTGATAGCGTGTTCGAATACTGCGCCGATGGGCGTAGGATCGAATCCGAGCATCCGAGTCAGAACTTTCAGTGAAGGAAACATCGTGGTGAGTCCATAGTATAGTGGTAGGGCTTTTTCTAAATCTGCCTAGTTAGCTGCTACCCTCAAATCGAAAGAAATCTGTGTTAATTGTGGCGAAACTAACTAGAAGTCTAGAATAACAATTACTGTTATATTACACGATACGATATACAAGATACGGCGCAATAACTCACCATCTTGGCTTTTCGTTACGTTCATTGTGGTAGTATTTCTGGTGAGTAGAAGAGCGCTCCGCCCTAATCACGCCCTTTCTTTTATTGTTCAGCGGGATGCTACACGTGTAAATTAGCCTTACTAGGATATCTTTAATTGTTTTACTAGGCTCTGATGTAACCCGTATCCATTCTGATTAATTTAGCATTCGAATATACAAGCTTTCATCGCTTCAAGTTATGAAGGTTCAAATCTTCTAAAGTTCTAAGACTTATTATCACATTTTTATATCAGGTAAGAGTTTCTTATTTAGGTATAGGATTTATGAAGGCTCTAAGTAATTTGAAGAAGGTAACAGTATGAAAATACTAGAAAATTTGATGTTCTATAAAAAATACACCACAACCGTACGTAAGAAAAAAAGGCACACACAGAGCTAGTCACCGCATGCCCTTATAGCCCATTATCTCGTCATCTCTTCCTGTTTGTTCCAGTTTTTATGTAAGCCAGGTGTCTGGCGGCTACCTGACAACTCGGTAAGCGATACCGCGGTCATTATACTGAGCGATAGCGGGTACGATGCCGTCTGGACATTATTTAAAAAAGGTTTATTTTACCATCTTCAATACGTTGTAGTTGTTTTTAATCTCATGAAATGGGGCTATTCACGTATTACGTAAGCACTAAAAGGAGGCGGGGTGGTCTTTGATTTGCTTATTTTTGATGACATGACGTATGGGGGACCTGGGTGTGTAGCTCTGATCTGCTAAGCGCGTGGTCTTATCTACTAGAATACCATCACCTTGTAGCGAATCGCTATAAGTTAATCCCTTTATAGTCTATAAATTCCTCATTTCTAGACTTGTTAACTCCTGCTCATGAATCAACAAGAAAACCAGAACACAGTAAAAAACACTTATATAAATGTTTAGGGGAGGTTTATGTTAGGTTTAGAGAGGGACGGTAAGAAATTACAAAAATTTTGCTTACGGCTGAACGGCCCCAATATGATTTGGTATAAATGTTACCATTCAATAAAACTCAAAAGGCACATAATGATGTAACAATTGAAATATGACAACAAATATAGTGTTCCTAGGTTCGAATGACTCCTATGTCGTACGCCAGGGAATGCAAGGTACAATTCAACAGTCCGTTCTACGAAATTTTGATACCGGGCCCATTTAAGAACGGGTACGCCACTGGCCGTTGCATATGTAATACTAAAATCTTTTTTACAAGTATATTGAGAAAAACGCACATTTTAGTTTACATTATGTCTAATACAAAATCTGAATGAGTAATGTCTGTTATAATTTTACACCGTATTTCGTGAGTACGTTGATCGGTCCATTATTCAAATATCAGAACTTATCTATACATATAATAAGAATTTAAGTCGAACATGTCTGTACTTTATAGGTTTTTATGAAACAAAATCTTGCAGGTGACTAGGAATAAGTAATAAAATACGTTTCAATGATTTTTAGAAATGTCTGTCTGTCTGTTTGTTTGGACACGCGTCACTGCTAAAATATTGCGTTCAGGATAAAACCTCTTCAAAATGATAAAGCATATCCTCGTGTAACATTTAGTTTTGTTTAATTAAAATCGGTTTAGTCTATTAAAAGTTATTGTAATTTTAATGTCAACACGAGTTAAGTACACGAGAAAAGTAAATGAACTTAATTAAGTGACTTTATTAATTACTGTTTTTTACATAAAGTTCCACGAGGAAAAAGTCGCGGGCACAGCTAGTATAAATACGTAGATATAAAACTTGTTAACAGTCAACGAGATTCGAATATTATTTGTAGTTATTGGTAAAGAAAACATGTTTGACATTTAAACGCAATATATCACAGGAAGCCGAATACTAAAGGATGTGGTTTCATCGCTACTGAACATCCCTCGTATTTTAAATTAAAATAACTACTGAATTCATTAATTGGTTGCGAAGACCACAGAATCGGCTGCGTACCGCAACTGCATAACGAAATGCATAAACTAAAACGGAATTTTATATATCAATTTACGGCTAAATGAACTCAACGGACGTTTTTTACTTCCCTTAACTACAGGCAGTAGTTAGAGTGACAGTGTACGTTAGTTAGTACATGAATACGTTAAGTATTTTAGTATTTTTACTATGAAACAAATAGTAGAAGCCTAAAGGCTAAAACACACTTGTATTAATGATTATGGGATTTATGTTGTTTTTAGTAGCCTCATGACATTAGATTCTAGGTAGGCTCTTACTTCATAAATAAAATTAATCAATATTATTATAGTTTGCATCACTTTACTTAACACATGATCGTATGCAATTACATTCATAAACTCACAGGTTAAGATACAAATATGTTATATATCTAAGGGATTAATACTGTATTCAATTTAAGGCTTAGAAAGGCTCATGACTAATCAAATACTAGTTTGAAAAATATACCTCCATCTAAAAGAACCGGGTTATTCCACTAACATCCTTTTCTAGCATAGTTTTAAGGTAAATGTATTATGTTGAAGTGTTACCAAAACCATTGTTTTGCATTTTATAGCTGATTATAAACGGACAATACCGAGGAATCACTATCAGAAATCACTATTATCGGTGTTATCATTACATAGTATAAAACAAAGTCCCCTATCAGGTCTGTCTGTCTGTCTGTTCGCGATAAGCTCAAAAACTACTGAACGGATTTTCATACGGCTTTGGTATATAATTTGTCTAGATTTTTTTTATAACCAGGGCGGGACAACGTCTGCCGGGCCTGCTAGTTATTAATATTTATTCGAAATGCAAAACTAAAGTACATTCCGCAACACGGGTGGCCCAACGATTCATCCACCTGGCGCGGTCCGAACGCTACACCCGATCCGGAAGTACCGTGGGAACCCGGAACGGACATTATCTGATCGCGATAACAGATATAATTATGTACGTGACTTTTAATCTGTATTAAACATATTGTCAAACAACATTTACAAACAGTAATTGTATTAATTATGTTAATAAGAACATACGTACCTATACGTCATGTCAAAATTTAGTGCATTCGCAACATTTGTGCAAACTTTCATCTTCTCTTTCCTACTTTGGCAAACAATTGTCACTACCGTAGATCATTAGTGTCATTATTAAGACGGTAATTATTACAAAATGGCTTGAGATGGCTATAGTTTTCTAATAATACGTCGGCTCCTTTAATTATTTTTATGACATTTCAGAATTCATGTTATTATTTACCATCCAATTTACTTGTGCAATAACCAAGCTATACTACGCATCAACATTATATAATATAGGGGCAAATAAGATAAGATTGTGGATATAAAAGAAAAAAAAATCTACTATGTAACATATCGCCAAAAATTCCTCCAAATAAAAAAAAAACATACTATAGGTGGCTTTCAAGAGCCGTATAATTTGTGTCAGTGCACAAAAATTAACCAATCAGATGCAATAAGTATTCAGTGAAGCGGGCAATTTTATATTGTTTCAATTGTGGCCCATAGATTACGAAACTCAATACTATATAGTAGAATAATATAAATATAACAAAAAGGTTCGGTATCTATGTAATAATTTGGACATTTTATTTGAATAAATTAATATATATACTAGTATCAGAATATTTATTTTTAGGGCTAGTACCGAGACTCAGGACCTTGGTGAACGATAAATGAGGTTTTGCGACGGCAGTCGTTAGGAAATTAAGTTATTCGTGGCCAACAATTTCACAATATACCACATATAACATATACTAAGGTCAAAAATACTTTTGCGAGTTAAAGTTCATAAACGACTGGCATTATTTCACTACTAGAGATATAAATAAAGTAATTATTCTATGATATACACAAAATAGAATAAGTAGAAGTTACACTAACTAGTTGTCAAAGTTTATTTAGCATTTTTTCGTATCAGGTGTAGCTAGGTTCCAAAGTGTCTTTACCAATTTACTTGGTCATAAGTTAAAAGAGAACATAATGCGAGTTTTATTGTTAAAATTATTATTTAAATAGTATTGCCGTTTGGAAGTGTCTCTGTACATCCATAATATGACATTAATAATTTCTTTCTAGAATGGTTTTGAACCATAAATTTAAAAGGTCACAGTTCAATAATATACTGTATTCAATCAGCCTCCGATGTATTAGTGTATTTCCCATCAATTACGCACTTTTTTGCTCAAAACATGTGAAAAAAATCAAAAAGCTGTTATGAATCGTTTTTATAAATACGAGAAACCGTTTCTGAGTATTATTATATAGATATTTTTTTACTTTTATTGCGAAACACCGTTATACATCCTTCTTTTCGGAATAAAGTCGGAAGCGGAAATGGGCTGTTAAGTGACAGGTTGCATTTCGGATTTAGATATTGCTTCGCGAGTTTTCTTAAAAGGTATTATAAACAATAATTATATTATGTCATTAATTATAAATTAATATTATATTGATTGACCGCTACCACGTCTCAGTGCAACAAAAAACGTTTGGTTTTATTTGTGAGAGCTGAACCTAAAAGAGTTAATCTTAAACTAGTTATAGCGAGAGATCGAAATATTAGTAACTAAAACAATAAAAAGAATTAAAAACACGTTTCTTGGTTGACGGTTATACAAACAAAATCAAACGTTTTTTATTGCAGTAAGACGTGGTAGCGGCCAATCAGTTCCAGGCGCAAATGCAAAGTAACATTCACTTTAATATTTAGTTATGGTGTAAGTTATGGTTTAAGAGTCTTACCTTTAGCATGTAGCATTTTTAAATGGTCAACAGTTAGTTGCAATATCTCGGCTTTTTCTAATTTAGCGCTGCCTTGTTTCTCACAGGCGGCCGGGACGAGACGTTTTAATTCAGTCAGCGAAGTGTTGATCCGATCTCGCCGCTTCTTTTCAATTACTCCGCGCCGTCGCTTTCGAGTCATGAGTTGACAGGAGTCACCACCAGGAGACCTGGAATTACATTTTAACAGTTATAGTTATGTCTACATATTAGTTAGCCGGTTTGATAACCATACAGGACTCATATTTCTGTAATAAAAATAGAACACAACAGTACTTAGATCTTCAAAATACACTATGACGAATTGAATCGTTGAAAAATTGTTAAATTAGTCACAAAGTGTATGTAATAGTTATTGCACAGGATTACTCTGGTATGTAACTAGGATTCATATCGGTTTTTTACAAGATATTGTACGTTATTTCATGTATAAGTTTCTTTATGAGATAGCTACAATAAGCTAATTTATTTCGAACTAGCCTTTGACCGCAGCTTCGCTCACCTTAATTTAGATTTGACCTATCGGTTGGAAACATATTTTTTACCTTTGCCTTTTATGTACCCCTTATAACATGCGTGCAAAATTTAATTTTATTGGTTAAGTAGTGTAAAAGTGCAACAAACAAACAAACTCATATTCGCATTTATGATATTAGTTAGGATTGTTTGATTTTTCTAATATTCATGTTATATAAAACACCAGATATAGATATCTACTATTGTTTTAATTGACTATAGATGGCAAACCTACATAACCCTTACTATTTCGTATGTGTGTGTTTATATTCCACTAAACTCTGCCTCTTATAAGATTCTTATAGGAACATTTATAACACCTACATAGATTGATATTTGGAAAGGTTATGTTAATTTATAGCTTATTAATTTCTCCTGAAAACTTTCATGTCAATGTTACAGGAGATACAACAAAGTATAACCATGCGGCAACTGATCGCGAGATGAGAATTCATTAGTTTTTCGGTCTTAATTCGATTCCGTAAATATCATTGAAGTACATAAGTAATGAAGCTTGTAATCTGTTTTTGCTGGTGCTTTAAATATAAAAACGTCACAACACTAAAAACATTTTAAAAGATATAAGTATAAAATTGACAATATATTTGTCAAGGCAAGATTTTATATTTTGCAGCTCCTAAACTTGTTAGGTGTTATAGGCACATTTCTTTTTTACATATTTTGAACAAAAAAATGTAAGATTTTATAAATTGTGTCAGTTTATTTCCGTACAAATGAATGTAGACCTCACTGATGCACTAGTCAACAGACTGTTGGCGGCACGAGTTTAAAAAACCGTATTTATTACAAATTTCGAAAAACTTGAAAAATACCAAATTATGTAATGTAAAATAAAAAAATATATCCGCAATTTTGAGATCTGGGTATTAAAAAATCAACCGAGAGGTCAATTAAATATACTTCATCATCATCAGCAGCCTGTCAGAGACCCACTGCAGGGCCATAGGCCTCTTCCCGAAGGCAAGTATGGGTATTATCACGCCAGCCCACGACCTATTGGTGATTTCAAACTTTGCGAAATGCACAGTTCTATGTTTTCCCACAAACAATGGTATTACAAGAAAGAAAGAAGAATTTCTCGGGGTTAGGTTTCCTCATGATGTTTTCCTTCACCGTTAGCGATAGTGTTATCAATTTAAATTAGTACATTTTGGATTGATACTCAGCCAGTCGAACCCCTAGACCATCGCGACTTTTCGTAATCGTAAATATACTTACTGTGCGTCTTTGCTGCTTTCTTCTGAGAAGGCGTCGTCTTCGCTTTCTGAGTGTGTGCGCTTGTTGCGCGGCGCAGGCGCGGGGGGGGCCGCTGCCGGCACTGGTGGGCCCCAGCCGCCGTACCCCCACTGCGATGCCTGGCTCTGACCCTGTATATTAGTTTGCTCCATATGCCGATGGTGATATTCCATATTTCAACAATATAAATTTCGTAAATGTTGTTTATTTTAAATCACTAATATATTTTTATTGTCACTTCGTTCACTTATGTTTCGTATTCTTTTTTACAATTTTTAAAGCATGATTAATATTAATTATTTTTCACAATGAAATGGTAAAAGTTTTACACGTATTTAGGGCAGAATTAGATACAGTTTATCTGGGAAAGTCAATTTTCGCTCATTTCCTTCTAAGATATAGCGCACACGCAGTGATCGCACGTATCAGACACGTGCGCACGCGTCGACCTACCGCCGCGGAGTGTGCGGCCGCGTGCTGCCGTGTGCCGCCGCCCTTACGACACTCGCCGACCTATCCGAACCCTGCCTTATCTACCCCAGCATCCTTATACCACTATCAAAATACAATCCCAACCGTAACACTTAGGAATAAAGATTATTTTAGATAATTATAAAAGAAAAAATAACATTGCATTTCGTTAATTTTTAACGTAATACTGATATGCGACTTTAAGTCGCACTGCAGTGAAATTACGACTTCATTTTCGTGCTCATTCGCGAAGATAAATGATGGTTCATATTTGCAATGGTGCTATATGCGTAAGGTATTCAATTTAAGACCTTGTGATAGTAGAATTAAGTGTACTATTTGATTGTTATGCTGTGTGGGAGAAATAATAGTGCCTCGTGTCGAGCGCACGGTGGGAAGTGGCCGACAATTAGGAAACGCTGTTATTTGACTATGCTGTGTGATCTCGCCTTTAGGGTGGTAAGGGATGCATCGTGGGATGATTGGTATGCGAAAATCCCAAGGGTCAGTTACATATTAGCACATATTTATTTACTGCTAGTGTTTACCTGTGGCTTGACCCATGTTGTATTATTTCTATTCGTAAAGAACAATGACATGTGTTATATATAAATTAGTGTAATAATCACAATATTTTTTTATATTCTTGACTTTAATAAGAGAGTATTTATTTAGTGTAAAATATGGGCATTTATAGGTAGATGGCATATTTAGGAATTTTGTAGTGATTCTGTTATAATGAAGAATTGACATAATAATCATCCTCTAATAGTCGATATCGAGTTACGTTGTTACGTAGCTTATGGTAACTGACAAAGTGTCTCATAAACATTGACTTGTATATAATCTATCTCGTTTTCAAAAAGCGATAAGTGATCCGATTTTTAAAATACATTCACTAATAGGAGCTAAACTAATTTCTGAATTCCTGAAAATTCTATAGGTTATTTTTTAATTTGATTTGATTTTATAACATACTTGATTAACATATACAATGTCACGGGCGAATGCTAGTAAAATATACAATTGCATGTACTGCTGTAATAACGTATAATAACTAAGGAGCGGTATGGATTTTATAACTTTATAGACCGCATATCAACACTTAGGTATTCGAAACTCGCATATGAAATATAATTTAGTAATAATAATCTATGTAATTTAATGTATTCTGGTTTACAAGATTTTAACGGTAATTTAAAGTAATGTTTGGTTTTTCATAATACTTCTTATCATAAACAAAATTCCAGTATCGTTTGTTTTTTTCAGCTATGCTCGTCAATATTGTGACAGAGTATAATATCATCAAGCGAATGAAGTTGCGAACATTTGCCAGTTACCTATATTTAAAATCCTAGACTTTCCATGTTTTTTTTTGTACGAACTGACTATCGTTTTTGGTGTTACGGACCTTTACAGCATCACCGAGCTTTATTTTCATGAAAGATTGTGTAACACGTGAATACTACTGACCTAAAGGTTGCGATTGCTCCTTGCTCCAGATTTAGTAAGAACAGATATAGGTATATGTATGTACCCTAGTATGTATGTATACTACCGAGAGGTAGTGTACCCGGTGATTCAAAAGCATTTTTCCAGGAACGAAATTGAAGGCACCATCTACTTTAAAATAAAACATTTAATGAAAGGCTTCATAAAGAGTTATATACGTATGTTGTAGACCTACTTATTTATCCCCAGTTTGTGCGTTTATCCTACAAACTACCTACCGAGCCTTCATTGTTCTTAAAATAATTTTATTGATACAAACTGTGACGTAATTATCATTGGATGAACCTGCATTGGTTGCAAGCACGTGTCTCATGGAATGCGAACGCGTCACGGAGCGTATGTCACGTGACGCGTCACCCATGGGACAATTATTGGTACGTCACATCAAATCCGACGACGTAAATGAAACGCGTGCTTAATAAATGACACCTGACAGTCATTAGCAAATATTTAATAGGTGGGAGATAGATTGTCTAAAAATAGGTACTCGTGTGGCTATGTAGTCTATACTAATATTATAAAGAGGTAAAGTTTGTGACGTTGTGGGTTTGTGAGTTTGTGAGTTTGTGACGTTGTGACGTTCTGGCGTTGTAAGGGATAATCTCAGGAACTACTGGTCCGATTTGAATAATTCTTTCAGTGTTATATAGCTCATTCGTCGAGAATGGTTATAGGCTATATATCATCACGCTAAGGCTAATAGGAGCGGAGCACAGATGAAAAATGTTTCAAAATCGAGATGTTTTTTTTCTTTTTGAGAGCTTCTGCTGTGTGTCAGCGTTAGCCCAGAGTAGTAACTATTACTACGCGGGCGAAGTCGCGGGCAGGGGCTATAATCTATATACTTATACTAATATTATAAAGAGGTAAAGTTTGTGAGTTTGTGACGTTGTAGGGGGTAATCTCAAGAACTACTAAACCGATTTTGAAAATTCTTTTACCAATAGAAAGCCACGTTATTTGTGAGTGTCAAAGGCTCTATATCATCACGCTAAGACCAATAGGAGCGGAGCAACAATGAAAAATGTTTTAAAATCGGGGTATTTTTTCCTTTTGAGAGCTTCCGCTGCGTCTTGCCCAAAATAACTATTCCACGCGTACGAAGTCGCGGGCAGAAGTTATTAACTAATTATATTATCTATAATCTATACTAATATTATAAAGAGTTATAGTTTGTGAGATTGTAGGGGGTAATATCTGGAGAGTCGGAGAAAAATGGTCGAACGAAAACGTTTCTTACGAACGCTGCCTTAATTATGAGATATATATGATTGAGTTCTAGAGAAAAGTTGTAGCTTGATAATGCCTATTGCCGCCCAATGAAGTGGGCACGGGTCGGCTAGTCATAAATATGCAGGGATATGATTAGGTACTTGTGCCTATTTAATACAGTGACGCGTGTACATACGAACAGACAATTTCTAAAATTGATTGAAATATATTTTATTACTTATTACTAGACATCGGCAACAATTTGACGTGGTAACGTCTTATAAATCGATGAATACCGGCTGCACGCACAAAAACCATGACTAATTGTCACGTTCCGCCTGAGCCAAATGTACAAGCGAGAGCGCAGAACAAGCGATAGAGAGGTGCGATCGGCCTAAGTGTTCGGCTTGTGACGCAATTATCCTTATATAGATTTATCTCTCTTCCACTCCATCGGCCTATACGTCTGTCTTATGACGTTATCACATAAAATTATCGTCCGTAAACCGACTTTCCAGACAACCTTTTTAAAAAAACCTAAAAGTACAAACACATTACATTTACATTCTCACTATAGGTATAGATTTATCAGCGGCCGACTTAATTTGCATTTAAATCTTTATAAATAACTGGATAATAGTACCTACGAATTTGTCTACATTGCTTAGCGCATGCCACGCATCGCTTGCTCCACTTCTCTTCAAGAAAATGCACATCGTTGAATTGGCAGTATTTATAAAAACGTAGTTTCGTAAAACTTTATTAAATTAAGAGGACATGCCATTTTTAGATATGCGCCAAATATATCTAAGAAATTAAACTAAAATTTATTGGCAGTGACACCTTTATAAGTTTATGTACATGGATGAAACCTTATATTAATTTCATGTAACTATTTGTGTAGCGCACACCGAGTTAGTTCTGAAATGGCAGATTTATTCCAACTTCATATTTATCATTATAATTTGGACAATTCAAACAATATATTTATAAATTATAATATATGTGTTATTCAGATGTACAAGCTATTTTATAATAAATAAATAAAATAAATAAATAAAAAAGCCTGTTTATTCCACTATATTGTTACATTTTTTTAAATACAATTTTTTTTTGTGATTAATTTTTGTGGACCCCTTTTCGGGTAAAGGTCTCCTCCAGAGAAAGCCAAGTGTCACGACTCCTTGCAGTGTCTATCCAGCTCCTACCAGCTATAGATTGTAGTTCGTCTCTCCATCGAGCTTTTGGCATTCCTCTACTTCTATATCCGTGAGGCCCGTTCCACAGAGTTACAGGTTTTGTCCCTCTATTATCCGGGATACGGGCCACATGTCCTGCACATCTCAATTTTAAGCTGCAAGCGAAGTATAGAGCATCTATTACTTTGGTTTTCTCTCTTACTTTTTTGTGCCGAATTCTGTCTTTTAGTTTAATTTGTAGTGAGCTGCGTTCTAATGCTCTTTGGCATGATGTAAACTTCCTATTTATTTTTGAGTCGAATATCCACGTTTGGTTTCCATACGTGAGACAAGGTAAGATACATGTATCCATTACTTTCTTCTTTAGTTTTAGATTTATTTCTGACTTCAGAACATCTTTGTAAGCCCAGAATTTTTTCCAAGTTATTGCGATTCGTCTGTCTATTATATTTTATAACTAGCGGGCCCGGCACACGTTGCCCCGCCCTGATTGTAAAAAAATTCGTGACAAATTATATACCAAAACGTTCCTCATGAATCACTTTATCCACTGGTGAAAACCGCTTGGAAATCCGTTCAGTAGTTTTTGAGTTTATCGCGAACAGACAGACGCGGCAAGGGACTTTGTTTTATACTATGTAATGATAAGCATTATTAAAATCCGTGTGGTAGGTGTTGTATAAAATAGGAACAAAAAAAAGTCGAAATAAGGGTTGCCGACAGAAGTGAAAATTCAAAACAATGAAATAAATGGGTTCTCTTTTGAATTTTTGATACTAACTATAGTGTGAATGACAATATGTATTCACATTTCAGAATTTATTAATTGAAATTATTATCATTAGTATGGTTTTCATATCTATCGGCACTCGGAGCAAGAATTATTTTATACCTTTTTATTAAGTCAATCAAATGTACGATGTGCTGCAAAATATCAATACTACATGTAAACAGACCCCTGTACTACGTGTCGCTAGTCTGACGCAAGCCGCGCGAGCGCAATACGGCCGGTTATGCTTACGTAACATGTCATGACGCGAAATTATAAATTTATATCTTGCCAAAAATATCGCTTAACGCGCCCAAAGAAGTTTTCACTTCAAAAACAGTTGTGATTTTCTTAAAAAGCAAAATTTTCTAATAGCAGATTTTGCTGGTGCAGTATAATTTTTTTTTGGCTGACGTGGCTTGGTACACAAGCGAACACTGAGCAGTGGCGAAATAAAGTGACGTAAACGTAATTTTTTTTGTTCAAAATGAATCATGTTCGGTTTGGTACTGATCTAACAAGACACATTTTCCGGGGCTGTGAAGGTGGAACATCGCAACTCACGTTAGACGATCGGAAATCCTTCATACTTTGCTTATTAACCAGAGATGCTCAACGTTTACATACGAATAGGTTGTTTATTACGAAATCCTCTTATCGTGTAATCCCATCGAACGTGGTGGAGGCAGTCACTCTCCAACGACACTGTATTGTACTGCGTATAATCCTCTTGAGAACGCCTTTCATCCGAAATTCATAAAAAATACTCTTCGACGAAATTTAAAGATTGCATTGTTGCAAAATATTTTGGACCAAACATCACGCCGTATCATTACTGAAGTAGGTAGATATAACCTACAACCATTGTTCTATTCATTTGCAGATTTTTTCGTTATGTACATTATTTTGGGTCATTTTACATTTGAGAGATTAATAAAACTAGAGAACAGTTTAAAGCGTTGGTTATATTCAAACATGCAACATGGCATCTCGCGAATCATTACAAAGCAAGTTTCAGAAATTCTGTATCTTAACTCTACCCTCCTTTTTTTTATTAACCTGGGGAAATCCCTTATGGATACCTACCCTCCCGAGGGAGAGAGTGAGTTATGTCCGACTCGTACGGACTAAATCCCATGGTGTACTGACAGGCCGTATTTGTTGGGGCGGCAAGGGATCGTACTAGCTTCTCAACCTTGGATACCAGCCCAAACGGCCCGCCCGCAGGAAGGAGACCGTCGGGCTCCTGTCTAACAGAGAGACAGGCTGAGTACACTCCAGCTGCCTCCACTCCACTCGTTGGCGGAGATGGTCGCTCTGAGAATCTTCTTCGCGGGCTCTCTCCGCCGCCTCCTTCTACAAGAGGACCTCCTCGCAACAGGAAGTCATCGCTTGCTATGCTTGTTCGCTGCCGAGCATGGCCGAAACCAAACCCGGCAGCGATAAATCTTGTCCTAACGTAGCCAAATACTTGATAATTTAACGTCTATCCGTAAAAACTTTGAAACACATCAAAATGCCGCCCATTTTTAGGCCGCGTGGCAAAGAGTTAGTACGTCTTCCTTTTTTTTCATCAAACTGACTACGCTATGGACCTGACAAAGTCTTTACACCTTCACCGGACTACACACGCCTTCTCTACATACTTTAATCATAAATAGTTGAAAATAAAGAGATTCAGTGATAACACGCTCGAATAACGCGTCCAACAGTGTAGATGTTAATCCAACAATTAATTTGAGATTTCACCCAAGACAAACTTTGTTACAACATAGCAAGGTGGTAGCGCAGTCTCTAGTGTACTTATTAATGTACAAGTTACTTTTTAAAAATAAAAATCTTCCTGAAATAACTTATCAGTATGTTAAAACAGCTATGTTTGAGAGAGAATAAAAAAAAGTCGAAGCAGTCACAAGGACTGCCGACTAAAATGAAAACTCAAAACAATGAAATAAATGTGTTCTCTTTTGAATTTTCATATGAATAATAGTGTGAATGACAATAAATATTTAAATATCAGAATTTGTTTATTGAAATTATTAACATTAGTGTGGTTTTGATATCTATTTTCACTCCGAGCAAAAATTATATACATTTTTATAAAGTCTATTAATCAATAAAACGTACTTTATTGAAACGTACTAAGCTGTAAAATATCAATATAAAATGTACAAAGTCCCCATTACTAGGCGTCGCTAGTCGGGCGCAAGCCGCACAAGTGCAATACGGCCGGTCATGCGTACGTAGCATGATATGACGCGAAATTATAATTTATCTCCTGCCTTACAAATCCTAAAAATGTACCAATAAGACGACAGACTGAACTTTTGCTTTCGCATATAAACTCTAGTATCTTTTATGAGCCAGCACCAACAATTTAAAAATGTACTTGATAGACCGAAATGCAAAAACGCTAGCGGGAACACTTTTCATAACAAACAATCTTTTATAAAAATTCTACGATACGTGTCAGTGGCATCAAAAAAGTCTATTGAAAAACCTCATGGTATCCCAATTTTTTTCTGATTCCTTTAACCCGTTTTTTGTAGGCGTGAGAAGGAGTCATGGGACTTTTGGACAGGTGATGGTTAACGCCGTCCTATTGTAGTATTCAGTATTACGTGGTGTATTGTCGCAAAACGAAAGGTAAAGTTCGGAGTTAACAGTTTTTATGGGGGTCTAATTCTGTTTTACAAAAATAGGTAACTATAATTCTAAATCATTGAAGTGATAGAATACCTAATAATAGTGGTTTGACCGGTGGAATATAAATTCGAAGACCAAAGCATCTATCAAAGAATTTCTCGGAATTCACGTACATTAACTAATTTCAGTTGGTAGCACTATTGGCTGGTGGTGAGGAAACGTCGTGAGGAAAGCTGAACCTGAGAAATGTTCCGGTAGTGGCACCATATGTGGGAAAATATAGAACTGTGAATTTCTTGGAGTTTTAAATCACCAATGAGCGATAGACAGACGTATTGATTATACCTTCTTTCTGGAATAAGTTTATGTCCCTGCAGTAGATTTCTTACAGGCTGGTGATGATGATGATTATTAAAGTAAATATGAAAATCTCTTGGGATTGAAGGACGAAATTAAAAAACACTATGAAAGTTGAGATATCTGCGTGTTTTTTTTTCCACGAAAAAGGTTTTTATGCTGTATATTTTACAATAACTCGTCATTTTGTGGCGCTGAGCTATGTTCTATTGTGATTAAGTTTTATATTATAGTTTCACGTAGACGAATCCGTGGGAAGTTGCTAATAAAATATAAGAAATGCGATAAAGTATAAGAATAAGATAAAGTAAAATAGTGAAACGAATCAGTGTTTTGGAGATCGGTTGCCCGTTATCTAAATGAATCCGTCCCTGACTTTTCCTCAGCGTATTGATAGTCTATGAGTTTCATAAGTGGCATTATAGTGACTTGGTTTATTTACTTAAGTTATTATGTAGTTTGTGGGTAACTTGGATTTTGTTGATGAGACCACACAGCATATTGTTCAGTATTTCATTAATCATTTCATAGTTGGAGAATTATATTTATTTAAGTAAAATTATCATTCAAATAATTCTAACAGTTTAATCAGACGAAATCTATACTATAATAAAACTGTAGCAAGGTCAAATCTGTACATTAAATATTTTTTGTCTATACTATAATAAAACTGTAGCAAGGTCAAATCTGTACATTAAATATTTTTTGAAAATTTTGATTGGGGTAGACTTTGTTATCGATATAGAAGCCAAAACTAATCTTTTTACAATTTTTGTCTGTCTGTCTGTCTGTCTTTCTGTCCCTGTGAACACGCATCACGCTGAAAGTACTGAACCGATTTTGACGAAACTTGGCACAGTGATAACTAATATTACGAGATTACATCTAGGATACTTTTTATCTCATAAAACGCAAGGGATTCTCCAGGATCTGCCTGTTTGTCTGTCCCTTTGAACACGTATCACTCTGAAAATACTGAACCAATTTTGTCGAAATTTGGCACAGTGATAACTAATATTACAAGGTTATATCCAGTGGACTTTTTATCTCATAAAACGCAAGGGATTCTGCAGGATAACGGACGAAAATCTAAAATTTGTAGTTAATGAAATTCTTATCGGATTTTGGTAAATTTTCTTTGTGCTATGTATAGCAGACAGATTAGCTAAAAATTTAAGCTATATTTCCCTAAGCTACTTTAAAAAAAAATACCAAAAAAAAAAAGCGCTGGGTTCCGAACCGTCGGCTCCGTCGAACCACATAATGTCCAGTACCTACGTTATAACTGAGCTACGGCTACATGACATTTCTGTGCGTAATTATTAACCACATATGAAACAAATATGTGTAAACGAAACTGTCACTTATATGTTGTTACACTTATTTTATTGTATGAAAAATGTTTACTAAACAAAGGTGACAAGATTTTTTCCTAAAACACAAACCTAGATAATAGTTACATTGCATTGTAGAAGATGAATCTCAATTAGAGTTCTATCAGTACGTGTGTTGTTTCGATATCTGATACAATTAGTTTTCTAAATACTGGTGAGTCTTGAAGTAGTTGGGTTTTAGGTTTGTGAATCTACGATTAAAATAAATCAGTTGAAGTGTTTGCAGTTACCATACTATGTTGTATTTATACTAATATTGTAATGAGAGGTAAAGTTTTGTTTCCGAGGAATCCTTGGTACCACTAATGTGATTTAAAAAAATCTTTCACTGTTAGAAAGGTATATTATCCCAAGTTCAGTATTAGTGAAAAAGGTGGTTTATATGTCAAAAGTAAAAAAAATTGACGAAATTAATATTGAATGCAGATTTCACGTATAACTTTACAAATTCTTTTAAAACAAACAACTAAATCAAAATGGAAATTTAATGTAGATAAAGTTTAATTTTTACAGTATGTTAAGCGATGAAGTTACAAGGGGTACTGGGAAGACATTTGTCGGCAATATATGTAGGTTAATTTTTATTTTCATTAGACACTTTAGGTAATGCTGCGAACAGGTTCTAGGCTTATTTTAAAAGATTTCTCACATACCAACATACACATACCAACTCTATCAAACATATGTTTGAGTGAGTCCCTGGATAGTTTGGATTCACAATTGGAAGTGCTATATGTCGCTGCAATCGGGTTTTAGGTTTTTTAGGATTATTTGCGTTTAAAAATACAATTGAAACCGGTAATAACCGATTTAGTGCAGACGAAGTTGCACGGGTCAGCTAGTCTTCAATAAACTTTATTTTGTTTAAAAAAAGTTATAGGTATAGTAAAATATATATACTTATTCATTAATTAACTTTAACAAACTCTTGCTTTGTCGCGTTATTTTAGTGTGAATTGGATTCAATTTTAGTGTCAATTGCACAAAGTCGCTTTTAAAGGCTATAAGTTTATTTAAGGTTTTTGTGAATTCATTGTCATTCTATGACAATATAATTGAACATATACTAATGTCAGAAACACATCCTGTCTGAAAAGTAGTAGTAGGAATTTTAAATAAAGAGGATTGTTATTTTGTACTAAAGCAAGCGAAAGAACTAGTATAGTATAAATCTGAAGCCAAGTACGTTTAGGTGTGTTCCGGCAGCCACACTTGAGAGCCAGTCTCCTCTAGATTTAGCGTGCTTACCATCTTGGACCATGCCGTTGTTTAACATCAGAAGAGATTGAGGTCAAACGATAAAATCTATAAAGTATGTAAAAGTTCATGGCCACATTATTTATTTAGTTTACTTTACGTTTTAGAATCAAAATATATTCAGTTTTAATTAATATGCACTATGAAAGTTGTTTTACTTAAGAAAATGTACATCGTAGTCAATGGTTAAGTAATCATTTTTGTTTAGAATATGCCGATGTAACAGTGATTGTAAACCCATTAAATAAATAAATTATTTATAGTACATTGCTGGTGCGTTACCTGCAAGAAATGATTAGGGATAAAAATGAGATTTAATAAAATCTCAATAAATGTTATACAACTGGCCGCCAGATGGAAACTTGCCCAGTAGACTCTATGGTCTCACGTTGTAAGGCAATGTTTATTCGCTGAGCGAGGTACTGGCTAAACGATACGCATCGACTTCAAATGTGTGATTTTAATTCCAAACGGTGCAATTATATAACACCTGCATACAGAAGAAATTATGACTTACAAAATAAATCTGAATAATAGTACAACAAGAGTGTTGAAAGACCAACAGCTAGTTATTGTTGCCGAACTGAAACGTATAACAATGGCAGGTTATTTCTTTTTCATGCGTTTTATTATAACGTTACTCTTCTTTTATTACCTTTTTTTTTTCTTTATATGTCAGCTGACCTAAATAATTATTTCAGTATTAGGAATCTACCAGTAGACCGTCTAGTGCATGTAAAAGTCATACATCATTTAACCTTCAATAGGTTCAAGGTCCAGAAGACGGATTTGCCACAGGAGTCTGAGGCATATATGTAATACTGAGCATGCACACTTCTTTAGTAACCAAACAAACAATAGTTACACCAAAAAAACATCATTCAAACATTACTGTATTTGATTTCAAATGACAAAAATAATCAACGCTTTGTCAATAAACTTTATGATGGTCGAAATAAGACCTATTTTAGACTTATTTGAATATGACGGTAATTGGGTACGGGGTTCGTTTCCCGTGTGAATGCGGAGCGGCGCGGCGGTGAGGGTGGGTTACTGTTAGATTTATACGATAATGTGAATTGATTGTTACGTTTGGTAAATTGGGTTAGCGGTTTCTATTTGTTTGAGTTGATAATTTGCGAGCGAATCAACTGAGCAATATGATGTAACTTATTAAATTATTTACTTTTGAATAATAATAATCGACCCCTATTAATACTGATGTTTCAAAGATTAGGAAAGCGTATATCTTGGTTCTTTATAAACAATGACATCTAGTTTACACTAGACATGCTTAGAAATTACATACATACATTACATAACATTTTGAGGAAATTGTTGGGTTTTTGTTCACTTCGACGTATATGGTAAGAAAATTTACAAAAATGAGTAAATTTTTTTACCTGTTTTATAGGTTTTATTTTAGAGACAAATTTCTAAAAATACTATTATATTAGCTGTAGATTACGAAAACTATTGGTTGCGCCTCCAAAAGGATAACCGAGATGATATATTACATGGAAACTAATTACTAACGTTATGATAAAAGTTAAATCGAACTCACAAAATGTTATGCAGGATTTAAATTGACACTTAAAGTGATAGAAAATAAAAAAAATATTGAAATTATAGTAAAGTGTGGCTTATTAAATTATCTCGATTCTTTATCCTCCTCCATTCTATTCTCTCCCTATTCGTTTTTTCTCTATTCTTCTCGATAACTGGGTTGTTTTCCAAACCACGGGTAGTTTTAATATTTATATGTGCCTTCTTAGGGCCTAAATTGAATAAAGTATTTTTGATTTTGATTTTATGCTAAAACTATACTGTTCGAGTCATAGACGACGTAGCCTTATTCATTCAAGTCACTGAACGATTGTTAGTACGCGGTCTACTAAAATGAGAGGGCACATTCATGAGTATATAAGTGATAAAAAATGAACAACAATACACAGATATCTCTATTACATTTTTCTCGTTTACTCCTTGAAATAGTCATGTTAGTGCGAATGGTGCTGCTAATTATTGTTGTACGTAATTCTTAAAAAAAATACTAGCAATTTGTTTGCCAAGTGAGTATGTGCAAGTAAATTTCCAGTATCGATTCAGAGAGTGAAAACTGAGCTCTCAAAAGGCTGTGGTTGGTAACATGCACTGCAATATGAGCTGTTTCGAGTCAGCCCTTTAGTACTTCCCTTCTGTTTAATATTGTTTGTTTGTTATTTTGTTTTTTGTTTGTTTGTTTAATGTTGACCAGATGACTTACTTGCTACATACTTCACATATACCTAACCTTTTACCTCTTGTCCCTATTGCCTGAATTGTGAACTGTTTGACGAATCGATCCCTTGTCAACAACCAAGCTGTAACTTAACAAGTGTTGTGATGTTTTCTATCGATAATTTTCTTGTACCATAGGAGGTCCAAAGGACCTTGTATGTATTAAATATTATAGTGGACGTTACTTTGCACTGCCGCCTGGAATTGATTGGCCACTAACACGTCTTATTGTAATAGAAAACGTTTCAATTTATTTTCGCGACGTGTTCCTGAAAAAGTTAAATCTTATAGTAACAGAAATAGCAAAATATTATTAAAAAACGCGTCCTTGGCTGGCGACGGTTTGAACCTGACGGTGGTTGAAACTGTAAGTATGAAACTGTAAAATATAAAGAAATATAATTAATTAAATTCTATTGCAAATTAACGTGTAATGAGTAATAATCACGATCGATTACACGTGTTTCGCTCCTTCAAGAAACATCTTCAGACCGATGTTGACTCTTCTGATGCAAGCGGGCGACTATGTAGTGCCAGATCTTTATGACCCCAATTTAAAAGAACTGATATTGTTATAATTATTTATTACGAACAATGTATTGCTTAATATGTTGGTATATTGCCTCTTAAGTGTTCTATATTTACGGTACAATTTATTATCTCTTTCACACTCGTAATATTGCTTGAGTTATGTCATAAAGTAACGTATGAAAGAAATACTTCCTAGTTGCTTTAATTCAGCGCGATGTAGTAATCATATATGAGGTCTAAATCAAAATTACTTCGTACAATTTAGGCTATGAGAAGAAACTTATGAACGTCAAAGCTACCACCGGTTCGGAAAATAGGTCAGTCATCGAGAAGAACCGGCAAGAAACTCGATCTAGTTTATCTTTTCAAGAGAACATATGTCTACAAACATAGATCAGTTTATGGCGGATGTTCAGAGAGGGGCATCATTTCCAGACGTCACCATCGTTCACTTATTGATCCACCCTATAATAGCCTTTAGTCATTAAAACCCGCTTGACATGGTACTCGAACTCACTATCCGGCAAATCGGTAATGTGCTTTGAAATTTTGTTATAAAACCCATAATGCCTAAAAAGAACTGTTTTTGGCCTTAGTGAGCCTAAAACATGGAAAGAGCAATTTGTTACTGTTTCTTGTATTTAAATGGTTGATTTAACCTTCCGCGTTCAATATTAATATGTAATGTGTATAAATTGCTCGAGTTCACGGTGATTTCACCCCCGTTTTTAACAGTCAAGTATGAGAGTATTGTTAGGATGCGCGTGCGCCGGTCGCGTGTGACAGCGCGCGCGCCGCCGGTCGCACGCGTGCCCTAATATAGAACGAGGGAAGCGACAGGTTCAATTTACTAAATCGATTTTTTTATGTGTTTACAACAAATGTAATAACTGCAATGCTACATTATGACGCATTTTCTTTGCGTATTTATTATTTTGTAAATGTGTATTTCATACTGGAAGACAGATATAAACAAGATTGACTGTTCGCATGATTGTGAGGTTAGCATTATGATAATTCATAGTCAAAAAACGCTTTCACTGTGTATGACTCCTTTAATTATAGATTATTTTTTGAGCTTAATCGTAGATATTTTAACTAATATTATAAATGGAAATATCAGTTTGTGTGTGTTTGTTACGCTTTGACGTTTTAACTACTTAACCGATCTCTATTGTTCAGTAAGTTAATAAAGTGTACACCATGTTCTTCTCTGTATACTTTATATTCGTGTCATCGTGTCGTTTATGCAGTGGCCAATTTTTGATACCTCGATTCATTGATACAAAACGATGGTTGTATAGATGTCGATGTGAGGAAAAGGATAAATGCAGGATGCATGAAACAGCGAAAGACGTCTGGGGTAGCTTGCGACCCACGAATACCCTTGAAACGTAAGAGAAAGGTGTATAAAACTATTATAAGAGCACTCATGCTGTATGCATCTGAGTGCTGGGCTACGAAAGAGGCAGATAAGAGAGATGGAAGAGATGTTCACACGAATGTGTGGTATAACTAGATTGGATAAGATTAAAAATGAGTATATTAGAGGAAGTTGAAAATAGCACCAATGACAAAGAAGTTGAGAAGTAATAGGTTAGCAGGTTATAAGCATGTCATGAGGAGAAATGAAAATCATGAAACTAAAAAAAGTTTTAAATGTGAAGGTAGCTGGATATAGGAGTAGAGGAATACTAACAAGGGTGAGTATGGATGGATTGTGTGAAAAATGATATGTGTATAAAAGGTGTGACTACTGAGATGATATCTGACAGAGAGAGTGGAAAAGGAAAACATGTTGTACCGATTCTACTTAGATGTTGATGTCGAGATAACATTCAGATGAGAGGATTTTTTAAAGTTACTTGGTACTTACCTGACTTATCGTTATATTTTGGCTCATCTTTATGTTATTCTGATATATAAATTACGTTACTACAAATTTCAACAAAATCCTATCATTCGTTTTTATGTGAAAGGGTGTCAAGCATACATCAGTTCCGACAATCTTTATCGCTTGTAAATATTTATAGAATTGTCATGTTTTCTCTTAAGTTCCCTATCGCAATAATTTCCTAATAGTTTTTGCTAGACAACTGGCGTCTAATCTAGGGCAAGATAAAACTGTATTGAAACTTATTTAATATCCGTATTGCGTGCGATTAAACGTGAATTGGAGTTTTCATAGAGTAAGGATTGAAAACCGATTTCGGACTTAATTTTACGGTTTTCCGTTAAATCCAAAAAACGTTTACAATCTCGATTCCAGGTGTTCTGATACGCTCATTCGTAATGTAGCTATTATTTTGTTATTCGAATTAGAACTCACGTCAATGATTCTCATGAATATCTTAAAAGATATCACAGATTTAAAATCACGCAAAACAAAGAAAAAATTGTCTGTGTGAAGACTCTTACGTAGCTTTTATAACTTTCATGAACTTTAAATTGATATTTAATTATTTATTTTCACATTTAAATATAAAGTAAGATTTAATTAATGGAATAAATTGGTATTTTAGTTGTATTGATAAGCGGCTAAAAATGGATTCAAATGCTTTAAACACTTTACATGCCACATTAGTAGAATGCAACCTACGAAGCCGGGGCAGGTCACAGTAGAAATTAATCAAAATCGGTAAATACCGATTATTACCGGTATTTTAATAATCTTTCATCTCTAGTCACGGTTTCGTTAATTCAGTCGGAATGGTTATTCATGGCACGTCCTTGGAAGCACCACAAAGGAATCGGTAGATACGTCAGTGAGTTAGTTATATAGTTCAAATTAATGATTAGGCTTGGTTATTAATAGAGGTAAAAGATTTGAAAACTTAGGTCGCTTACAATATTTTGAATGTATGTTCTCGTTACATAAATACCGGGATTTACATAACTTTTAAATCTATAATCGTTTGATGATTTGTAAGAAATGTTAGATCGTGATGTCTTTTTGATATTTTGTTAAAATAGACAATAGATAACACACCAGAGGATATTAGTGATTAAGAATGCTGTACAATTTTTTATATTGGTCTAAGGCATATCCAAAGTTGTCTATATCGACCCCCAGTGGTCCATGCCGACAAGCAAGTCCGTCGACGTCGACGAAAAAACAATTTGGGGTTCCATGAGATGCAAATAAGGGTCAACGATAATGGACTCATTTAAGTAGGTCCTGCATTTAAATTACTTTTCCATGAATGAAACAATACATATATGTACTTATACTGTCCACTTTGAGAGATATCTGTCTATGTAAGTGATGAAACCACCTTTTCAAAACATATTTGAAGACGAGGAATAGGCAAAAAATTAATATCAGGTAAGCAGCCGAAAACGAAGGAAAACATTGTGATAATACCATAATGTGGTCTTTTTCCAAGTGCACCTCTAGCTACCGTGTGGTTCATGTTGAAAATATGACACAGAGTACCTCTATAGGTAGGAGTGTTTTAGCAGCTGCATTTAAGAGTCTGTCCCCATCTACGTTTAGCGTGTTTACTATTTTAGATTGTCATTTAACATCAGCTGAGATTTTGATCAAACTCTACAATCTATAAAAGTATAAAAAAAAGATTTGAACTTTTTTTCATATAATTGTAATCCTTTCACCAAAATGACAAAATTATTCTTCGATACTTGTACACGTTACTTTATACTACATCAACAATATTTGCTATTCAAATAAAATAATTCCAAAGAAAAATGTTACTTATAAAAATTTATTTGTTGATCACTTCCTGCCACCTAGTGTTCTAAGAACTTCCTAAACTAAGTTTACAAATGTTGTCAACTATTTTGTATAGATGGCGCTATATTAAGAGAGAACTTACACAGCTCTTCACGAGTTTTTGCGGAATCTTGGAATGTCATGTAGTGATTTTGTATTTTATTTGACTCTATATTTTATAATATTGGAGGTGTTTTACGTAACATAGTAATGGAGCGTGGATTCTGACTTGTCACAAAAACTTCCTGAAAAGTTCTAACAAGACTGTCACCATCTTGTTAGTTAATTGAAATTATTGCAAGAAACTTGATTACCTATTCGACAATGGCAGTAATAATCTACTAAAAGATTGTTTGTCAAAAATAAAATATAAAAAAACGCTCTTCACTGTTTGTACAACAGTTTATAATCATAATTATAAGAAATCTAGGTTTACTAGATGGACTTACCTTATTAGTGTATGCTATAGAACAATATTGATCAACTTTCCTTAATGTACAGGTGTGAATTAAAATAAAACCATAATACAGCAATTTTTATTTAAAAAAATTACAATTAAATGTCACTTTCAATAAAGAAATTATATAAAATAATGTATGTACATAGACAAATATTTATTTTTCAAGTCCAGAAATAGAGAAATTAGTCCGTTTCAACCGAACGATCTCAAAATATTCACTTGTCGTGACTGGACCTCGAGTCGGGATCCGACATCACGTCCCTCGACTCGTTTATCTCCAGTTCGAAGTCGTCCACAGCCATCGGGGTATCTGTACAAGCAAACACTATTATTATCGACTATACTCTCAAATATTCAATTTATTACAAAATCTAAATATATAAACATCCAGTGTCATGATGTTTGTTCATGATGAAATCCGAAACTACTCAATTGTTCTGCGTGAAGGATAGGGAGGAGGAAGGAAGGAGGCCCTTATGTATAATTTGCTTCAATTTATAGTACGATTAATGCCCTCAATATTTTTTAATTATAAATTAAGTGATTGTCAATATTAATTATTATTATTAATTCTAAGTTTCATCAGTCTCGAATAGATGACGCCTTAAATTAGTTTGTTGACAGAAAACTGTAGGACCGACTGTTATAGATATGCCATAGAAAGCGCCACGGTGTTGCCGTTTTGAATTTCTTTTTTCAACTCCAGTATATTTGATGGTGCACTGTTCTTTTGATCTATTTACTACACGACCTCGCTTTTTCTCACTTCACGATCAAGTTTTAGGTAGACTCATTAACCCATAATATCTAATACTTTATTATAATTTTAAATCAACATGTAATAATTGAGCCACAGCAACGCGTAGCCGGGTCAGTGCCTGTGACAGAAGTGTGACTTTTTTGCTGGTGTAGGCCTTGACCTATATTATAACTGTATTTGTCTAATATTTTATTAGAGTTCATTTACTTATTCTTTAAAGAAATATTTTATATTACTGATTAATTAATTGTTAAAAATAGTAATGTACAAAAATAAGAATTAATCATAGAATGGTACGAAGAAAAACCATTAAACGAAGATGAAGGATGCATAAGGAAAACTATTTCATTATTAGAGATATTCGTTTTGTAAGTATTTATAGTCGACGCATTATGAACTGAGGCTTCGGGTTATAAATCATATTTATCGATCTGTCTCGCTCGCACTTACAGATCTTATGGAGAAGTGTAGTGATGTGCGTAAGAATTGTAGAATCTTGTATTTATAGAAAAACAACAACCATTACTCGTAACGATCAATCCTCTGACTCCTGTCAGAGTGTTAATGAAGGTCAAGTTGACGCATTCACTCCGTGTGCGCAGGTAGCTAAGTATTCATAACGAGTTGCATTGTGTGCACATTCTTACTGTCAGTGACATTTATTGGCCGACGATTTAGTTTAAAATGCGTCGACTATAGCTGTAAATTATATTGTGTGTTGAAAGGAAAAGAAATTTGATAGTTTATGATAATGGATTAATCGAAATATAGATGAAACTATGGAAAATATTAGAACGAATATTATGGCATTAGTTTTAAGTTCGATGGTAATGATTTTTAATTTATTTTACAGCATTAAAATACGTGATCTGGTTTATGTTGTTCAATATTGTGTGTTCATTTTTGTAATTTGGTAACATTTTGGTGTTATTCGGAGTAACTTTTGAATTAAGAATTTCAGTACAATTTGTGTAGAAATATTTATAGAAATGCCTACAATAATCTTAATATGCATATTTTAAAGAGCGAAAAGGTTAAGTTGATTTGACCGATAAGTTAACGATACAGAATTTGGAAAGTGAGTTTCTTCCAATGTATGAGGTATTTTTTAAGGTAAGAGTATGAGTTACTAGTGAGGGTATGGGTATAGTTAAGGATATATGCACGGGTAGAGGTAGGTGTACGGGTACGGGTAGGGGGTGCGGGTGCGGGTGCGGGTGCGGGTGCGGGTGCGGGTGCGGGTGCGGGTGCGGGTGCGGGTGCGGGTGCGGGTGCGGGTGTAGGGGTGCGGGTACCGAGATGGTCGAGCGTGACGCCCATGGCGCGGCGCAGCAGGGCGGGGCGGGCGAGCGCGCCGGGCGGGACGCGCGCCGCCATGCCGCGCAGGCACGCCGCCACCTGCCGCGCCGTCTCGCGCTCCGCCCCGCCCGCCCCCGCGCGCCCGCCCACCGCCGCGCACAGCCGCTCCCGCTGCTCCCTCTCCAGCTTGAAGATGAGCTCGTGCGTGTGCCGCAGCGCCGCCGAGATGCCGTAGTCGTGCTGGGAGCCCGCGACCTCGTCCTCGATCTCGTTCAGGAACTCCATGTCGATGCCGAGCTCCGACAGCGAGCGCAGCTCCTCCACGTCCACCTTCACCTTCGATACGTCCTGGGAGACGAAACACTCGCTTCTACATATCAGACTTCATATGTTCTAATGCTAAATCCACACTGACAGTCTTATTTTAAACAGCTATTACGCTTAATCTGTAAAAGCTGTCACGTTCATTTCCCAATATAATACAATAGAAAGGAAAATTCTATCACAAAAAATTGGTTCATTTTATTATCTTTGTGGTGTATTATGTAAACAGAGTAACACATAAGAAGATAAAACTTGGTATGTAAAATATAAGAATCAATAATAGAAACTGATCAAGTGAGAACTAAACACAACAAAATATATATGTGTAAATACATAACACAAACAAAATGTGTAATGGAGGGAAAGTCACTTTTCCGATAACTTTGAACCAATTTTGACTGTTTAAAATCAAACTATAATAGTAAATAGAATGCCATATATTTTTATCAAGTATAGTAATGGCATTAATTAAACCGGCTCTTGAAAGCAAATGCCTGGACAATTTTTTTCATTTAACCTGTTTGCCTTAGCAATATAAACACTAAAACTAACATAACATGAGTAAATCATCAACTCCTATAGTCTCTCGACTATACCACAGACACTTGCATGGAATGGCGAAAAAAAATTAATGTGTGCAAGCTAACGCTACCTATCGGAAAGGAGCTTGCATATATTTAAATTATTCACATGAAAGAAACTAGATGGTGATGCCTGTTTAAGTAAAATTTATGCCTCGAGAGAGAGTTCTGAGTGTATTACAGTGACTGTATGTTTATTTACACTGGATCATCTATGATGTTGACTCTGCATTTAATATTCTATAAACTCACATTATCATCAGGAGTTGATGTTTGTTCCTGTTGGTGCTTTTTATCCGGGAACATTAATTCCATGTCATAAATCGCTGTCCAGGGCGAGTCTGACGCAAAACGGAGCATTTCCGCATTGCCCTGGCCCGTTTCTGATGCTGTAAGTAATGTAAAAAAAAAAAATGGAAGATGTGCCTATCTTTTTACCAGTTGCTCAATCGTAATAAAGAACTTGGATTATGGAATAGGGATGGCGATCTGAGATCGATTAATCAAATAATCAATTTTGAGGCATAGAAATATCGATTAATATAATCGATATTAAATATCAAATCGTTGCAGTGAATCCATCTCTGATACTATAAAAACGTAATCCGATTTTTTAAAAGAGATAAATCTTTTCTAAAAAGAAAAACAACACCTAAACAAAAAAAAATATTAAGAGATTGATCCACTACATCACAATTTTTCATGAATCGATACCACAGACTACAAATTCGGATCGATTGATTTTGTTTGTTACACTTGTGCGTTATTGTTTACTTGACAATATGTCCCATCTTCCGTATAAAATAAAACAGTTTTTCAGAGTAATGCCCGGTTTCTGAGATACTCGGTTAAACTATCAATAGTTATTAACTCAAGAAATTATAGTTATCCATAAGATAAACTGTTGATTGACCCGTTGAGATTTACTGACATTTATCATGATTGTGTGTTCAGAAACGCAATTTGATAAGTTATCGAAGGAAGGAATTCATCAAAAATGAACAAAAAAATGTAAAATGATAGAGATTTTGCTAGGTTTGTGATAATCCAACACTCCATGGTTATTTAAACTATGGTCAAAAACGGATAGTTGATTTTTTCAGAGTAGACTTTTGTGATGTTGGGTTTATTGAGGTGAAAAATTCTTTAGGTGCGTTAAGCGGTATAGAAATATGAAGCGGCATGAAATAAAATTATAATTTCGTATCACGACATGCATGCTGTGTATTACGCTTGTGCGGCTAGCGTCAGACTTGCGACGCGTAGTACAGCGACCTGTGAATGTCTTATATTGATGTTTTGTATTGAGATTGTTTCGCTCATTATATGTTTGATTAATGAGTAAGCTGTGTAAAAATGTATGTATTTATTGTTCGGAGTGCCAATATATGTGAAACCCAGACTAATGTTAATAATTTTAATATACAAATTATAAAACTTTAATAATTCATTTAAAAATTGAGAAAAGAACACTGTTCGACTTTTTTATTACAATTATCTTGTATTCTGAAATATAATTTCTGTAGGAATGTAGTACATTTTCTTTTCATAGAACATAGACAAGGCAAGCCTGATATTTGCTTGCAAAATAGTTACTGGTACACATGCAGACGACAGAGTCGGATTGAGAAGTAGGAGAGAAGGGAACTCACGCAAGGTGTGGTAGATGAGATGCGACTCCTCCTTGGTGAGGGTCGCGAAGGTGCCGTCGAACGCGGGCGCGTACGAACTGAACGGCCCGTAGTTGATCGGCTTCACGCCCTTCGCGATGTTCCGTCTGTCCTCTCTCGGACCTGTTCACGATTCACACCTCATTCATCGAGACTTATTCAACATAAAGAATTTGTTAAATACATGCCTTTTTACGTGGGGGCACGCAGTGTCCTTGAAGGAGAATTGAAAAATATCGAAACATTGCCATAAAAACAGCAAAAATTGAAAGAGTTCGAAAAAAATCTTGGTAACCCTTAGAAACTTTTTTGTTTCTTTTTAAGAGGGCAAAGTTATCCAAAACCAAAATGTAATCTATCTTTCCCGAAGAGTTATCACGTTACACAGTGGTTTGTCTCTGTAGACGTAGGGTACTAAAAATATTGAAATCTAAATTTTACAACAACAAATAAACGCTATTCGATTTCTCTAATGAAAAGCAGTAAAAATCCACAAATACACTTTTTATATTGGACTTATAATTCAAGAGTAAATTGAATAAAACTGTTTTCAATGTACGGGAAGCAACCTAAAACTATGAATAACTCATGATTTTCGTTGGTTTTCGTTCTGAAAATCTAACAACACTATCCTACCATTATATGCAACAAGTACCCTAAATAACAAGGCGTATATTTTTGCACTTTTTGGAATACAAACAATCATGGATTTACAATTTTCGAAAATTAGTGTGCCCCAAAAAAGGCCTGGTTAAATCTATATATGTACAAATATACAGAGATTGCACAGTTAATACCTTCCGTGCCAAGCCATTTTTGCCTGACATGCACTTCAGGTCATTTAATATATTGACAAATGATAGATGTATTATCATACAATACTATATTACAATATTATACGCAACATGACATAAGTAATTCTTTCGTTTTCTGTAGTTATCAAATTGTGTACCATACACATGGCCCGGATGGATGGCATGAATGTGTTAAGTACATCAAATTCAAATTCAAAAACACTTTATTCAATTTAGGCCCTAAGAAGGCAATTATGAACGTCAAAACTACCATCTTACCTACCTACCATCTTCTTCCTCTGTTTATCAATAAAAAGATATAGGGTATCTTTCACGCACCAAATAGTATTGCACCCGAGATCAGATCTACAGTAACGCGAGGGAAGCCGCAAATAAAAAATAGTATCATATAGGATGGCAGTACTCACTGTGCAAAATGCCAGTGCCCTGTGTCAATTTCCCGATGTACTGTCCCAGGGTCATCGGCCTGTCCTCCCCGGAGCCCTCCACTGTACCCGTCACTAGGCAGAGGGTTGTCTTCCCTTCCGCGTCCATCCGGGGAAAAGCTATCACGAAAAAAACATTCATTATAAAATCTAAAATAGGCATATTATTAAAATATTACCAGGGTGATCATACCCCAATTAACATGTTTAATTATTGGCTATGAGCAATCAAGCGACGACTGACCTTATAGCTCAGTAGCAGTAAGACCGAGTATTGAGCCCAGAGAAGACCGGTTCGGTAGCTACATAAGCTGACTGACATGTGTGATGGACGCAATTGTCCTGTTTAGTTATCACAAAACAAGCTATACTTAATTGCGAATAAAATGATTGTATATGATGTTGTGTCCTTATATGATAATATTTAGAAAGAGAGTGACCACACTCATTTGCAACACATAAGTAAATATAATTATGAAAAACATGTACATAATATAGACGCAAAAAGATACAAATAAACATTTCGGATTTAGTATATGTGTGTAGCAAATGGGTCCCGATTCAGCATGTATGCTCTAAGCGGTCAGTCCATCAGTGCTGACTTTCACTTGGAACCAAGAAAGTTATGTCTGCGCTAAGCGATGATGTGTATATATCTTGTGTTGTGTACTATGTAGTGATTACAATCGTGGGGTTATATTTCTAAGTTTGGTAAAAAAGCATTAACATAATTGTCTGTATACCTTTCTTAGCGAGTCTCCTCCTGTGCTGCTCCCTCGCGGCTTCCATCTGTATCTTGACGCTGTCACCAGAGTCCTGGCGGTCCTGTCCTCCGTCCGACACGACTTCAGCTTCAGAACCTCCACTCTTTAACGGACTACTTCGCTTTAACACTTTCTGCTGTGTTACAACAAATATTAATTCTGAATGTACGATCTAATACCGCAAAAATGTATCGACAAGCATGATTGTGGAACTGTTGCAGTTTTTATTAAATAATATTTTGTTTAAAAGCGAACTATGTGTATGTGCAAATTAAGAAATAAATAAAGTGCACAATACAGTCTAATATATACGCAGAGTGTAATGGAACAAAATTTCAAAATTTATACAAATATAATATTCTTCAAAATCAATACCTTACGACCAATAAATTCAAAGCGTATGAATGTCTTTATTTGCCCGATATTGTCAGTAAATTGCTGCAATGTGAACTGTCAGGAAAACTTGAAGCCTGTTCCATTATCATACTTGACACTGTTTGCACATGCAAAACGCTGTATCCGAACGCGAAAAACCATCGGCGCGAACAAACCACATGACATAACATTCACCACACGGCTCATATTGTTCGAAGCAAAATTAAAATTACTCTAATAATAATCTAATATGCACATGACACTACTGTTCATTCAGTATCTATTTATTGAAAATTGTAAAATTTCACCTTACGCCCGTACGTCCTAAGCGGCTGCATTGCAAAAAGTTTCAAAACTTATACGATGTGTTCGTTTTAATAGAGGCATAACTGAATATCAAGAAAGTATCCGCTTTTTTGATCATATTTCATAAAATAAACCGAGGGCAATGTTTTTCAATCTCTTTTAATATGACCTTTATACCTAGCGTAAATGGAAATTAACGAATAGAGTATAATATATTTTTTATAGAAATATATTATATTAAAAATCGAGTATAGAAATCATGATTTACAAACACACGTCTTGTATTTTTTCTCACAGTGAAGTATGTTAAAAAACATATAAGTAATGGTTACTAAACAAAAAAAAAATGTTGTCTACTTCATTACATAGTATAAAACAAAGTCCCCTACCGCGTCTGTCTGTCTGTCTGTTCGCGATCAACTCAAAAACTACCGAACGGATTTTCATGCGGTTTTCACCGGTGGATAGGGTGATTAATGAGGAACGTTTTAGTATATAATTTGTCAAGGATTTTTTCATAATCAGGGCGCGACAGCGTCTGCCGGGCCCGCTAGTTATACTTATAAATTTTGATACTTTACTTGTATAGCAGATACTTTCCATTTTCTGTTTACACCTCTATCAACTACACACCGTGTAAATAATTTATTATATAGTAAATGAGAAAAATAATCATAATTAAAAAAATATGCAGAAGTTATGAACAAATACCATGACCACTGTTGACAGTAACCGTTGCAATAAGAATGAATTTACTGGACGCTAATCTTATGTTCATAAGTAAATGAAGGCATTGTTTTAATAGGACTCTTTATGGATGTAAATTATAAAAAAAAAATCTGATACAATAAATATGAACTTTAAAAAAAAAAATTTTGTAGATAAAATCCAAAAAAATCATAAATTTTGAATCTATTGACATTTTTATAGATATTAGTTTTAGCAAAAGAATAGGATTGTAGAACAACAATGAATTAGTTAAATAGGTCGTAGGATGATGTGTATTAAGTATGCAAACTTATTTTTAGATCACATTAAAAAAAACAGGCAAACAGATTCGAAGAGAATCTATTTATTCCTTACTGTTCTAGATTCTGCATTCAAAATCATAAACCACATTCAACCAATTTCTATGTAAGAATTTATTATACCAATTTATTGAATTTACTTATTTTAAATTTGTCTATGCTGATAATATTTTAGATAGACGTATTTATTTAAGCTATAGTTACATATTTCTGCCTCAGAATAACAATGTCCACAGCCTTGTGTTACGGTCTGAAGGATGTTGTTGACAGATCGCACTGGATTATGAGTCGTTCTGTTACAGACTTCAGGCTTACTAACTACCTAGCGATAATAGTAAGGTTGGAGGGTAGCTACAAATAGTTAACAACTATGGAGTATTTGTTTGTTTGTAATTTTTTATTTGGACACAACAGAGTGACTGCACTGCAATCATCGAAAAATTTATAATCCATCACACGCATTACACTGACTGATCTTGTGCCGCTAGTATCCAAAAGTGAGTCACTATGACTCGTTCATCACCAAGTGCAGGGTGGTAGAATTCCAGTCGGGTGAAGAAATCTGTCAGGCTTAAGTATAGACACCATTTCATCCCTAAGAATCTTCCACATAAATAAACACAATTCTATGCCCTAACAAATTACGACATGCATCATCCTTTGAGGAAGGAACTATAAATTTTTTTCAATAAAAATGTCAATAGAATCTTTTCATATCAAAATCGTAATGACTGCAGAGGAGAGTGTATAATTCTCCAGTAATTTAATAACAGATAAGGATTAACTAACCACATCCATCTTGCCCATGTCGAAGCCTAGTTCTCTGATGGGTATCTCGTACATATATGTGAGGATATCACCCAGAGGCCTCAGTTTCTGTGGAGTCAGTTGTTTGAGGCCGGCGTGGAGAAGTCTACGAGCCGCTTTGTGGTAAACAGTACCAGGTTTGTTGTACTTCATGGCGTTATTACACATTAGTTTGAAGTCACTCTGGTGAATGAAATTCAAATATATAGTGAACGAAATTCAAATATAAATAAAGAGATGGCTTGTGCTTTTACTAAAGATAAATGTATGTTATTGTTGGGTCATTGATAATTGCCACTAAAGAACCATTTGTCTGTTCCATCAGATGCACTTGAGAGATAAATGCATTTCTAGACATATCTTTTAGGCATCTTCGACCCCAAGGCCAGTTAAATTAGATGTAAAAATGACCACATTAATATACTTATTATTAAGATTCTTATTGTTAATGATGTATGCATAAAATCAGATTAGGTAGGACTATCTCAGATAGGTATATTCCTTGTTTCCAGTGTTCCATTAAAAAAGTACCCTGCACCTCAAAAAAAGACATGGAGGAGTCTTTATTAAATACTTTAGGAATCATTGCTTTAAGTTAAGATTTCTGAATTATAGTTACAGAAGATGACATCACATTTCAGGAAAAATATATCGAGGGAATAAAAGCTACTCACAATAAAACAGTTGAGTGACTTGTACTCATTTTCATCAATCTTCTGCTTCATTGTGGAGAGATCCATTGGTCTCTTTATGATGGTTGAGTATCCTGGAGCAAAGTTGTCATTCACTGGCCAAGCGAAAATCTGGTTTGGATCACGTTTCTCTAAATTACGCAGTAGCTGCTCTAGTAGTCGTATTAATGGACGTCTTTTCTGACTCGCCTAAAATATAATTATAAAGTTTTAACTTTTACAACAAAATAATATAGTACAAATACTATGTTCGGGTATAAATTGGTTAAAGGGGAGTCCAAATAAACTTTTTGACACTTACATACCAGGTGACTGTTTAAAGTTTAACACCCTTCAATCCTTTGGTAGTTCATGGTCACATTTAACATATAAAATAATAATATCAACACAAATACTAATAAACAACAAAGACTACCTTAGTTAAAGTTTGATCTAAAATAGAGATGAAACGGATATTCGGTAATTATCCGGTAACCGGCCTATCCGGCTTAAATTTAAATCCGGCCGGATACCGGATTTCAAATAAATACAACAGAAAGATTGAAGACACTTTATTTGACATATTTTTTATTTAAATTATGAATTTTTAATAACAGAACAAAAAATTAATAGTCACATTGCACTAAGGATAAATTATTATAAATAAATACCAATTTCTCTGCATTAAAAGGCAACAGACGGTTTCGCTTGTCTTCGTATACAAGACCGGCTACCGAAAAAAGTCTTTCGCTATATACACTGCTGCAGAGCGCTGAAAGGTAAACTCTAGTAAACTTCGTTAAATTTGGGTATTTGTACAGCGTTAACTGACCACCAAATATAAGGATAACGATCGCGACACATGCGCACTGAATTCAGATAACCGGGTGATCATTACCGTATTTACGCGTTCCTATACAGGTCTCACGGCGGTGATATAAAGACGTCACGACTCTTCGAACACCTGCAACGGACGGCTGATAGAGTGCTCGAGCAATATCCATCTACGGAGTTAGTGATATTAGGAAACTTCAACGCTCATCATGTAGAATGGCTTAGTTCTCGATCCACCAATTCCGTAGGAAGGACTGCTTATGAATTTGCTCTGACTTATGTGTTCGCACAACTGGTACGAACTCCAATAAGAATACCTGATATCGAGGACCATACCAGCTCTTTACTAGACCTTATGTTGACAACACTTCCGGATGGATATTCTATTACAGTGGATGCACCCCATGGCTCGTCTGACCACTGTCTTGTCCGGACTCTTGCGCCATGCGCGCGGCCTGATCCCCCCCAGGCCAACTAGCTTGTGTCGCATATGGCAGTATAAATCAGCAGATTGGGACGGGTTTCGGGAATTCTACGCATCGTACCCGTGGAAGCAGGTTTGCTTCATATCGAAAGATCCTGACTCGTGTGCAGCTGTTGTCAGTGAGACAATCCTAACTCACTAGTAACTGCTGGAGTAAAAAAGCGACCGTGGTTTAATCGGCTTTGCAAGAAAGCCAGAAAGCTGAAACAAACAGCTTACAAAGCTTGGACTACGACTCGAACTAATCAGGACCCAAACACATCTGGTGTGAAACGTACGCTAAATGCTGCTTCAAGGTTTAGTATTAGACAAATATCTAGAGCTAAATTCAATTTCATCAACAGAATTAGCGCACGGCTGGCAAGTCGACCTTGCGGGAGCCGAGCCTTTTGGTCGCTTGTCAAAGCCGCTGAGGGAAACTTTTGCCAGTCGTCTTTACCACCATTGCGTAATACCGATGTCAACTTGGCCCATAGCGCTAAAGAGAAAGCCGATTTATTGGGTAATCTCTTTGCCTCGAACTCGACTATGAATGTCGATTGAAGTATTGCACCATCTACCATTCTACAGTGCGAAAGTTCCATGCTGGAAATTAATATCACACAAAGAGATGTCCGGCGGAAGTTGCTCTGTCTTGATATTTGTAAATCGAGTGGGCCAGACGGTATTCCAGCAGTGGTGCTCAAACAGTGTGGTCCAGAGTTGTGTCCCATGTTAACGCGCTTATTCAAACTCTAATACTGCAGTGGATATTTTCCATCTTCGTGGAAGACAGCCCATGTGCACCCTGTGCCCAAAACAGGCGATAGATCAGATCCATAGAATTATAGGCCCATCGCTATAACCTCAGCGCTCTCGAAGGTGATACACCGTGTCATCAATACGAAGATCCTGAGATACCTAGAAGACTGCGATTTCAGCGATCGTCAATACGGCTTTCGCCATGGACGTTAGACTAGCAGTCTTCTGGTATATCTCACACACCGATGGGCTTCAGCCATTGAGAGTCAGGGTGAGGCGTTGGCAGTTAGCCTAGACATAGCGAAGGCGTTCGACGGGGCTAGCATCGGGGTCTTCTATCTAAGCTACCTTCTTACGGATTGCTGGAGGGTTTGTGCGGGTGGATTGCCAGCTGTCTGTCCAGCAGACGTATAAAAGCCGTAGTGGATGGTAGCTGATCCGACAGCATGGACATAAATGCTGGCGTTCCGCAAGACTCTGCGTTGTCTCCAACATTATTTTTGCTGCATATTAATGATATGCTGTCGATTAATGTCATTCATTGCTATGCAGACGATAGTACTGGAGACACGTATTACACGGGCCGTGCAAACATCTCTCGTTCCATTGTGTTAGAGAGTCGCGAACAACTTGTGCCTCATATCGAGAACATATTGTCTAAAGTATCCGACTAGGGTAGGAACCGTGGGGTAGGGACTAGCCGTTTCAACCCTAATAAGACACAACTTTGCGCATTCACCGCTAAAAAACTCCATTCATTGTGGCCCCACAATTCCAGGACACACCACTTACCATCACAGAAATTATTGGGATCCTTGGTGTCAAAATTTCTAGCGACGTTCAGTTTCGCAGTCACCTGGAAGACAAGGCGAAACGGTACCTCACCCCTGGGCAAAGAATGCTGTTATACAAAACACAAGTTCGACCCCATATGGAGTACTGTTGCCATTTTTGGACAGGAGCACCTGAATAACAACTTGGACCATTTGACTCGGCTCAAAGACGAGGTATAAGAATTGTTGACGATCTTAAGCTAACAAACGGTATCGAACCATTAAGTCTAAGGAGAGACGTCGCCTCTTTATGTGTGTTCTACCGTTTGTATAACGGCATGTGTTCCGAAAAATTGTTCAACATTATGCCTGTAGGTGCTTTCCACCATCGCGCTGCTCGTCATCGAAGGGGAATCCAACCGCATACAGTGGAACCGAAATGATCTCGAACGGTCCGGTTCCAGAGGGGTTTCCTGCCACGAATGCTCCGATTGTGGAATGACCTTCCTGCTGAGGTTTTTCCTGGGGAGTATACTATGGAGTTCTTCAAGGGGAAAATAAATAGGTTATTTAAGGGTCGGCAACGTACATGTAACATCTCTGATGTTGCAAGCGTCCATAGGTTATTTAAGGGTCGGCAACGTGCATGTAACACCTCTGATGTTGCAAGCGTCCATAGGCTACGGTGACTGCAAACATCAGGCGACCCGCACGCTTGCTTGCTACCATCGTCGTGTAAAAAAAAAAGATTAGAACCAATTTCACACGCAATTGCGTTTTTTCCTTAATTGTGACATAGACTACTGTCGTTTTATTATGATCGTATTTGCAAACAATTCAAGAAGATAATAAAGCGCTAATGACACTCTTAAACAAAAGCGTCCGAAATCACCTGAGCACAGCCGACTGCTTAGTGATTCACTCGTGTAACGAGTCTCCACTTGTATATGTTCGACCGGATATTCGGCTATCCGGCTTCAAGGTTAGCCGAATATTTGGTATCCGGTACAACATCTATCCGTTTCATCTCTAATCTAAAACTTTGAAAAGTATGGGAACGAAAAAATATACCCGGTCGAGTTTCTTGCCGGTTCTTCTCGATGACTGGGTTGTTTTCCGAATCGGTAGTAGTTTTGACGTTCATAAGCGCCTTATTAGGGCCTAAAATGAATATACTTTATTTTTTATTTGATTTGATACTTTTATACTTAAAAAAATCACATCTAGGTTCAATGAACAACATTAAAGGGGCGCTTTTCAAGGTTAATAATCATTAGGTAACAACTGCTTATCATCGGAATGCCGCACGGTCGAACAAATGGAAGCGGGCACGGGTTTTGATTTCCTTATTATTACATCAGTTCGTTTTTGCGTAAATCACCTGATGTTTAGTGTATATCAGTTTTGTTTTTCTCTAGATAATTAGGTCAAATATTAAGCACCTATTTTTTTAATTAATTTAAAATCAGAAACGACTCCTCAGTAACCCCTGAAAATATAGCTGCTGTTTAACAAGTCACCTGTATAAATAAAATATTGGAGAAGATCAATAACTTGCCAGTAACCCACACTCACACTCGGATTTGTTCTTCGACATTACTGGCGTGACACGAAAATCGGTGTTGTTATTTGTGGTGTGCGTTATTTGCAATTCTGGTGCTTCCTGAACATCGACAACGGCGGTGGCGGTGGATAACACTATCAGGTAAGTGAGCCTTTATCACACTTATAAAGCAATACTTTCTGCATTTATTTTAAAGGGGAACCTGTCTCCAGTAAATTTATACAGGCCTAGGCTAGATGCTCTGGCCTGCATTGATGTGGTGGTTGCAAGACCCTACTATCTAGTTAAAAATCCTTAAAAGTTGTACAGACAAATAAAATTAATGGATATTTACAGGTTTAATTTTCAAAATAATTTAATTAATTTTGACAAGATCGAGATAAAAGTTACTGCAAACTATTATCTAGCTTATAACATTATGATTTCCCATAATACTAAGGAGTAATAGTAAACAGCAGAGGTAACCTATAACCAGTAAAAATATTGTAGGGGTTATATAGTAATAACGATATTAGAATTATAAAAATAAGTGACAGCCCACAAGTTATCCAAGTAAAACCCATAATTCCTATAAAATAACATACCTACTCATTTTCAATAGAATTAAACCTAAAATGAAACCTCGTGGGGACCTGCTAAGGTGATACTGTAGTTAGTTTTTGAGACATAATTTTGTTACCTACAGTGTAAAAGTGTCATGTACAAATAAATATTATAAAAAATGGCACTTTTCCTATCTGTCTGTGTGTTTTACCTTGTGTTAAACTACCAAACGGATTTTGATTTTCTGTAACTAGTTTAGATATTTCTGTCATTTTGAACATATACGGTCAACATTTTATACCCAAGTGTTATGTTTTATGATGTTATTTTTATAAAAATTAGTTAAAAACGTATCAGACATAATATGAGGATAGTACAGCCAAATGACAATTTTATATACATTTACTCAATGTATTTCACATCTTAATTTGGCTGAATTGTACCCTCAGGGAAACGCAGTTGTAATATTATAAGGAGGTGTCAATATAAAATCAATTTACAGTGTTACTTTATAAGGGTTCCATAATATGGTATAGTTGAAATAACTGATAGCATAGGCGGTGCAGTAGCTTGAGCTGTCACCCGACCTCTTCTATAATGCTATCTTGCCTAACAGAGTGGTCACAGCATGGAATAAACTCCCAGAGAAAGTTGTGATGGTTCCCACCATAAACTCTTTTATAGTTTGGACCACGAAAATATCTCCAAGTTATTTAATACACAGGCATCAGCTTATTAGCAGCTAGTATGTTATACCAAATAATAAAATAAAAAAATGCTACTGAGTGTAATAGATTTAAATCCCGTACAGAATAATAATTTATGTAATCCTCAAATTATTCTTTTGAGTTTATTCTGATTCATATTCATTAATTGTATGTCAGTAAAGCCCCTAACTATACAGGGCTTTTGCAACGTTGGTCTTTAAAAACAAAGAAAATTATATTTATTTGACCTGTGGTAGGCTTTGTCTAAAGGAATCTATAATTATTATGAACATCAGGATAGAAGTCATAGTGGTTTGACCGGTGGAATATCAACTCCATGTTCACAGGTTTGATCCCCAGTATGTACCAACAATTTTTTCAGAATTAGCATACATTTACTAATTTAAATTGAACACAACAACAATTTAGGCTGACAGTGTAGGAAAATATTGTAAGGAGACCTGAACCTGAGATATAATCTTGTAATACTCCTGTATGTGGGAAAACATAGAACTGTGAATTTCTCAGAGTTTAATATGGACAATATATCGTGGCTGGCTTGGTGATTATGTCCATACCTTTCTTCACAGCAGTAGGTTTCTTACAGGTTCATGATGATGATTAGGATAACAAATTTTATTATAATACTTAAATCTCACCTTCAAAACACATGTTCTTGGTTCTCTATGTGCTGGTGAATTTGGACAGGGGCTAAGATGTCTGAGGAGTTTCTTGGGCAAGCTTTCATCATCTGTCTCATCGTCATCAGATAATTTTATCTAGAATATATTTATACATAATCTATACATATAATAAAAATGAAGTGTCTGATGTAATATCAAAATAAAAAAAACTCATTGAGTATGAAAGTATACAATGCAAAATGCAATTTTTTAAAATTTTTGTCAGTCTGTCTCTCTGTTTGATCCGGGTAATCTCTGAAACAGCTGGACTGATTTTGACGAGAATTTCACTGGCAGATAGCTGAAATTACAGCGAGTTACGTAGGCTACTCTAAATTAGACTAGCTATTAACCGCGGCTTCGTCCACAATGCTATCTCCAAAACAGTTGCACCGATTTTCACAAAACTTTCACCAGCAGATAGAAGACATTATAACAAGTAATTTAGTTTATTTTAATTTAAACTAGCTGTTAACCCTGGCTTCGCCCGCAGTACTATCTTCAAAATCGTTAGACCGATCTTCACGAAACTTTCATTCACAGATATCTATCCTTATAAAAAATAATTCAAGCAATTTTAGTTTATACTAGCTGTTAACCGTGGCTTCGCCCTCAGTCTCCAAAACGGTAAGACCGGTCTTCACGAGACTTTCACTGGTAGATAGCGAACCTTATAAAAAGTAATTGAGGTTATTCTATTTTAGACTAGCTGTTACCCGCAACTTTGTCTGCATGAAATTTAGCAAGATTTCAAGCTATTCTTTATTTTTTATTAGACTTAATTATCAGCTTATTGTTTACAATTCAACATTATACTTATTAATAACTTTAATGATATAGAGGTCTTCCTAATAAGATCTTAGATTATAAACATATTATGTAAAAAGTTCCATAGTTCAATTTCTTGCGGAACAGATAAGCGTTTATTTTTTGTATAATTACAATATCTTAATTATAATGGCAATGTATATTAAATGTAATGTAAATCTTTATAATAATATTTTAAGTTATTGTTTCATTAGTTCCTTATACAGTGTAAGTGAGCACTGAGGTGGTTATATTGTGGGTTAAGGTTCCAAATATGTTGCTGATGACAAACCTCATTTGGCACGCTGTTAGTATTTATATATCTAATGTACACATTACATGTTACTGTAAGTGGCGTGCGTATCGTACTTCCAATTGCTTTTAAAGAACATTTCTATAATTGTACATAGTCTCACAATTTTATAATTCTTTAATACGAATAAAATAAAAAACGCATGCAGAGTTGCGGGTACAGCTAGTAATATAATAAGAATCAACAAAGTTTAATATTCACAATGCTATGGTGCATAACATTACAATATTTAAAATAATGTGTACATTCAGAGAAGGAATAAGTAAAGAAATTTTTAAACTAACCATTTCTAATTCACGACACTTTTTCTTCCTTTTTCTATGTTTTCTATCACTGTCTCTAATGTCGTCGTTGGCTGAATGCTCTAAATCACTTATGTCTAGTATCTCTTCTTCTAGAACAGATGATTCTTTTTAGTAAATATTAAAATATATTTCTGCCAAACAACATATAATAGGATTTCACTCACTACAACTCAATTTTTCTATATCATCCATTGTAGATATGTGTTATTAACAATGGGACTACAGCATTCGACAGTTTATAAATTCATTTCTATTACTAAAAATATTTACATAAATCAATAATGCCCCAAATGCAACCAACAAAAGCTATATTACAACAAAATAACAGTTTTTCTTTGATCATAACCTCTATGGTATAAATGTGTATATCATAGATAGTAGTAGTAATATTCGTCCAATAAGACAGGCGAAGGAATTAATCCTTACTGCCAATTCTGAAGTTGTCAATATAGGTAGTTTTTATGTATTCTTTAAAGGCATAATCGCCAAATCTTATATATAATATTTCGTACATTTTTTAAATGATCTTTTAATTCTGAAGTTGTCAATATAGGTAGTTCTTATGTATTCTTTAGTAAGTTTTCTTCTATGCCCAAGTTAATTTAAAGGCATACGTGCCAAATCTTCTCTATATCCAAATTAATGTAAAGGCAGAAACGCCAAATCTTCTATAATATATTTTTTTATCCATCTTTTTTATCTTAATCTCCTTGTTAATAGTAACGTACCATCTTCTTTGTCTGAATTATTTCGTTTCTCTCACCCAGAGTGTTTGTTAATTTCTATTGTCAAGTAGTTAACTCAACGTTCCAAAAAGATGGTGACTCTCTTATTAGAACTTTCCATAGAGTTTTTGTGGCCGTGGTCAAAATTCATGGTCCGTATGATGATGATGGTATTATTTTCCATTCACTTCACTTATGCACAATACACAAACTATATTACATAAAACACCACCAATTTTACACAATATTGACGTAGTCCGGTGAAGCTGTTAAGACCTTGCTAGGTCAATAGCGTAGTCAGTTCGAAAAAAAAAAAAAAAAAAAAAACAATATTGAGTCAAGTAACACAAGATTATGAATAAAATATAAAATCTACTACATGACAGACCAAAATCCCGCCAAAAACTCGTATACCATAAATAAAAATATACTGGTCATGGACTTATTATACTAAACTGGACCGATAAGTCTAGAAATATGCATTTATGAAAATGAACCATATTACACACTTGTAAAGTATGTTTTCTGAACTGCCTAACACAGAGGCTAATCCGAGCCCAGAGAGATAATAACCACGGCGGTCGTGTATCTCGTTCTTTCGTCTTGCCAGGCTAAAACAATGATTTTGACCAAGAATGTTGGCTCTAAAAACTCAGTTGAAACACTTGTATTTTAAAGTTACTTTAACAATTTTAAGTCAGCATATTATAATTGTATTAATTTCGTTATGTATATTCTTAAATAAAACATAAATTATTAGCTAGTCTATTTTTATTTCATGAATGGTAACCCTTTAAAGCGTCATATCATGGCGGTAGTGAGATTATTATTATTTACGTATCTCTATCTATCATTCGTTATTAAAACAATTCTAAGGAATACCATCAGTTAAAATGGTTCGCACCGACTTCCAATACATCTCTAGGTAGCACACATATTCATATGTTTTATTTAATTTGGTTAATTTGATAAACTATTTATTTTCCGCTTTTTAGTGCCTTATGGGTTTTTAATTGATATTGAAGTCGGTTAATACTTTTTTTTGAAAATTTACTTCATTTTTCCATTTTTAGTGTACATAAATATATTTACTAGAATGCCCGAGACCCGTTCCGCCTTAAGTATATTAAAATATGCGCTTTTTGCGCATGGTAGCGATATGGTTTCAATTGGGACAATAAGTAACTTAGTTACAACGCAACCTGAAAATCCGCGAAAGTTTCTACCACCAACTCGGCTACCATCGCTTCAAATATAAAAATCTAAAATTGGTATTTATATGCTTCTCATGTTCAACACAGCAACGAACATAAGCACAATAGGCTCCTTATCATTAAAGAGTTTTTTTTTATAATATTGGTGGCAAGCGAACATACGGGTCACCTGATGGTAAGTAATCACGGCCGCCCATGGACACCTCGACACGAGAGAAACACAGATCGTTCCGGCCCTTAAGAAAGGAGTAGGCTCATTTCATGAAAGTTATCTAAAATTGTCACGGATCTCATGATAGAACCTAACCAAATTCTCATCAAACTACCCTTGAAGACACCTTTCCAATAAAATGAACTCGAAACGGAGCGGTATTAGTATTCGTCTATTTGTCGTTTACATAATTAATGCAAATTAAAACTAATGTTTTGCACGGATGCACGTTTGTCGCGGACTGGACCAAATTGAAATAGGAGCACATGGAAGACAGCTTTCAAATAAAAAAAAATAATCAAAATCAGTTACCATCCAAATTGTAGGAACAAACATGTAACAAAAAAAATACAGTGAAGTATGTTAACCTCCTCCTTTTTTTGAAGTCGGTTAAAAATGGAAATACTCAGTTTTCTTACAAACCATACCTATATTCAAAATTAAAATATTGTTTATATATGTCACTGCGAAACATAGTGTATTTTGTTCGATTCTAAAGTGTGCTCTTTCCTTTTTATCTTCTTACATATCTGTTGTCGTGCCTCGGGCTTGGAAAGAAGCCAATGTTCAACCGATTCCCAAGAAAGGGGATTGGTCAGATCTTAACAACTACCATCCAATTGCCGTTACTTGAGTGTTGTTCAAGATCATGGAGTGGATCATCATCACCCAGCTTGTCCGCTATCTGGAGGATCACTCGCTAATTAATGATCGGCAATATGGTTTTCGCCAAAACCGATCAACGGACGATCTTCTAGCTTACGTACTGTACCGCTGGGCGGAGGCAAAAGCACGGCGAGGCCTTGGCGATCAGCCTCGACATTGCCAAGGCCTTCGAGAGGGTCTGGCAGCGTGGTCTTCTTTCGAAGCTTCCGGCGTACGGATTCCCTGGCGATCTATGCAAATGGATTTTTGGCTTTCTACATGAGCGCAGAATTCGTGTTCTTGTCGAAGGATGTCATTCGCAGCTCATGTCAGTAAATGCTGGAGTTCCCCAAGGCTCTGTACTTTCACCTACACTGATTCTTCTACATATCAATGATATGATGCCTTCAGGCCATATTCATTGCTATGCAGATGTTAGCACCATCCATGGTCCCTATTACGGCAAGCCTTCTTGCGGTCAAAGGGAAACAGAAAAGAGCCGGCAGGAACTTGTCATTAAGCTCGACCAATATTTGCTTCACATATCAATATGGAGAGCAAGTAATTTGGTTGAGTTTAATGCCAACAAAACACAGGTATGCGCGTTTATTTCCAAGAGATCCTCATTTACCCCCCTTCCAGCTCTTCGGAACTTCTCGCTCGCAATTCGAGACAGCTTCAATATCTTAGGCATAGATATTCGCAGCGACCTCAATTCCAGGGATTACATCGAGAGCGTGATCTCCACTGTATCTCGGAGACTTGGAATCCTGAACAGGGTGCGACGGTTTTTCACGCCTAAACAGCTATATCTCCTTTATAAGGCACAATTTCGGCCTTGCGTGGAATATTGCTCACACCTCTGGGACGGTTCCGTAAAATATCTCTTGCATACCCTGGACAGGTTGAAGAGATGGGCTGTCCACATTGTAAATGAAGCAGACATGACAGAGTTTATAGAGCCGCAGTTGTGCAGAGACATTGCCTTACCTAACGTATTGGTACCGTTTGTATCATGGCAAGTGTTCTGAAGAGTTATTCAATTTGATCCCTTCTTCTCCTTTTCATAACCGTACCACTCGTGCTGGTCTTCAAAGCCACAGTTTTACAGTAAATCATATCTGGGCACGAACTAAAAAGTTCGCAACGTCTTATCTTTGCCGTACCGTAAAGCTGTGGAACAATCTCCCGGGCAGTGTGTTCTCTCCTTCCTATGACATGGGGTCTTGCAAGCGTAACGTGAAGAGACACTTACGCAGGCCGGCATAACAGCGGGGACCGGCGATGGATAATTTGTCTCTCGGTGGTCGCCATTGTTTTTGGATTGTACTATGCTTCCCATCAGGAATAGTATAGTTATTTTGCCATGCTACTTTAAAGAAAGGAAGAGATATATCGAAGCCTGTCAGATAATCTGTTAGTTGCCAATTATTAAAGCTTGTGATATTTGAAATAGACTTTTGTCCAAAAATATAAATTTTTCTATAGATATTTATATCCAAATCTTGCATAGAAATTGCTTATAAAATCTGGAAAAGTGATACAAATGTTACAAATTCAAAAATATTTCTACATAGTAAATATGGGAACATCAGTGGCTTCATATTTATTGATAAGTATACGGTATCCACATAGGTGTGTATTAAAATCAGCATGACATAGCTCTCCGCCACGCTCCAAATGTAGAGCAAAACAAAAACCACTAATGCGACGACTGTTGTATTGAAATACATCTGGTTCGTACCACTTTTACGAGCCTATTTAGCATTTGGAACAATATTTGCATAAATACATATGTATTTATTTATATTTGCCCATATTTTTTTGATTTCATATTTTATGTTATGTCCGAGTCAAAGGGAAGATAATCTTTATTCCATGGAAATTACGTGAATAATTATAGCATCGAAAAAGATTTTGTACTTTAATTAATTACCTAGATGCAGTATGTATTACGAGTTGCGTATTTTTTAAGCTGTAAAATGTTTAAAGCAGGGGGGGCTCTAATTTGAACTGCTGGCGATCCACTGCAATATTGTTGGACTAGGATCGATCGATTTTGAAAGACTGCAAGTGTGTGTGATGCAGGATTGTCGGCTAGGTAGGTGTAGGTAACTCCCGCTAAAAACGATAAAAGCATGTGTTATTCTGGCCTAATTAAGGACCAAATAAACTTTAATTGATTATTCATTACATTTTGTTTTAATTACCTAACTACTATAACAAAATCTGCGAATAAGTCTATATCAGATAATTTTTCTCGAGATCGCCTCAAAAAGCACTCGCGATCGACTTTATGTTATGTTATATCTATAGATATAAAATAAAAAAAGTTGATATATTCCATTGAAGCCGTAAAAAGTCGTTTTTGGACGATTACATTAGTAGCGCTGGCTATGATATACATCGAAATATTATACTACGGAATTATATATTATATTTCTGTGTCTTTTTTTTGACTTAACTCCCCCTAAACCGCTGGACCGATTTTGATGAAATTTTGTGTGCATGTTCCAGTGGATCCGAGAATGGTTTAGATTTACAATTGGACCCGGTAGGTGGCGCTGCGGGTGACTTTTAGGATTTTTATTTTTTATTATCAAGACAGGACAAAGTCCGTCAGGTCCGCTAGTATATCTACAAATGCCTTCAGAGAAGTTCATTATTATATGATATTAAAAATAAATGCTTATTAGCGACGCTATTTTGTTCAATATATTAGAAGATATCACAGATTAAAATATAAGCGTAGTAAAAAAAAAAATTTCGTGAATATCTTACGTAGCTTCTATAATTTCGACAAAGTGTAAATATCCAAGCGCTAAAAAAATTATCTAAATCTTGCACAAACTAACGATGCCACTAGTCAAGGCATAAAAATACATCTATTCACTTAGATAAAAAAGTTCAAAAGCTACAGACTCTACAGAGAAACCACAAAGATTTGAGGTGCACACACACCCGCGTCCGTCAGATAGGAAATGATTCATTGTCTTGTTTGTTCGTTTGGTTAGTGTATTGTATATACTTTCACGTAGGTAGGCATATATAAATACCAGTATAAAGTAAGTATTACATAAATATTCGATAACAACCCGTGTCACGTTAACTGTACGTCACTTTCACCGCTAAGTATATAATTATGTAAGGTTATACAATAAATCTGAAAATGGCAACTGTTTAATTGATGGTTAAATGTGGTATGAGTTATACATACAAGAGTCCATTTTTGGCAAACGAATAGGTATTTTTTAAAATATAATTACAGATTTCTCGAGAGTCAAAATTCTGAAAAAGTCTTTGAATTGTTGTAAGCCTTTGTAATAATATAAATTCCGACTTAAAAAACAAAAGACGTTTTCGTATATCTTTTTTAACTTCATTTTTGGCAACCAATCTTTTAGATTATTACAGCCATTGTCGAGTAAGTAATAATATTACAAGTGTCTTGCAATAATTGTCGTGTTCTGACAAGATGGTAGCCCGCTCATTAGTACTTCTCAGGGAGTTTTTGTGCTATCTCAGAATTCATACTAACAAGACGGCCAAAATCTTGTTAGTTTATTGAAATGATTGCAAAAAACTTGTAATATCATTACTTACTTCAATGGCAGTAATAATCTATTGTATTAACTGCCAAAAATAAAATAAAGATGAATTGGTTATCATGACGTTCTGAGATGTCGCTAAAACTGTATGGAAAGTTCTAAGGATGGGTCACCATTTTGTATAGCAAAGTCGTTGCAAGACATTTTGTAAACCGGAATCATCAACTACTTAATAATGGAAGGAATAACCTTCAATAGTCAAGGTTGGCTATCAAAATAGGAGAAACAGGATAATGTACATTTAGTTTCAAATGCAAAGATATTCATAGTTCCTTGTTGATATTGAAGATTTGTACATTTTTTACTACTACCAAATTTGCTGTTTGCTGGTAATTTTACTAAATGTACGCAAATTCTTATTATTTCCTTATAATCATAGGTTTCAAATCGTCCAATAGAATCGATATTTCACTATTACTTGTAAATATCATGCCTCTAGAGCAGCGATTCTCAATCACCGTGGTGCAAGCATCTGTCAAGTCTGTCGCAAGATTTACAAATACGATATCCTGTTCAAAACTTTGGATGTAGGTATGCAAGGGTGTCACAAATCTATGAAGAGTATATTAGCACGTCGTTGAGTAAAAAGATTGGGAACAGCTGCTCTAGATTACCACAATCCTATAAATTCAATTAACAGAACTGCTTAATATGAATCAACAATAAATTTCAATGATAAATAATATAGGAAACAAGGATTTAATATTTATTGTAAGTGCATCACCTAGTTGCACAGGCGTTACAAGTTTTGATCATAGTGGATACAACGTGGTTATAGTTTAAGCGCGCGCGCAAAGAGAAAACAATTATTAATTATACCGACGATCGTTTATTGAGCGCGAGATAGTGTTTTGTTATCAAGTGTACACGTCGCTCTTAAGACTCTTGCACATAGAACATGATAAAATAAGTTTTAGGCGGGATCTGGGAATGTCATGTAGTGGAATTTATATTGTTTTTTTAGCGTTGTGTTATTTTGCTTTATATTTTGTGATATTGGTGGTGTTTTACGTTATATAGTTTGGTTATTGCGCACAAGTGAAGTGGATGGGAAATACTAGCACGGAGCATAGATTCCGACTTGCCTCAAAAACTCCATGGAAAGTTCTAACAAGACGGCCACCATCTTGTTAGTTTATTAAATTGGTTGCAAGAAACGTGTAATATTGTTATCTACTTGACAATGGCAGTAATAATGTACTGGAAGATTGGTTGCCAAAAATAAAAGAAAGAAAGATAGAACATTACAAAATAGACTGTAAATATTCACGTAATTCAACCAATTATTATTTCTTTATTGTTCAAGACGCGCCATTTGAAACTTAATGTATTGCAAGTTACAAATAAACTAACAATAGAAAAGATTATTCGTACTATGCTTCTATGAAAATTACAACTTAAAAATCATTATCGTATATGTCGGGGCGAGGATAAAATGGCGTCTATGTGAAATTATGACGTAATCCATAGTGACGTCATAGTTATGATTTGATCGATCAATCCACCAAGAACAATCGAATAAAGCGTTAATCGATACAAAATTGCAATACTGAATATAGTTACGACGAATTGTCCGTAGATGTCACTATCCTGATTGTCTAAGCGAGAGTACCCTGTGTCCGTATTAATTAAATGATTATTGTAAAACATAGCTGCTTTTCACATCTGTCCTAACATCTTTTAAACCACATAACAGATTCTAACACGGTTTCCAATCCCATGGAAAAATGTTTACGAAATATACAATTTGTAAGGCTTACAGAGTCCTTTATTGTATATGTCTATCTCGTAAGGATGACCCACAGTAACCATTTTTAGCATTTACTTATTAATAATAAATAATTTAGAAAACTGTTTCAACTAATATCATAATCAATTTAATACTATATTTACGTTTGGATAGAATTATCCGTTTATATTATATAATATTATATTATAAAGAGGTAAAGTTTGTGACGTTGTGAGTTTGTGAGTTTGTGACGTTGTGGCGTTGTAAGGGGTAATCTAAGGAACTACTGGTCCAATTTGAATAATTCTTTCAGTGTTATATAGCTCATTCATCGATAATGGTTATAGGCTATATATCATCACGCTAAGGCCAATAGGAGCGGAGCACAGATGAAAAATGTTTCAAAATCAAGATGTTTTTTTTTCTTTTTGAGAGCTTCTGCTGTGTGTCAGCGTTAGCCCAGAGTAGTAACTATTACTACGCGGAGAAAGTCTCGGGCAGGGGCTATAATCTATATACTAATATTATAAAGAGGTAAAGTTTGTGAGTTTGTGACGTTGTAGGGGGTAATCTCAGGAACTACTAAACCGATTTTGAAAATTCTTTTACCAATAGAAAGCCACGTTATTTATGAGTGTCATATGCTATATATCATCACGCTAAGGGTAATAGGAGCGGAGCAATAATGAACAATGTTTTAAAATCAGGGCTTTTTTTCCTTTTGAGAGCTTCCGCTGCGTCTTAGCCCAAAATAACTATTCCACGCGTGCAAAGTCGCGGGCAGAAGCTATTAACTAATTATATTATCTATAATCTATACTAATATTATAAACGAAAGTTTGGTTGTAGGAGAATATCTCGGAGTCAGAAAAAGTAACGAAAATTCTTACGAACGCTCCTAATTATAAATATATTTAGTTCTAAAAAGTGACTAAATCCTATACCCCCAATAAGGGCACGCGCTAGATTATATAATTTCAATGAATACTTATACTAGAGAATTTTAGATTTTGAATAACAGGGACCTAATTATAGTTATTTGTGTGACGTCAATAACGAGGTTTCTGGGATTTTAATGTATAAGCAAGCACTATAATAAATTAAGCTTTAAAATGCCAAAAAATGTATTGGATAGTACATGTGCTGATATTGAATCGATTGAATAACTATTATTCAATATTAGTCGTAAAACTAGCGATATCTTGTGACTAGCTATACCAAAATAACTTTAAAAAAAATATATTGATATCATCTTTCACGCTGTTCACGTAATTTTGGAATTAATCCCTCTCAGATATAACAAAATCCATTTTATATAGAAGAGAAGAAAAATATACAAGATAGATGTTGTATATTTTTTAGTGGCACTGTTATTATAATAATCAATATAAGTATACATAAATACGCATCTACGGTGACCTGTACTTTAAAAACACACTGAAAACTCACTATTTTATTTATTTCTAGAAAAAGTAAAAATAAATAAAATAATTGTTTGAACAAAAATAATTAAAAAAAACACTAATAAATCACAAAAATAATAGAGTATATAATTATGTAGTTTTGAGTTGTAAATAAAAAGAAATTATTTATATAGGTTTACTAAAATAGCTACGTATTACAACACCGCATTTTAAATAATAATAATTTCTGACAAATCTACTTTTACTTGATTGACACACAAACATTTCGACAGTATATATTATGCAAATGGTATACCACTTACATCATATAATTAATTAATATGTCTAATATTTTATACATAATGTTTTTTAAATTACCTTTCATGGGTACATTTAAAAAAAAAAATAAAATAAAAAAAATTTTTTTTCTTTTTTTTTTTTTTAAAAACCATATACTACAAAAAAGAGAAAAAAAAAAATTTTTTTTAATTTAATAAAAATAAAAAAAAATAATATATTTTATTTTTTTTTTTATTTTATTTTGAATTGGAATCCAAACAAAATTAAAATTTTTTTTTTTTTTAAAATTATTTTATAGAAAAAATATAATTTTTTTTTTTTTTTATTTTATTTTTTTTTTTTTTATTAAAAAAAAAAAAAAAAAAATACTTACGAATTGATAACCTCCTCCTTTTTTGAAGTCGGTTAAAAATAGCTTATTCAGGCCGATCAATTGCAATCGACTTACGGTCTGTTTTCTAAATGTCTTTCAATAATATTCATTGAAAAATAGACGTTACTGTTCAGTCCATGTTCTTCTCGAAACTTTAAACTATCGTTTAGTATAAATCATGATTAATATGCATCTCATATTGCATATCAACATTCAAATCAAAAATACTTTATTCAATTTAGACCCTGAGAAGGCGCTCATGAACGTTAAAGCTACCATCGGTTCGGAAAACAACGTAGTCATCGAGAAGAACCGACAAGAAACTCGATCTACTTTATCTTCCATGATACATAGTTTTACAAACATAGACAGTTACATTCGTTTTTGCTGGATGGACAGAGATAGGATAGGATACGTTTCCAGATGTCACCATCGTTCATATCTTGACCCATCCTTTAAAACCTGCTTGACATGTTGCTTGAATATCCGGCAAATCGATAATGTGATTTAAAGTCACACAGACTAAAAATAGATCAATATTTTTTTAGTTTTATCTTTTTAGAATTTTTTGCACTTGCACTGTTTAGTTCGGATATTATACTGAACCATATGTGCCTGTGGCTTTTTTATTTACTTGGGAAATTATGTTGGAGTTTATCTATCTCTTATAAGTATACTAAAATCTAATTTGTTCATTATAAAGAAAAAGTCTATTTTTTTCTGTTTAAATAGTAATTTAGATATAGCAAGTGATTATTTACGGCATTATTTTTACTATTTAATTAATACTTATTTAAACATCATATCTATTGATAGGTACACTACAAAGTGTCATTTTTTATTGTTAGTTTGTCTCTTCTGGTTATAATCGCAGTTTCAACCTACTAATATACAATCAAGATTACTAATAGGCTCATAAGATGATGTTATATTTGATAGCTAATTAAGTTTAAATAAATACCTATTAATTACGGAGCCCGATTGGAATTGTCATTATTTAGAGGTTATTTCTGTTGGTAAATTGCAAAGTGTGCTTTTCTATGGTTAGTTTCTCTCTTCTGGACTAATATATAATCAAGGTCGCTAATAGACTAATAAGATGATACTATATTTGATAGATAATTAAGTTTAAATAAATACCTATTAATTACGTAGCCCGATTGGAATTGTCACTATTCATATTACCCGGGTAGTAAGTAACCTTCAAATATATATAGTTTAGAGGCAGATGTATATGCTCCTTTAGTAAAATTCAGTTTACGTTCTGTTATTGCAGTGTTCCGTGTGATCGGCTAATTAAATTGGTCGCGACTCGTGCCGGCTAATGTCCGATAGTCGATTGTAAATCTTTAACACAGTTTTGTTCCTGCTCGGGCGAAATTTACAGCTTTTTCAGACAAGATTCATTGATGTTCGCACTCATAAAATTCGATATTGAAAATTATAACTATTTTCATATTTAATTGAAGTACTTTATCGGGTGTTACTTGAAGCCGCTCGCAGATGAATCAAAATCGCTCTAAGGATGCTCCGAGTAATAATGAGACCTGTAATCGTTTCGTCTGCAATAAGTTTTAATGAATTTTAACATTTATTTTCTACATTTACATACCAAGTATCTAAGGGTTTAACTGTCGCTGAATCGATATTCCGCTGGTGATTTGATCGACTGAAGATAGAATTTCTTAATCGAAAAGTAAAATATTTTTTTTTTTTTTTTTTAAAAAAGGGGGCTTTTGAATGAACCCCCCCCCCCCATAACTTCACACCAGGGAGGGCAATGCGTTCCCCCCGGGGGGGGGGGGGGGGGGAGGGGAGGGGGAGGGGGGGGGAGGGGGGCCGGCGCCCCCCCTACCAACGAAACGCAACAATGCAAGCACTGTTACTTCCTCGGTTTTCTGTGAGCGGGTGGTACTACCCCGGGCGAGCCGACCCATTTATGCTGAAACCAGTAATAGTTTCAGCGTGGCTCTACCACCTAACAAAACTTAAACTTAGTTGATTATTCTGCATTTATGGCTTTGAACGTTTTTAAAATTATCATCTATTTAATTTCTTATTAATAATACGACTAAATAAACAATGGTCTGTATTAAACTGATCTAAAGATAATTTATTGTATTGTCATCGGTTCTTGAGATGTATGCAAAATTCCAAATTATTCAGGCGTTTGCAGAATCAAGTTAATAATAAAAACGCGTGTTCTGATACAGTATTTATTCTTGTTATATTGAACTAGCGGGCCCGGCAGACGTTGTTCCGCCCTGATTATGAAGAAATCCTTGACAAATTATATACTAAAACGTTCCTCATCAATCACTCTATTCACCGGTGAAAACCGCATGAAAATCCGTTCGGTAGTTTTTGAGTTTATCGCGAACAGACAGACAGACAGACGCGGTAGGGGACTTTGTTTTATACTATGTAATGATAAATACTGGGACATAATGAGTACTGATTTACTCCATATACAACAGTGAAAAGCCACCTTTACTTTCCACTTTATTCATTAGTAGTAGTGTCCGGGACTCAGTACGCGTGGAAACTCATGTAAAAGTGACTACTGAAATCATCTGAATGTATTAACCCCATTTACTTATCTACTTTTTCCTCGTACTTAAGTCGTGTCGTCATTAAAATAACAATAACTTTTAAAAGAGTTAACTGATTGTAATGAAACAAAGGCTAAATGTTACTCAAGGATATGCTTTATGATTTTCTTGGAAGAATTTATCGTGAACGCAGTACTTTAGCAGTGATGCGTGTTCAAACAAACAGACAGACAGACATTTCTAAAAACGATTGAAATGTATTTTGTTGCTTATCCAAAACACTTGCAACGTTTTTTTTCACAAAAATCTAAAAAATACAGACACGTTTGATTTACATTCTTATTATATGTATGGTAGATATAGACTAGTTACCGCTTTCGACTTCGTAGACGTCAATTAAAATTAACTACAAAATGTATCTTGTGGTAATCAGGGTGAACGTAGTATTCCATGAGTGAAAGAATCTTCAGAAATAGATCATTAGTTTCGTACGAATATACAAAATTAATGGTATACATTACGTTTATTAAAAATTAGGTAGAAAATAGTCGCCGCTTGAAACCGTTCAATAATAATTTTCAAATAAAATAATGAAAAAGCATAATGAATGAGCGTTTTAATCTAAAAATCGCAGTCTTCGGTGCCAATTAGCAGACGAGATGAGCCGCGTGATCCTGTGACGAACAATAAGCGACGATGTGACGATAATGCTCGTGCGCATACAACATTACTTGCATATTTGTACCTCTGATACAGGGCGCTAGTCAACTCGGGCGCACTTCCGTTAACTCCTTTGCGTCTGTTCCTTACAAAAATCTAATATTATTGTAACATGTATTGAATACATAAGCCGTTACATTTCAAAATAAGTTAATTCCAATTTTAGCCGTTCCTAATATTTTACATAATTTTCAAAATTACATATGTATATGGAGAACATGAAGATCACAAAAAAACCCAAAACCCTTATGAACGTCAAAATTTAAACTTCTTCCTCGGTGTATTATAAAAACTGGAAATCTTATAAAAAATAAACAAATTGGATTTAGCTGATTTTGAAATGTAACGACTCGAATGTTGTTTCGTAATATTAACACATAATTTTAAGTATTTGGACAATAATTTGTGCCCTTACTTAATACATTTAATAATATTATAAACTTTAAGAGATTTTGTTGGAACGCATAAATATCTACTAGATAGACTTCGATAAAATTCTTTTTGCATTCTGTAATCAATTTGTTGAGGAAAGTTGTTGGCTATCTAACATCACGGCAGGGTTCTTACGGGTAGAGTAATCACCATATAAAGTATAGGTCAGAAAGTATGCGGAAAATGCGTGTGTCGTGGAAAAACGCCAGAGTGAAATCGAGGGGAAGAGTTAACTTATATGCAAGTGAGCTGTTTACATTTTATTTTAAATTGTATAATTATGTAGTCTCTACAGTTGAGGAAATAGTTTTATTAATTGAATGCTATAATCCGTTATCATATCACATTATCGTAGTAAGTTGAAATTTTATTTCTATATAATTGTTTTATGTAACTTCAATCAATTACGGTATATACATAACATCAATATAACTACATAAGCATAGAATAGATAAAAGCAAACGAATGTCTAAATAATTAATTCAATGAAAATAATTTGGTTTTGGATACAATAAGTCTAATTTAAACATTAAATAAAACATTGGTTTTATTTCTATGTTATGTGACGGCAGAATTATGTGATATTGTAGTTCAAATATGCACCGATTAGAATTACTAGGATCTGTCGACGGTATACGTTCGGAAACCAGCATCTAGATATATAAAAAGAAACTACTAGGCAGTTAATCGTCAGATCAACGACAAACCGAAGCCACTTATGATAAAAAAAACATTTCACGATGTTCGCAGCTTAATGATGAATTCATCACAGCCGTTTCATTATCTGGCATTCAAAATGAAACGCCTCGAGCGCATGAAACTGATTTATATGCTTTCTTATTATCTCTTACACAACTGTTATAAAATGTAATAACTGTCTGTCGGTCCATAATTGTGGTTATAAGTTCAGAACTACTTATGCGGTTTGCAGAATCATTTGTCTAAATAATTATATGTATAGTAGTCAGAAAAATAAAATCTTTAAAAAACTAAATATTGTTATAATTTTAACTTATTTTATAGCTATAATTACTATTTGTCACAAATATGCTTACGTGGCCGTATGACCCATGAAACATGTATTAATTAAAAAATAAATAACTTTCTCATCCTTACCAATATTATAAATGTGATTGTGTGTCTGTTTCGCTTTCACGCCGTGACTATTCCGCCGATCAACATAACATTTTTCAAACTGTTTCAGGAGACAAAAAGGACAGGGGAACTTATTAAAAACAAGACCGTAAATTATCAATATAACTACGAACGCAATAAAAATATCTAAATAAGTACTAAAGTAATTATATGTATAGTAGTCAGCTTTATTTTGGGGGCACGCGGGGGCATGCAATGCCTTCAAAGGGAAGTTAGAAATACCGATAAATTGCCATAAATTGGTTTTCGTTCTGAAAATTTTAGAACAGTATCTTACTATTATATTCCACAAGTACCCAAAATAACAAGGAGTACATTTTTGCACTTTTTGAGATAAAAAAATCATGGATTTACAACTTTCGAAAATTAGCGTGCCCCCTAAAAAGGAAGTGACAAAAATAGGCCTGGGTATTAGCTATTTCTATATTTATAAATGAACTGTGACTGTTCGGTCCTCGCATATGAAAATAAGGGCACAACTAAATATAAAAAACACAATATCTAATGCGGTTACCACAATACAACAACACATTCTGGAAGGCAAAAATTCCTCCAGTGGTGGAGCATTCCAGCGCTTTTTAACTACTTAATTCGGCCGTTTAAGAGGTCCGCAGATAATCTTGCCCTTTGTTCAGCCCCACTCATAAAGCTGGCTGCGGCGGACTTAGGGAATTATGAATGCAACGGAAAAATTTCAGTTTCTCTCAAAGGAATTTCTTGACCGGACCTTGTTTACCTTTCGAATAATTTTCACTTGTTCAGCCAGTTATAGAACTAGCTTTAGCTGGAGGTTTTTACACACGTGTGTTCAATGCGATATATCAAGTTTTGCTTTCACTGCAAAGGAAGATGTAAACCTTGAGACAAGCTTTCAAGTTTACTTTACGAAATGAGTATAAAAAGATATTTAGATTTATTTTTAAAGTGAAACTTCTTTTGGAATGGTGTGAATTGGATTTTTTTATAAAATGAAAATGTGTAAAGAAAAAGAGATATATATAAGTGTATATATGTTTAGGCTGTGAGAGAATGAGATAGTATATTCTGAATGTACTCGTAATATATACAAAGAAAGGGAGAAAGAGAGAGAAGCGTTGAAATCTATAGCACATTATTTTCTATTGGATCGTAGTAACTATTGCGCACTTTTAAAAATTATTCTCTGTTATTCTATGTAAAATCTTACTATATAAAAGTTACACTTCTACAGCGTATGAAGTACACACAGCTTTTTTTTTTAATTGTATAATATATAAAACTACAGAGTGAGTATATTAACTGTGTCCTTACTATAAGTTGGAACTATTTTAGTTATGGCTGGAACCAGTAATTTATGCTTTGTCCGTGATCTAATTTTATCAAATAACTATACGAATGCTCTGTTTGTCAAAGGCTTGTAACCTTTCATAGGTCTTTTTTCGAAGTTCCTGGTTATCCTTGACGTATAGTGTTTTGATAGATATGAGTAGATCTATGCGAAGTAGGAGACATTGGGCATGCATCCTACTATTAAATTCTAAACATTCGAGTGTCCCTCTGTTGACTCAACAGTTGAAGCCCAATAAAATATGTTATTAAAAATAAATAACACTATAGTTAACCCGGAATTAAGTTGGACAGAAAATATAGTCTTTTTTTAATACTTAATTATCAATTTTAGCGCCATAATGTAAGAATAGGTACAGTGTAGTTGTGACAATTAGATATTATACTTATATAGCGGAAATTTAGTGACCTCCAGACATCCATTTCCTCAATATAATCTGTATTTAATATTAAAGCTCAGAATACACATGCTTGTTACTCATACAAAAGCATACCAGTCACTGGTAGGAACAAGCTACTGGCATGTGTATCGAGATTCTGCCGGTAGCTCGCGTGCCAGTACGAAGCATACTAGGAGATCACAGGTCGTTTAAATTTTTCCTCTCGTGGGGAAGAGGAGAGGGAGACTGGCTTGTGAAGAATCTTGATTCTAGATACTGGTATGCCACCTAAAGGCATGTGTATCGCGGCATCATGGAATGCCAGTAACCGGCATGCCGGTTTACCAGCACCTGGTACGCCGTGTACAGACATGTGTATTCTGACCTTAAAGCTGAAGCGCTTGTTTGTGCTGTCGATTTAATGTCTGAAACTATTAGTCGGAACGAAATATTGAAAATTTACCTAAATTCATTGATAATGTTTCAAAAACTTTTAAAATTTCTTAGATGATCAAATAATATCATGTCTTTAGATTACAGGACTGTGGTGACTAATAAAAAGTAATTATTCTGGTTTACCCAGGAGTAAATTTCGTTCGCCTTTGAAATTTTTAAGAAGTATGAAATTTTTGAAGACACCTTTAGTATTAGGGTTCAAAAATACGATCTAAATTATTCCACCATCAATGGGATTTTCACATGTTTTCCACTTAGGGCCTTGATAATAGTTATCTGAATGTAAACTCGTAGCACTAATTGTACTCCTTTGTGTTATTTTTTTTTAAAGTGAGACTTCTAATGAAAGGCCTCCGAAATCCACAACCTTTTTGTGTGACGGGAAGAGGTGGGTATAAACACTGTGTCGGGCAGAGTGTTGAAACACCGGTTCTCGACCGATCATCGAAGTTAAGCAATGTCGGGCGCGGTCAGTACTTGGTTGGGTCACCGCCTGGGTATACCGCGTAACATTGGCTTTTTGTTGTATTTTTTAAAATTAATATGTTTCCCTGTAATACAAAAGATTCTATCGCGTGTTTTTACGACACACTGTTTTTTTTATTATGTTATTACTGCAACGTAAATTCACATTATCTGAAGGAAATATAAAGCGATCCAAGAGAACGGCGAAAAGCAATGTACCTACAATACACTACAATGTATCGTCAGTGGCTGTCATGCCAGTCTGCGAGCCTCTCGGCAGATGGATATACACTGACCGCTGCAGTTTTTACATTGCACGGTTTCTTCCGTCAGTTATAATATTATGAAAAAAAAAAACTATTAAAGAATTATAGTATATACCGTAAAAATCCTAGAAATGACGTCGACTCCGTGGCGCAACGGTAGCGCGTCTGACTCCAGATCAGAAGGTTGCGTGTTCAAATCACGTCGGGGTCAAATTTTTTTGTCATTTCAACATTAAAAATGTACACCAATTAGCATAGTGTAAAAGTCAAGGGCGGCTTGTCCACAATTTGTATATTAATATTTCAAAAATAATTAGTGAGTGAGGTTATCAGCACTCGTATACTTTTCTCACAATCCTACTTCTATTTTTCTATCTGTTATTTTTTTCTTCTATACTTCTTCTTTTTTATTTATTATCTTTATCATTGTTATATATTCGTATGTATGTGAGTTTATCATATGTGTATATATATTTTATTATTATATTTTTATACTCTGTTCATTTTCTTAACTTTTTTATAATTGCACTGCCTACGATAAGTGTTATTTGTGATAACAAAACCGCTGGTTAGCTGAAAGAAAATGCCTTGTGGCATTAATCTCGCTGGTGTACAAATTAAAAAGTGCAATAAAATATTCATATTTCATTCATTCATTTTCTAAAATACGTAGTAGTATTGATTCTAAATCTACAGTATATTGCTCGTGTATCGATCAATAGATTCGAACCTATGTACCTATACTCCACCAGGATGCTCAAACAACCAGCACGAAATCTGTTAAGCAAGATTTGACTGTACATTTAATATGGTACAAACGTGTTTTGATTCAAACAGTTCTACTCCCACATCTAATGACCGCACCTTCCTTAACTCCTTAAGCGGCATTCACATAATATCATTTAATTTATTATTGACTTAATATGCACTAAATTTACATCATGTCTTTGTTATTTGAAACACGTTTTATGGATAAACAACTTAAAAACAGAAAAAAACAATCACTCGGGAATAGCAGAAGATAATTTTATGTTGGCAGTGACGGGATAATTAGCTAGGGATAATATGTAAATATTATTTGAAAATAGTAAAAATATAATGTAATGAAACTTTTAATTTTGAACGTCATTGAGGTTTTTCTTGAAATACTGTTTTTTAAATGTATTTTTGGCAATCAATCTTCTAGATTATTACTACCATTGTTGAGCAGATAATATTACAAGTGTCTTGTGATCATTTCAATGTCCTAACAACAAGATGGTGGCACCCTTGTTAGAACTTTCCAGGAAATTTTCGAGGCACCTTAGAATTCATGCTCCGGAGTATTACTTGCCATCCAATTTTTTTTTTTTTTTTTTTTTTTTATTGTAGCTCGGCAAAGTGACTGTACTGTGCCTATGGAAGCACAGTACAATCAAAAACAATGCCCCCCCAAAACACCCCCCCCCCCTCCCTCCCCCCCCCTCTCCCCCCCCCCTAAACCCCCCCCCCCCGTTCTGGATATACACCCGCTGACCCCGGAACGCCACACCTCCAAACCTGCCACTATAGCGGGTGTTCCACCTGGTGTACGGTGGTCGCGATCCAGTCGGGTACAGACACCCTACCACCCCGCAACTTGTACATAATAAACAAACTATATTACGTAAAACACCACCAGTATTATAATATATACAGTCAAAACACAAGATTATGATTGAAAATCCACTACGTGACAGTCCAAGATGCCGCCAAAAACTCCTAAGATGTATTACTGCAAAGCTTCAACAAAATTCGCTCAGAAATTTGTACGAAACAAAGTACCATATATTTTTTAAGCTTTCTCGTTTATAACATTGATTGAATCGAATAAACCGCATCTTTCCACGTTGCAACATGTTGTTCCGTGATCAACGAAATTTCTCTAATTTCACATCTCTCCCATTTGACCTTGATACGGGTTGTCGATTTGCATGCAAGCGGCGCTCACCTCGGGATCCGAAGTCGTTTCCCCTTGTTTGGCATGCGTCGCGTTCAAGGCCAATGGGGCACGATACCGGAATATCAAATAACTCCATAATTTTTAAAAGAGCTAGTATATTTAATAACATCCGTGCATAGGATTTACAAAAGAATATACTTTTCGAAACTCTCAGATACACCGTACCGCAACGAAAGGGGAATACTACGTACGTATTTTACGGTGACTCGGTATGATATCACTACATATTATAAAACAAAGTCCTCTGACAAATCTCTCTGTGTATTCGAGTCTATTCTGAGTTTATACTCAAAAACTACTGAACGGATTTTCCATGCGGTTTTCACAAGTAGATAAAGTGATTCGTGAGAAAGGTTTAGGTATATAATTTGTCGAGATTTTTTGTAAATTGGTTGAAATATAACGATAATTGTTGGAAGTGTCGGAAAATGTTGAGCAGCCTGGGAGCTTTCGTCGAAAACACTGCCTAATCCCTTGGAGATATAACAAAGGAATTGAGATAATATACAACGCAAACGAAGTAGCAGGTATTAGCTAGTATATATATATATGCGTAGTGGAGAAACGGTTAAGAATATCTCCCTTCTCTGATTTGTAGTCGATTTTCTTCATTATTTTTTTTTATTTTCTAGCTATTTACAAGCTTTAGTGTTATCTATAAAAAAATATTGAAAAGTACTTTTTCTCTATGGTCGTAGTTTGACCACTAGACGAGCACTTGTAATTAGAAATCATCCAATTTACAAAGAAATGTAGCTCTATGTGTAGTTTGGTGAACCTGTTAAGGACTTGCCCGGCCAATAGAGTAGTCAGTTCGAGAAAAAAAATGTAGCTCTATGACTTGAGAATATTATCTTTTTACAGAATGGCTGTAACGTATAAATTTGTATATTAAATATGGAAATCAAACAAATGCAAGATCTTTTGTGATTATAAAAGTCTTATATGGAATCAAATATAATACAATGTATTTTACGCACTCTGAGTTTTATTATCACACTTTCCGAATCAGCTAGTTAGCTCCTACAGCGATAAGTATATAATTAAAAGCCTTTTATTTCATGCATATATCTATAAAGATGCGATCTCTCTCTATCACTCTCTTCCATTTAGGTTTCTTCTATTATATTATCTATATTAGGTACACATCGCGCAAATAAAATCAAACGTTTTTTGTTGCAGTGAGACGTGGCAACGGCCAATCTATTCCAGGCGGAAGTGCAAAGTAACGTCCACTATAATATTCAGGAATGTTCATTTTATTATCGTATCATTATTACAAATTACAATATGATACGAAATGGGAAAAGCGATTATCGCACAACAAAATAACTGGCAACAGTTTATAATCACTATTCTTGTAAAATAACACTCAGCGACTAACACGATATTCGGATATTAAAAGGATTATGCGCTTTCGGTGAAAAGCATATTTATAAAATATATCACGGTGATAGAATTTTTGATATGGCCATTATAGGTTTAATATCTCATTGACACTTAATAGTAGATTGTGATCAAATTCTAGCTTATATATGTATGTAGTCTTTGTAGACTAAACGCGGGACTATGAATAGTATGAATCAATAAGTCTCTTACCGCAATGATTATTCCATTAGCTCATTTTCTACGCAAACAATTTTGGAATGGTATTCACTAATATTTAGAGAATTTCTTCGGGTAAGTTTATATGTATAATAATTGCATATTATATGGATTAAAAGTAAAGAAAAGGTGATTTATTTTAGTTAGGTAATTAGTTAAATGTTAAATCGTAGATTAAATAGTATATTTGTTACAGACTTATTAAATCACATTAATAACTACATGGCATCCGTGGGAAGTTTGGACGGGTAGACAGTAGCCTAAATAAGTTATAATTAAAAAAGCAGCAGGATACATAACCAAAAAATAATGATATCTTGTGAAATTTATATACGAATACTTTTAAAATGTTAATTTTATCTTTGTGAATGCAAAATTAATATTCACGTAATGTCAGGTTGTCCATAAGGCACGCGGGATGCTGGCCTCTGGTAGTATATACAGACCTCTCTACTTTCCCTCCCCGGCGCGGAGCGAACGGCGAAGCACCGATACGATCGACCATCTTCATTGATAAACTGCGAATCTCATAGATTAAGTATTTCGCAGAGGGTTATATCGATGTAAGCACTTTTTTACATTTACCTTTGTTACAATTTAGACCAGCTTACAAGTTATTCTAATATAGTGGATAAAGAAGCGTTGTTGTTGGAAAAATCACATAAAAATAGTTTTATTATAATGATACCAGTTTCATCTAGTATTATAATCTATAAATGTCATCTTTTATATACAAAAAAGATTATGACAATCATCATATAACGGTAAAATTTAATTATTTTACCATGACTATTTCACATGAAACAGTGAATATTGAAATATACTCTTTCTTTCAAGCCTTTTCCTCGATGGACCATTTTTTCGTTATTGTTGCATACACAAGCAAAAACAAATAAACAGACTCAAGAGAGAGATTACTTTTTTTAGCTTCTCAGTGTAAACAAATCTCTCATATTGTGGAAAATAATAATGATAGAAATGTATGCATATGATACGAAAAATAGCAGTGCACAATTTTTGCATTACAAATTATTTTTAATTTCATATCGAAAACAATAGTGATGCATGAAATATTCCATAACCGTTTGAAAAAAAGTTGTTTTCATTTTTAAAATAATAATAATTACAAAGACTAAACGTGAGTATTGTATTCCGTCCGAACCATAAATTAAAATTTATTGCCCTAGAATCACTAGTATATTTCAAATTGTAATACAAATGCATCTATAGAAAGTAAACCACTGCCCGAGATAGACAACAAAGAAAAATCACCTTGAAACCTAATTTTAGCTATTATTAAAATCGCAATAAAGTTAATATATCATAATTATCTTTGATATAACGTAATACCGGTTATCCTAGATTACGTTTTCGCTTACTATGTACCTTCTGTTTCAACTAATATATCGATTCTTTGACGCTAATGACGTGACCGCTTTCCACGCTCACCTCAACATAACGGGGCGACCATTGGACTTGTGCGTACGCCTTTTGCGCATGCGCGGCTAACACGACCACGCGAATTGACGCCGCGCCAATTTGTGAATTGTGACAAGGAATATTTAAAAAAAAATCACCCAGTTTTTTTGTGTTGTGCTGTGTATCTGTGTATGTTATATATATATTAATCAAAAGGAGGTGAGTTAATCAAATTTGTAATATACGCTTCGATATATCGAATTGCTAGGAATGTTGACTTTCTAAGCAGTTTGTTACGTTCGGAATCAACGTTATTCTCTAATGTGTGCTCGATATTTAATAATGACGACGTTAAATATAATTAACAGTATCAATTTAAAACAAATTAAGGTCACTCTAAATAAAAATACAACACATAAACGGAATTATCGAAACAAATTCTGTACGTGTAAAACAACTACATATTTTATAAAGTTTACAAACGATTGATACACGCTGAGTACTTTTAGATTGTATTATAACACGTTTAATTTTCAAAACAATGATAGTGGACACGTTTTTATATTGTTGCATAAAAAATATTGTGTTAGCTATTATATCTAGCTTCTGGTATGGTATTATTGATTAATCAACATTATCTACATACTTTTTATTTATTTTATTTTTGGGCTTCCAGATTATTACTAACATTGTCGAGTATGTAATAATATTACAAGTGTCTTGCGATAATAAGATAAAAGGAATGAAAAATGCGGCATTTTTTATTTTTTTTAAATTATATTTTTCTCTAAATGGAATAAGTTTAGAGTATTAGATTCAAACCTATTTATGTATGTAAAATGTTGTATGTTCCTGGTAATTAATATAGGAATTTTCTTTTATACATTATCATAATTTATTTTATTGCTGTTCAAACTAAACATGCTTACAAGGAATTTTTTGCCGCAATAATAACTAATAGCCCGCGCCATGCTGACATTTTTACTGCATCCAATAACAATGTTATTGTTTGGATACGAAATTAAAATGTACGCTGACCTCTCATTAGAAGCTTTGTAAAGATGTTTCAAGTCTTCATCAATTAACAACGTGGTTAATGAGTATTGCCCACAGTCTATATAGGAAATACGCGGCGAACACGTGGGTGGGACGGTTTTTTTTTTGTTATTCGATTTTGTAAATACTAATGATCGTCCAGTGGTGTAGTCCGGTGAAGCTGTTAAGACCTTGCTAGGTCAATAGCGTAGTCAGTTCGAAAAAAAAAATCGAAATTCGACCATAATAAGGGGTACAACTTATTTTACTTATTAACCCCTGGGCTGTCCAAAACAAACAAGATTTAAGCTCCATACAAACGAATGTCGACCTAATGAGGCACAGGTCAACAGACTGTTGGCAGCATAAGATTAAAAAAAATACCTGATCTATTACAAAACTTTCAAAAATAACAAATTATGTATTGTAAAATCATAATTCTCATATAAAATGTAATTTTTAATTATTTTTTCACTTGTACGATTTTTTTACTAAACCATGACATTTAAATTTTAAAATGTCGTGAACTAAAAACAATTAAAAACATGATCCGTCATTTGAAATCTCCGTCTTAAAAAGTCAGCCGAGGGGTTAATATAGAGATGTTGTTATCTATAACGAATATTGTAGATCGCGAAGTATAAATAATACAGAAATACATAAAAAAAAATTTTTTCACGTGTACGTACATACAGCCGTTAATATTTATTAAACAAAAAATATAGAAAATCGGTTTAAAAACAGAAGACGAAGATGTACATAACTGTTTAGCTTCTTCCTATTTATGTATAGACTAGCGGGCCCCGCGGATGTTGTCCCGCACTGATAATAAAAAAACCTTGCCAAATTATATACCTAAATCCGTTATGTAGTTTTTGAGTTTACCGCGAACAGACAGACAGACAGACGTGACAAAAGCCTTTGTTTTATAATATTGTATAAATAATAGTTATATGTATTGTTATGATATAGTTGAGAAATCTTGCAAAAGTGCAACGGTTGACCGTCTCATCCTTTATACTTATACCGGTAGAAACATGACGTGGCGATACGTGGATGTGATTTATAAATTTTAAGAGAAATATAACCCATCGTTAACTGATACTGATTATTAATTAGCGTATATATACCACCCTTAGGATATACGCAACAATTTTGCCGAAATTGTATGAAAAACAAACAAACAAATGAACGCCGCTTATGAATATTTTCAATAACACATCTTGCAATCAACTTTTATTAATTTAAATTCAAAAGAAACATTTACTAATACATATTATTAATAATTCATGAGATTCTCGCAGAAATACTTTACTGGCGTTAATAAAATAATTTATTCCCACTTTATTAATTAATATTAAAATTATACAGTTGATACAGATGTTTGTCTTTTAATTTCGTTGTGGAATAAAGCCAGTTGTTTCATAGCCACTTTTTCAATCTTACGAAGTCTATCAAATAGGAACAAATTCATTTCGATTCGTTGTGAATAAAATAACAAACAAAAAAATTCAACCGGCTTTAGTATAAAAAATAATAATAAAAAATGCACTAAAAAGCGAAAAATAACTAAAATTGTATATGCACCATCTAATAATCTATTTGAAGTTGATGGCAATACAGATTAGATTATTTGTAATAGGTAGGTAGATGAATATAACTATTTCGCTTTTTAGGGACTTCATATTTTTTTATATTTAAGTCTGTGTAATTTGTTATTTTCCATTTTTAGTGTAAATCTATAATCTTTTTCTTCTTATTTCCACTTATGCGTGTTGTTTCTTTCGTTGTTACTTTTGGATATCATTCAAAACCCCACCAGATGAGCCCTCGTCAAAACGAGTCATATGAGCCCAAACACAAGATAGCTGCTGTAAACCGTTGAAAAGTTCCATTCCATTGTCTGCCATTTTCATCATCACTTCAGGTTTCAGGTACCACATATTTTAAAGCCACTATAGGTTATGTCACGTTTTTATTACAATTAGTTGAAGGGAAGTGAGTGATCATATAAACTCTATTCATACCTTTAAGAGTCACCCGTAGGGGTGTAATGTTTTTTCGAATATTAATGAGACACTCTCAAGTATCAGCAATTCAAATAGAAGACGAGAAGTGGGTGGAAATTAAAGAAACGGGTTTTTCCCACTTATGTGTGGACCATTTTCTTTATATTACAATAGGACCAGCCCTGAGTATAACCAATTCAAATTCATAGAATTGATTCATCAAATCATTACAATCCGATATACAGCTGCAAGTAGTAATCTCTTCCTATTTTGAAGTCCGATAAAAATGGGATTAATCAACATCAAAATACAAAACATAAATAGTTACATTCGTTTTTAGTGAATGCACAGAGAGGACGTCATTTTCAGAGGTCACAATCGTTCACATATTGATCCACCCTATAATAAGTCTTTAGATATTAAAACCTGCTTGACATGGTTCTTGAACTCACTATCCGGCAAATTGGTAATGTGTTTTAGACTGTTATAAATCCTAACACTATTACCTAAAAAACTGTTTTTGGACTTAGTGAGCCTGAAACATGCAATGACCAATTTGTTGCTGTTCCTAGTATTTAAATTATGTTGTTTACTAGATCCAGCATATCTAAGTTCTTGCGGACATAGAGTAAATTATCAAGAATATATTGGGAGGGCAGAGTTAAGATACCTAATTCCTGAAACTTAATGATTCGCGAGGCCCCATATTATAAATTGCTCGAACTGCCCGTTTTTGTAATAGGAATACGGTATTCACCCTGCTGTCCCCCACAACAAAATACCATAAGACATGACAAGCTATGGAAGTAAGCGAAGTAGACCGACCTAGCAGTGGAAATATCTGTTAGCTGGCGAATCTTTCGAACTGCGAATGGAGTAGAACTTAATCTTTCCGCCAATTATTTTTACGTGAGGACCCCATTATAATTTCGAATCAAGTGTAATACCCAAGAACACAGTTTTTTCAACTAAGCCTACTAGTTTCTCATCGATCTCGATTCTACTATGAATAAGCGGAATATTAGGCACGATAAACCTTATACATTTTGTTTTGTCGGTATTAAGCAATAAATTATTTAATGCAAACCAATCGGAAATTTTATTTAAGGTAGTATTTAGATAACTAAGCTCTGAACCTATTCTTTTTACTTTAAATTTAAGCTAACTTAAATATAAGTGAAGTCTCATCCGCGAAAAGAACCATGTCAGCACAGTTATCAGCCACTAGCGGTAGATCATTTATATATACCGACAACAAAAACGGCCCTAAAATAGACACCTGTGGGACGCCGATTCGAATCAGTGATCCCGCTGACGTTGTCCCGTCTACACTGACTTTGTGACAACGATCTTCTAAATAGGAGACCAAAAAGTCGATAGAAGCTCCACAAACACCATAGTGTTTTAATTTCAAAATAAGGGTATTATGGTCAACACAGTCAAAGGCCATAAACAAATCACAAAACACATCAATGGCATCCTGCGATCCCTCCAAAGCTCGAAAAATATGACTTAGTACCGTTGCACCAGCGTCAATTGTTGATTTTGATTTTGAGAAACCATATATACACATATATACTTTATATATATAATTCTTCTGTCCGTATGTATGTGACTGAACTCCTCATAAAAGGCTGGACAGATTTTGATGAAATTCTTTATATGTCTTCAGATAGATTTAAGATTGGTTTAGATTCACAGTTGGACTAGGTAGGTGGCGCGCTATGGTTGAAGTTTAGGATTTTTTTTTATTATCAAGGCAGGACAACGTCCGCCGGGCCTGCAAGTTTTCACATATATTTTGTTATGCCAGTTATTCTGATATTGTGAGTCTTGTTGTATTCAATTAAATAGTATTGCTTCATATATGTAAAAAATGCAAATTTTTTGTAAGTACAAAAAAGAAACCGGGGTCAAAAAACACGAGAATGGTGTGTATAGAAGAAAACTTCTAGGGTTGTCAAACTAACTTAAACTTGTTATGCTTTTAGTTAATTATGTTCAGTTTTCTAGTGTGGTCATTAGAATTGTAGATTACTTTCTGATTATTTATATTAAGTTAAAGATTCAATTGGCTTTTTACTTTGACATTAAGTAAATAGGCAATGCAATTTTTTTTTCGATAAATGCTAGAAAGTTTAAAAAATAGTAACATGTATACACATCAATCAAGTAGATATAAATATAAATTAGGGGAAAACATTATCCAATTCTGTTGGTGTGTTCCAGCAGCTGCACTTGAGAGCTAGTCTCTTGTAGACTTGGCGTCCTTACCATCTTAGAGCACGTCGTCATGTAAAATCAGATGAGATTGTAGTCAGACGCTAAAACCTGTGATATAAAGTGTATTAAAGAAAAATCGCATTTTTTCTATTCACCCCGTTTTACAGTATTTCAACAGGCGAGCGAAGGACCAAAAGCAAGTATCGGTATAAAACACATAAAAGCACTTGTAGGCTGAGGTATTAAAAATATCTTAAAAGTATTTTTTTTCTAAGTGTTTAAACATTACGTGTAGGTATATAACTCTAATTGTAGAAATAAAAATGGGTTCGCGAGTGCAGTGGCACAACTTATTGCAACACAGTATGGGAAACAATAATACAACTGTACAATAGAAAATGAAAAAAAATATCACATAATGCAACGTATAATCTACGTCGTGTAACGTAGAAGATTTTTTCACGAATGTTTTCTATTGAATTTCACGTGATATGACAATGGTGTCGCCGTCGAACGCAATCTTAATATGCACTGATCTATTATATTATGTACGTTCGAAGTTTTATATCTCTTTCAAATATCAATCGCTTTGTTTCATAAACAATCCGTTGAATTGTTCATTAAATTACTACGGCTTGACGTATGTTTCGTTATAGTTTGGATATTTGTTTCGTAACAATATTTTTAACTGCCGTATCGTGTACAATGAAATCGTATATCTTTGGTTCTTCTTCTTCATTTTAATATTGACAACCGATCTTCTGGATTATTACTGTCATTATCGAGCAAGTAATAATATTACAAGTGTTTTTAATAATTTTAATGTTTTAACAAGATGGTGGCCATTTTCCACATATTATTTAAATAAACAAATAAGGTTCAATACGAATTCATTTTTTAGTACTTAGGCGTTTTAAAGCCACTGTGTAAGCACATTAAACATGGCCAAGTCATGCACAAACAAGTATTGGCTACCTTATTAATACAGTATAAAGCGATATCGAGGAAATTCGAAATTCATATTCCGAATTATTATTTTTCTTTCACTTCCTTATGCACGATAATCAAGTTTGCTTATGAGAAATATTTACATAACATTAAATATCAACAGAATTACAGAATACAGCGCACATATAATTATACATAAACACTATATAAGGCTCGTTTAATTATATTATACACTAGCCGACCCGTGCCCACTTCGTTGGGCGGTAATAGGCATTATCAAGCTACAGCTTTTCTCTAGAAATCAATCATATATATCTCATAATTAAGGCAGCGTTCGTAAGAAACGTTTTCGTTCGACCATTTTTCTCCGACTCCCCAGATATTACCCCCTACAACCTCACAAACTTTACCTCTTTATAATATTAGTATAGATTATAGATAATATAATTAGTTAATAGCTTCTGCCCACGACTTCGCACGCGTGGAATAGTTATTTTGGGCTAAGACGCAGCGGAAACTCTCAAAATTTAGTTATTGAGTTATGTAGACGATAGCGCGCTTATTAACAAAAAATGGCCGCCAAAATGACCAAAAAGGCATTATAATTCAAATTACATACATAGATATAGGATATATGAATTTTAATTATATTTATTCTTGGAGTCCAGTACAACGCACGTCTTACGCACATGCTTACAGTGAACAACATACTTTTTGCAAAATTTCATGCGGATGAAATCGCGAGTAACAGCTAGTCTAAAATAGAATAACCTAAATTACTTCCTATAAGGTCAGCAATCTACCAGTGAAAGTTCCGTGATAACCGGTCCAACCATTTTGAAGACAGCCTGCGGATGAAGTCGCGGATAACAGCTAGTCTAAAATAGAATAACCTAAAATACTCCCTATAAAGTCAGCTATCCGCCAATGAAAGTCCCGTGAAAATCGGTCCACCCATTTAGGAGATAGCACTGCGGGCGAAGCCATGGTTAACAGCTAATCTAAAGTAAAATAGACTAAATTGTTTTTTATAATGTCCACTATCTACCAATGAAAGTCCCATAACAATCGATTGAACCGTTTTGGAGATAGTACTGCGAGTGAAGCCACGGTTAACAGCTAGTCTAAAGTAAAATATACTAAATTATTTTTTATAATGTCCGCTATCTGCCAATGAAAGTCCCGTAACAATCGATTGAACCGTTTTGGAGATAGTACTGCGAGCGAAGCCACGGTTAACAGCTAGTCTAATTTAAAAAAGACTAAATTACTTTTTATGATGTCCGCTATCTGCCGGTGAAAGTCCCGTCAAAATCGGTGCAACCGTTTTGGAGATAGCATTGCAGACGAAGCCGCGTTTAACAGCTAGTCTAATTTAAAGTAGCCTAAGTAACCCGCTGTAATTTCTGCTATCTGCCAGTGAAATTCTCGTCAAAATCAGTCTAGCCGTTTCGGAGATTAACCGGAACAAACAGACAGACAGACAGACCGACAAAAAATTTTAAAATTGAATTTTTGTTACCAGAAGCGTGTATACTTTCACATTAAATCATTTATATGTATAGACTAGCTTCTGCCCGCGATTTTGTCTGCGTGGAATAGTTACTTTGGGCTAACGCTAACACGCAGCGGAAGTTCTCAAAAGGAAAAAAAAACAATTTTGAAATATTTTTCATTGGTGCTCCGCTCCTATTGATCTTAGCGTGATGATATATAATCTATAGCCTTCATCGAGTCATGATTTCTATTTATGTACTTAATTGTAATGATTTAATATGGCCTTTATAATATTTTTATTAACTAAAATGATATTCAATTGATTTAAACACTAGCGTCACCCTATTAGGATATAAAAGGCAAGATGTGTTCGATAACGTCGACTTGTATGTCGAAGTTATTGTAAAGCGAAACTGTACTCGGATAAATAGTCACAGTGCATACAGTGTTAGTGTTAATTGGTTCGCCTGACTGACCGAATATACGTTATTCATTACACTCGGTAACTGAACTCTATCTAACACTGAAATAATCTATCAAGTAGGACCAGTAGTTCCTAAGATTAGCGCATTCAACCAAACAACTAAACCGTCCAGTTTTTTTTTTCTTCGAACTGACTACGCTATTGACCAAGCAAGGTCTTAACAGCTTCACCGGACTACTAAGGCGAGCGCTAAACCGTCCAGCTTTATAATATTAGTATAGATTATTACTTTTCTCTCGTACTTAACTCGAGCCGTCATTCAAATTACAATAACTTCGGATAGAGTGTAACTATTTTAATGAAACAAAGACTAATTTATTCTCGAGAATATGTTTTGTGATTTTTATAAAGGTTTTATTGTGAATGCGGTACTTTAGCAGTGACACGTGTTCATACAAACAGACAGACATTTCTAAAAATGATTGAAATGTATTTTATTACTTATTCCTAGACACCTGCAATTTTTTTTGAAAAAGTATATACACGTTTGATTTACATTCTCATTATATGTATAGATCTTCCGTTATTTAACCTTATATTGTTTGAAATTGTTGGCAATCGTCATATAGTTTGGTGCACGAGTGAACTGGATAGGTTATAATAATTTGGAATATGAATTCTAAGATGTTATAATGAAAGTTCTTATAAGGGGACACCATCTTGTCTTCATAAGACACTTTGTAGAGTTTGTAGTAATTGCGAACTTGATCATGACAGGTATAACTTGCAATAAAGAGGATTAGTTGCCAAGGTAAGAAGAAGGAGAATCGAAAACGAATCAAAAATTTCTACATTGTTTTTTTAAAGCAACAGAATAGGTTAATTTTATCAATATAAAAAAATATATATTACTTTTAATTATCAAACTAACTATATACGCATACGAAACTCCAATAGCTTTTATCTGTCCATACATTTAATATAGTTTTAAAGCAAAGAGTTTTGTAAAGAGGCGCGGCCATGACGTAATAATTACAGAGCGCGGCATGTGGACAGCAATTATTATTTATTTAATCTGTGGCTATCGAATGGCGCTGTATAAATTGCATCACAGTTGCCGAGAGTTGTAAAACATGGACAAAAAGCCACCGAGCTATTGAGTAACGTTATTTCACTGTATACTAGTACACACTTCTTGTTGCAATAACTTGTTAGCGAACTCGATTCTGAGGGTAAATTAAATTAAAATTTTAATTGTATTTTTATGTATTAAACTAATATAAGGAACAGTAGAAATCAATTTTATTAATTATAGTTTTATATTTTAACGTCCTTTATTTTTCACTGTTGTTTTTTTTTCGTTTTTATTATGAATACATACGGTAGGTACACGTATGTAGCATTTTTAAGAAGAATACATGTTATATTGCATTACAATTATAGTACTCGGTTTTTTTATATCAATAATTGTGTTAAATATCTATTATATTGAAAAATTACTTCTTTTTTATTTAATCTAGCTTAATAAATGAATAATGTAAACACAAACTGAATTAAAAAAAATGGAACAGCAATACCGAGCGAATTTTGCCCGTAAGCACGTGTTTTCTTTGCCTGTTAATGAATGAAAGTTGCAACTCTGTTCATTTTCTAGTCTATGATGGCTTGTTTGAAAATGAACGCACCGCAAAATATTTAATGTAACCACAAACAAGGGTTGCGTAAATAGTTCCCGTGTAACAATGAAGCGTTAATTACGGATCGCGCATCAAACCGGAGCGTGTGACGGCGAGCTTCATTCGTGAGAATGTTGAGCAACGAACATCCTTACTATGTTCTTGATATTCCGTCATCGATATCTAGTAAATATTGGCGAATTCTAGAGTACAGTCACAGACAGCTTGTTTCTTTAATCGTTTTTTTTATATCATGTTAACTCCTCGGCTGATTCTTAAGACCTAGAATACAATTATTTTTTTAATTTCGTAAATTTCAAGTCTTAGTAACAAAAAAGTAAGTAGAAATGAATAAGGATTGTGTGGTTTTATGAAACCACGGTAAAAGTGAAACTTTTTTTCACACTGTAGACATTTAACTAATAATAGTCTATACACTACACGGTCAGCTGCTGCGAACTATAGGCGCCGCCATATTGGCCCTGGCTGCTCTGACGAGCGCCTTTCACTTTATCCCTACTCCGCGGCCGACCATCACGCGACATGCAACACACAGACGAAAAAGTTTGAGACGATGTAATAAAAGTTTCACTTTAAAAACAAGTAAAAAAATCGATTTTTTTTCAGTTTTGTAATATATACATATTACTAACTACAAACTTAAAAAAATATATCAGGTATTTTTTTAAGCTTATGCTGCCAACAGCCTGTTGACCTGTGCCTCCTAAGGTCTACATTCGTTTGAATGGAGCTTAAACCTTCATGATTTCGGACAGTCCAGGGGTTAAGGTTAATGTGGTCTAAGATGGTAAACCGATACGCCTGTAAGGACTAGTTAGCAATTATAGCTACCGAAATACGCCTTTAAGTGTTGAGCGACAGATTTTTAATACAAAGCGGATAGCAGTCGAAAATTTAAAAAATATCCTACCAGCGTCGAAAATAAATAAATTTAAGAAGTATATATATCAGTATCAGTCTCTGGTTTTCAAAATGAGCCAAATCCAATTTTAATCGCGCCTATGAGATTTTCACTTTTTAGGTAAAAGATTTCCATTCTTTGTTCAACGTGAACAAAGTTCAAATTTTGACGTTCATATTAGGCTTTTTCGTTTAATTCCATGATATTAAAATTTTACATGCTTAAAATATGAAGATCTATAAAAATAACTTTAAATCTTACCATATGAAAGGCTAAAATTGGATTTGGCTCATTCTGTCAATTAACTACTCATTTATATGTTTATTTAAGTTAACTAGTGGTCGCCCAGTGGTCAATATTCGGCCATAGTTAATTGATTTTGAACTTTATTAGGGTTCTTTTGTCAAAGGGCATACTTCTATAATCAAAGGTTGTCATCGTGGCTACTCAGTTAAATGCCACTTTTTTTAAAATTTTATTAACGTTTGAAAAAATCGACGTCTAAATGAAAATTGAAGTCAATTATAAATTTGAAACAAAAGAACAGCGGTTACATAAGGTGGTAAGGGTCTCAAATTCTAAGTAAAGATAACTTTACGAAAATAAAGAAATTTATCGCAACTCATGACACAATTTTCAATTAATATTACACGACACCATGGGTGGGTGGTATTTCTGGGTGATATTGAATTAAATGTAGTCTGTACATTATGAGGAATAGTGATATGCCCAGTATCATCGTTTGGAAAAGTAATGGATACACAATAGAATCAAATGATGAATCCAAAACAAAGATGTTTTTAATACTACCATTAACTTTTGAAAATGAATTCATTTTTGTTGAAAATTCATCAACTGTACTAAATATAATTGCTACAGCAGATTGAACTGCATCATTCTAACCGCGGAGATCTAGTCATGGATTACTTTCATGAGCAAACAAATTTACAATATTAGTTAGGGTGCTTATTGTTATTTTTGTTTCAAAAACTATAATATATTACCCTTTACATTCTGATGTGTTGGTAGATTTTTAAGTGATGCCGTATTATTGTGCACATTCGAATTGCAAATAATATCACGAAATTTGTAATTCAAGTCGCATCAAAATCTTCATATAATTTTGTTAAAACGTAGTCACGAGTAACTGTAACGTGAATTTACCACGTTGAATATGTTTACAAAAAACGGCTTAGAATTTGTCCTATATGTAAATACCGAACGTTGAAATCTATGACTGTAATAACTAACATAATACTTTCTTAAATTTAAAATAATCACACTGGCAAACGTTTTATATGATGCTAATGAAAAAAAGACGGAGGCATATGATGAACGTTTAAAAATGGAACAATTGCAAAACTAAACTTTGCAAAATATTTTTGTTAAAAAATGAATTGCAGAAACGTATGATCGATTTTTTTTTAATATTGCATGTAGGATGTGAAGAGCCATAAAGGCTGATGATAAGAGATGATTGGATCCAATTTAAATTTATAAAAAAGAAACTTTTTGACCCCGACGTGATTTGAACACGCAACCTTCTGATCTGGAGTCAGACGCGCTACCGTTGCGCCACGGAGTCATTATGCGAACGTTTGAAAATATTAATCTATTTCTCTCATCTATGTTATAGCATTTATCTCAATTTGTGTAGGATAATTTATGAAAGTGTACCTATATGAAATAATCCAATGTATGTTGTAGAGGGGTTTCCCACCCTCCCCCCCCCTCAAAAATTATTTAATTTTTTTTTTTTACAAACTTCCACCACTATTTTCTATAGATTAATATCACCCCCAAGCTAACACCCCCACAAACCCCCATATACAACATATCTCGCACAAACACCCCCAACCCTAAGACCCCCCACTCCCCAACTAAACAAACAAACAACACCAATAAAATACACACTTTTTCCTCCACCATAACATACAATAATTTTGATTGACCGAACCGACTTTAATGAAAATGACTAAATGTTATTCGAAGATATGCTTTATGATTTTCTTGGTGAGGTTTTATCATGAACGCAGTACTTTAGCAGTGATGCGTGTTCATACAAACAGACAGATAGACATTTCTAAAAATGACTGAAATGTACTTTATTACTTATTCCTTGACACCGGCAACAATTTTTTTAATAAAAATCTAAGAAGTTCAGACACGTTAGATTTACATTCTTATTATATGTATCATTACATAGTATAAAACAAAGTCCTCAACCGCGTCTGTCTGTCTGTCTGTTCGCGAAAACTCAAAAACACTCCGTTTTATCGTTTCACCATGAAATTACATGGGACGTTACATAATTATCGATTTTTATAACAGGGGACAACGCCCGCCCCAGTAGGAGATAAAACGAAGTGAAAATTTTCGGAGGGATCTTAGTCTGCCACGTACATAGTAGTTTTTATTTCTTGTTTATACTATAACAATATTAGCCTATACGCACCCTACTATTAGGAAAAGGCTAGTTCTGAAGGAACGCAAAACCTTAATCAGTCGTTGGTGTTACCGTTTCAATACAGTCCGTGTCTACATTCCGTGCCAAACTTTCTGACCGCTCTGAATATAGACGCGCAACAGACAATAAATTTAGGTATAAATACGTATTATATTATATATATATTATATAATAATATCGAGAAAACTTAAAGATAATTTCAGATTTATATAATAAAATTTTAAGATTGGTTTGTATTAAACTCTTCATATTATGCACAAATTTGAACTTAGGGCTATATTTAGAGGGGCCAAAAAGATTGACGAGAATAAAATTGTATCTTAGGTCATTATCATCATTTACCATCAGCTGAGATTGTGGTTAAACTGAAGCCTGATTATATGATAAATAGAAAATTAACCATCAGATGTAGTCCGGTGAAGCTGTAAAGACCTTAACAGGTCAATAGCATAGTCAGTTCGAGAAAAAAGAAAACCATCAGATGTACTATGCCCTTGTTAGTGGTTTTTGGGGAAAAAATGTATATGAAATATAATATTACGTAGTTATGAAGTAATCGTCACGTACACTAATCAATTCACCTACTAATGCGATTTCAGTAAGCGCAAGCGCAGTCATTACCCAACAATCCCTTCCATTGGACACACTGTGAACGACTTTTGTAACTCCTATATTATAAACAGTGAGGAAGTGTATTGAATAAAAATAAATGATTTATTAGTTGCTTCAAAAGTATATAATAATTTTTAATTTTGAGAAAAAAATATTATGTGTCAAACAAAATAGGGCATTTTACGGTCATCGTGCGCATGCGTGTCCGCCATTTACAAAATAGCCATAAATTGTGAAAATTTTGACATTTCTTAATATATATAACTAGAGTTTTTGGCCCGATCTTAGTCTGGCATGTTTATATTTTACTATTACTATTTTACTATTATTTTACTAGCGGGCCCGGCAGACGTTGTCCGGCCCTGAATCTGAAAAAATCCTTGACAAATTATATACTAAAACGTTCCTCATAAATCACTCTATCCACCGGTGAAAACCGCTTGAAAATCCGTTCGGTAGTTTTTGAGTTTATCGCGAACAGACAGACAGACAGACGCGGTAGGGAACTTTGTTTTATACTATGTAATGATTCATAATCTTGTGTTATTTGGCTCTATATCTTGTAATGTTGGTGATGTTTTACGTAATATAGTTCGGTTATTGTGCACATGAAAAATGGATGGGAAATAAGTATCATGGGGCAGATGAGATTCAATTTTTTTTTTTCTTTTCCCTTTCTCCATTTTTGTTTTTTAAAATGAGGTTTTCTTTTATTTTTTTTTTATATTTATTCTCTTTTTTTATGGAAAGGATTTATTATTGCCTTTGGGTGGGGGTTTTTTTGCACATCCATTTTTTTTGTTTTTTTTATATTATTTTTTATTTTTTTTTTAAATATATTTTTTTTCTTAGTGTTTCACATTTTTTTTTGTTGTGATTTTTATTTTTTTTTTTTTTTTTATATTTTTGATGGGGGAGAAGGAATATTTTTTTTTTTTTTTTTATTTTTCTCCTTTCTTTTTCCCAGCGTTCACCTCTCGCACCTTTTTTTTTTTTTTTTTGGGGCCCGGGGAGACTTTTTTTTCCTTTGAAAAAAAAAAATATTTTAAATTTCTTTCCGTCCCCCACCTCCCCGGTCCATTTTTTTTTTTAATCCATTTTTTTTTCTCCACCAACCCACAAAAAAAATTTATTCAAATTCATTCCTTTCTTTTAGTTGAGTTTCATTCACATACACACACAAAAAAGAAATATATTTTTTAAAATATTTTTTTTTTTTTTATTTTTTTCCCTTTTTTATATTTTTAAATTTTTTTTTTTTTAAAAATATCAAAAATTTTTTTATTTTTTTCTTTGTTTTTTAGATTTTTTCTTTTTTACGGAGGTTTTTATTTAGACTCTGTTTTTTTTGTGTTATATATATTTTATATTTTTATATATATATTTTTATTTTTTTATTTTTCACACTTACTCTCGGGAAATTATTTTTTATTTTTCTTTAAATCCCTTTCCAATTTAACTTTTTAATTTTTTGAAAAGCCTTGGTTTATTATTGAATTCCAACCCCCTTTTTAATTTTTATTTTGATTTTTTTTTTCAAAAAGCCATCAAAATTTTAGGATTTATTTTTAAAGTCACAAAACCATTTTTTAAAATTCAACCCCTCAAAATTTTTTTTTTTTTTTTTTTTAGAAGTAGCCTAGAATTTTCATCCTTAATTTTATTTCCTTCTTTTTCTACACATAACAACAGGTTGGAAAATATAAAATTTAATTTTTTAAAATACCTCATTTTTAAAAGTAAGAAGGAACCCTGTGAGTATAAGAACAACTTAAAGTTATATAACATGTTATCACTAAAATACCGCCGAACTATGAACGATATGAAATTTCTGTACGATCTCGTTAATTCATTTATAGATAGCTCAGAACTTTTAAGCAAATTAAATTTTAGAGTGACCAGCAAAATGATACAAAAACTCCACTTTGTTCAAAGTTCTAAAGCAAAAGGGGGCTAAAACTCCATCATGTACAAAACATTGAAATTTCAACGCAATGATACTTGTGTTTCCCAAAATTACATAGGGATCAGAAACAAAAAAAAAACACAATAACCACCACACCCAATACACCCCCCATCCCCCCCACCACCACCATCCTCAAGCCGCGTGCACCCAAAATAATATTATCAATATTTAAATAAACTCATACACGTAATCTCTCATATCAAATGTAAAACGTATTACTTCATAATTCACTCTTAATTATATTATATTTTTTAAAATATCATATTTCTTGAAGTTCTTATTAAATAAATAAATAAATAAATAAATATTAGACTATCTACTCGACGTTGGCACTAATAACCTAGAAGATTGGTTGCCAAAAATAAAGTTAAAAAAAATGACTAGACTACAATCATACCAAATTATATAACATGTGAAATCATTGTTATAGTGAATAATTTGTTTATTCAACTGTAGAATATACCCATAATATAATCTGCCCAGTCTTCAATATTCAGATTAATCGAGCAGTCTTACCACCAAAATTATTCTCAAGTAGGCTATAAAGCTAATCTATTTTTATGGTTTAATATCACCAACAATTTTAGGTATAATGTTTCCTAATAATATGGCGGGAGTTGACGCTTGTAAAAAAATACGACACAGTCATAAGAACTGCCGAGAGAAGTGAAAACTCAAAACAATGAAATTTATAGAAACTGTGCTCTCTTTTGAATTTTTAAATTCAATATAGTGTGAAATATTTATATTTAATAATTTGTAAATTGAAATTACAATCATTAGTCTCTCTTTCCCATTTATTGGCGCTTGGAATAATATATTTGCTATACATTTTATTAATTTATCAAACATGTGACGAGATGCACAATCTCAATACAAAATATCAATATTAGATGTACACAGGCTGCTATACTATAAATCGCTAGTCTGAAGTAAGCCGCGCAAGCACAATACGGACGGTCATGCTGACGTAGCATGTCATGACGCGAAATTACAAATTTATCTCCTGCCAAAAATATCGCTTGACGCGCTTAAAGTAGTATTCGCATGAAAAATGTCATTTAAAATGTTTATTAAATTTTCTTTATAAAAATGCAAACATCGCGTCTCATCGGTCGCTGTTTACCCCAGTAGGGTTATAACTCGATAACTTAGCATTATGCAATATGATGTAACCGTGATATGTAATGCCTACACAAATACTACACAGACACAATATTATGAAATTATATATGAGGAAATTCACACAGGTAACATGTAGGTTGAAAGAAATATCGACTACCTTATTGTTAGTATATTCTCATATATCAATGCCTTATATACGTAATATTTCAAATGAATGAATAATTTAAGAAAATATCCAAGATTTTCCATCTGTTATTACGAATGTTAAAGCTTATTTGCGTACGGATACTAAGAGAGATAGCTAATTTTATATTCTTCATAAGTATTCCAATACATGACCCAAGAGTAAATTTAATTTCAATTCTATTATGTATATACAAATAGCGTGCCCGGAGGACGTTGTGCCTCCCTAATAATACAAAAAGCTTGATAAATTATATACCTAAGCCTTCCTTATGAATCACATTATCTACTGGTGAACACCGCATAAAAATCTGTTCAGTACTTTTTGAGTTTATCGCGAACAGACGGACAGACAGATACGTGGCATAAGACTTTGATTTATATTATGTAGTGGTAATAAAACATTATTGTTAAAATAATAAAAGTGATCCTTTGTTTTTCTATAGAAAGTAAATAAATGTCGTGTACTATTTTATTCTGGTTCCATGATATAAACAAACGATTTAAAAAAAAACTCGAATTACTACATTTTCCTGACTTGTAGATTTTGTTATGTCGTCACATTTCGATGATTAGAAACAATTATTATCTTCAATCGGCCTTCTAGAAAATTCTTAGAAACATTCATATAGAAGTACCATTACGACATAATTACTAAGGCACGCGTAAAATTATAAACGACGTAATTCTTTACATATTGTTTTCACATCGTAAAGTAACACGCGATATGTCCAGTTATAACGTTAAAACTAACCGGTCGCAATGCTAATTCTGTATATTGTATCCGAACAGTGCGTAATAGAATCGCGTGCGCCGGTGTACTTGCGTAAAGTGCAGTTTTGACGCGTGCCGTAAGCGACAAGCTTACAGCGGTGCAACGGGTTTGGTCCTCTATTTTAAAAATAGCTGTTCCTGCGACTCCGTCCGCGTGGAACCTAATGTAAAAAAACTGTGACTAAGTGGCGTCGTCATTAGAATTAAAGTTACAATAACTTTTGATAGAAGGAACCCATTTTAATGAAACCAAGACTAAATGTTACACGAGTATATACTTTGTGATTTTCATGTGACGTTCTGTCGTGAACACAGTACTTTAACAGTGATGCGTGTTCAAACAAACAGACAGATAGTTGATAGACATACAATTCAAAAAAATGTGTGAAATGTATTTTATTACTTATTCCAGACACCTGCAACAATTGTGTTCACAAAAATCTAAAAGTACATACACATTAGATTTACATTTTTAATATATCTATAGAAAAAGATAGATGTATATACGATGACCTCTCCTGTACGAGTGGACATTATTCAACACTAAACAATTCAACATTAAACACGGAATTGATAACAAATTATTTATTGAAAACGTTCTGTTGTTGATTAATAGTTATCCGTTATAATTATTTACAATGACAATAACTAGCCGATGTTATAGGAACATGCATTATACAACAAACAGTAGGTGTTAAAAAGAGTGCACTCTTTTACACTCAATGTTCCAGCATCAATAGCTTATATTCATTTCATTATCACGCCATTGCTATAAATTACAATACAATAGAAAAAAATACGCAACTGAAGAAAAAAATGATAACAATGTATTATAGTAATTGTAGTAACTATTGTAGAATAAAACAACAGTATATTGTATTATGTTACATTGCCGTTATTTGCATCAGCACTCTCCTGAACACTTCTAACAGATAATATTTTTGTTATAATCTAATGTGGTAGACAGCTGTATATGCAATGATAAATAATATTGATAATTTCCGATCAATAGCATGCATTGCAGCGTAGCTGATAATTATATTTGCATCTCTGTTCTTCTCATGCGTTCAAATATACTATTTCATTACTTCTATTACCCCATTTTCTTTCTTATATTTTAGCTAATAGACAGAATTATTTCATTTTAATAAATTCGGTATCTATTGGTTGTTTATTTGGATATATAGAAAAATATTTTAACATGAATGAAAACTGTACTGATTATATTAAGTTGGTATCCTGGAGGTATAAAAGTATTCGTATTACTTCTCTAACAAAAACAAGAGGTAAAATCATGACAGTAGCTCGATAGTCGTGCATTGTGTTTTATTATAAGCTAATTTATAGCAATCCATTGATTTTTCGTGGCCCAGGGATATTTAATATTTTTTTGTTTTTATGTAGTCCCTATTACTATTAGATTGTATTACAATCACTATGGAATCAGAACAAATTTAATTTTGACAAACCAATATGAATAACGGTTTTTAATTATTATTATTAATGTCCTGTGTGAACTCGAACTCCTATAAAAAGTATAGAGTATTCTGATTCGAGTAATAAAGAAATTATTTTCGTATATTGTTCAAATGAATATATAATACTAGCTGACTTCGTCTGCGTCGTTTATTATTTCAATTGTTTTGTTATATCTCAAAGAGATTAGGCAGCGTTTTCGACGAAAGCTCCCAGCCGGCTCGACTTTTTCCGACACTACCAACAATTACCTAAACCTTCTTCATGTATCACTCCATCTATTAATAAAACCGCATTAAAATCCGTTCAATAGTTTTTAAGTTTATCGCGAACAGCCAGACAGACGTGGCGGAGTACTTTCTTTTATAATATGTAGTGATACATACGTTTTTAAATTTTATTGCTAATACAGCTTTAATATGTATGTATTCCTAAATAAGTTTTCATATTTATATATACAAATAGGTGTATATGTAAATTTTTGTAGCGTCCGGAGAAAATATTTTTATCCAAGTCGTTTAATTAGAAAATACATTAGATACAGTTTATACTCTACAGATGGTCTTCTAACGAGGTCGGTGCCCTAGAAAACACTCGAGACACGGTTATTCAAAATTATAATTTTTATCATAGAAAATTGTGATTTTCTGTTAAATGATATTTAATTGTATAGTATTTTGAGCTACTATATTTATTTTTATATTTATTTAATTTATTTTTTACTTCGACGGCACTTTGCCGGCGATTTCGTCCGTGTGGAACAGTTACTTTGGGTTAATGCTAAAAAAACCACGAGTTTAAAACATTCTTCATCGATGCTGCCCTCCTATTGGTCGTATCGTGATGATATATAGCCTAAAGCCTTCCTCGATAAATGAGCTATCTAAAACCGAAAGATTTTCTCAAATCGGACTGGTAGTTCCAGAGATTAGCGCGTTCAACCAAACAAACAAACAAACTCTTCAGCTTTATATATTAGTATAGATACTTATTCGTCTGGTGATAATTTATTAGTATATAAGATTAATAATAAATGTATCGGGTGAGGAGCAAGTACTTGATTTACATATGTTTTTAGGGCGCCCGTTTGTGGGAATAAAGTTGTTTGTTAGGTCACAATTATTTTATTTAATGTGTTACAAATGGTATTCTTGTGCAACCTAAGTGAGTGTCTGAACACGACTTACAATCCAAATAATTAATAAATATAATTTTAATTTAACTGTGCTGATGCGAACATCATAAGTAGGGCGATATGCAATGTACGTAACCGTACAGAAATAAATATGGATGATAGCAAAATAGTTCCTTCTTTTTTTGAGTTAAAATATGTATATTTAGTGTATGTTTACAGCTATCATTAATAGTTCGTTCCCAATATCGAGAAGAAGATAATATTTTGAGAACGAGAAGCGTCGACTCCGTGGCGCAACGGTAGCGCGTCTGACTCCAGATCAGAAGGTTGCGTGTTCAAATCACGTCGGGGTCAGTTCATTTTTTTCTATTTGTTTAAAGCGTATTTTTTTATCTTATAAAATGATTTCGTAACTAGTGCCCATTAAATTCTTTATCTGCATCGCTGATGTTTCGCAATTATCAAGTAATTTATATAATCCAAATGATTAAAGTGTTATTTTATGAGTAGTTTCAGATATAAATGTTTGCTACGAATATTCGATTATTTTTAATTCTAACTAATGAATTCGTGAGCATGTTTGTTTGTTACGCTTTCATTTAACTCATTGCTAAGAGTACAAAAAAGGACGTAGGGTACCTATCATCATCACCAGAAAGAAAACACAGTTCTCGACAGATAGGTCGAATGTATTTAAACGCGAGGGAATCCGTGAGTAAGAGCTTCTTAATAATATTTTAATCGTAATTTCTATGTACTATATAGTGTGTATGTTGTAATAAATGTTAATATTTGTATACTTTGATTTGTTACTCTGTCCCTTTTTCTGTTAATTGTATATCTAATCTAAAATGGCTACATATCTATCGCTGTATCTTTAAAAACATTACTTAATAATTACAAAATAATTGTATCATAATCTATTTTAATGACATAAATAGTTTGAAGTTAAAATCCAAAGAATTGAATTGACATATTTTTATTATTGACGTTATATTAGGATACACCCCTAATTTACTTTTTCTTCGGTATAATATCGATCATTCTGGTTACGAAAGTTGAGTCTGATATTTAAAAAAAGATAGTTCACGATTTGAATTAATCGGTTAATATAAATAATTGCCAAAAATTATTAAAAAGTAGTTTTCAATTCCTTTAAATCATTACATAGTATAAAACAAAGTCCCCTACCGCGTCTGTCTGTCTGTCTGTTCGCGATAAACTCAAATGCTAGTGAACGGATTTTCATGCGGGTTTCACCAGTGGATAAAGTCATTCATGAGGAACATTTTGGTATACAATTTGTGAAGATTTTTTTATAACAGGGCGGGACAACGTCTGTCGAGCCCGCTAGTTTACATATAAAAAGGCCGTGGGGAAACGGTTAAGAATGTCTCCCGCCTCTCTTTCTCGGCCGATTTTCTTCATTGATTTTTGTAGCTATTGACGAGCTTTAGTGTTATCAATAAAAAAGGAAAAGGTTTTTTTTTCTCTATGGTTGAAGTTCGACCACTTGACGAGCACAGGTATTATTACCTAGACAGTTTTTGAGGGTGGATATTTGTGAAAAATTTATAGCTTATACATCAGAATAAAAAGTAGGTTTTAATTTATAAGTATAGTGTTGGAATTGGTGAAAACATAAAATGTATTTTGAAAAAATCCTACCATCTCAGAGATATTCGATGTACGCTGCATAAACTGTTACATTTACACGAAGATAATTTATGTTGTCATCATTTATAAGGATAAAGAAGCAGACGAATTCGCGGGTTACTGCTAGTAATAAATAATTGTTATATTCATACTCATTGAAGAATAGTTCGAACTATATATGTATTTAATTGAATGTTTATTCCAATAGTTCGTTTGGAGTGATACTTCTTATGAGAGAGCTTTGATATTCTGATCCGCAACCTTTTTACGTGACTAAAAGTGATGGAGGTAAACACCGTATCGGGCAGAGTGTTAAAAACACCAGTTCTCGTTCTATTAATGAAGTTAAGCAACGCCGAGTGCAGTCATTACTTTGATGAGTGACCGCCTGGGAACACCGCATGACATTGGCTTCTTATTGTATTTTTATAATTAAACGTTTCCCTGTAATACAAACGTTTCACTTCTATCGTGTGTATTTACAACACACCTTGTTTTTTTCTATTCTTCTTCCTGCTTTATATCTATAGTGATTAGTTACTTAAATATCTCCGCCATTCCCTTATTATAACTTAGCTCTTACCTCTGGTTTTACTCGCGTTATTGTAGATTTAATCAATCCGTCGGAAATAGTACATTGTTTTGGGAAAACAAGTATTCTATGCCCTTTTCTATATATCTGGCAACGATTATGGCTTCTAGAAGCGATGATGGCTTAGTTGATAGCGTGTTCGGGCATAGCGTCGATAGACGTATGTTTGAATCCTTGAGTAGGACCTTCCGGTAAAGGAAAACATCGTGATGAAACCATAGCATGGTGGTAGGGGTTTTTTTAAGTCCGTCGCCCGCTAACCAACAACCTCAAGTTGAAAATCTGCCAACAAGCGTCTGTTGGTGTGTTCCGGCAGCTGCACTTGAGAGCCAGTCTAGGTTTAGCGTGTTTACCGTCTTAGAGCACGTCGTTATTTAACATCAGATGAGATTGTGGTCAAACGCTAAAGTATTAAATAAAATGACCGGTTGAGTAATTAAGTAATTTACTTTTACATTTAAAATATAACAGAAGATGTTCACGTTATAAATTAACTATTACAATTTTATGATTACTCTATAATTTCTTTTTTTATTAATCGCTGAAAGCGTTTGACTTATAGCCGAGACTTAGTACTATCCCACGGGTTTCGTGAGTTTGCTTCACCTTGGTCCATACAATGTACTACTATAATCGGCTCCCAAATCTTACTATTGTTTTCGCAATTTGTTTGTTTATAATTATCTATTGTCAAGGATCATTTGTACATTTGTTTATTTAGGTATACATTAGAGATGTCAAATTATATAACTACTAGCCGACCCGTGCCCACTTCGTTGGGCGGTAATAGGCATTATCAAGCTACAACTTTTCTCTATAAATCAATAATATATATCTCATAATAAAGGCAGCGTTCGTAAGAAACGTTTTCGTTCGACCATTTTTCTCCGACTCCCCAGATATTATCCCCTACAACCTCACAAACTTCACTTATATTAGTATAGATTATAGATAATATATTTAGTTAATAGCTTCTGTCCGCGACTTTGCACGCGTGGAATAGTTTTTTTGGGCTAAGACGCAGCGGAAACAAAAGGAAAAAAAAACCCGATTTAAAAACCTTTTTCATTGTAGCTCCGCTCATATTGCCCTTAGCGTGATGATATATAGCCTATGACACTCACAAATAACGTGGCTTTATATTGGTAAAAGAAATTGGTTTAGTAAAATCGGTTTAGTAGTTCCTGAGATTACCCCCTACAACGTCACAAACTCACAAACTTTACCTCTTTATAATATTAGTATATAGATTATAGCCCCTGCCCGCGACTTCGTCCGCGTAGTAGTAGTTCTCTGGGCTAATGCTGACACACAGCAGAACCTCTCAAAAAAAAACATCTCGATTTTGATACATTTTTCATCTGTGCTCCGCTCCTCCTGGCCTTAGCGTGATGATAGCCTATAACCATTCTCGATGAATGAGCTATATAACACTGAAAGAATTATTCAAATCGGACCAGTAGTTCCTGAGATTACCCCTTACAACGCCACAACGTCACAACGTCACAAACTCACAAACCCACAAACTCACAACGTCACAAACTTTACCTCTTTATAATATTAGTATAGATATACAAATTCTTAATTATACATTCACTCCTTTTGGTATATTACTAGACCCACACAGACATTTATACATACCTACCTTACGTTTAATGCGTAACGAAAATGTTTCCCCACCGTGCCATAAGAAGTTTCACTTCAAAAATATGCGATATGTTCTTAGTTTTTTCTTTCCGCAGAGAAAAATAAATATGAAAAATATTCACGTATCATAAAATGTATATCATATAAACTATAATGCTAATTACATTTCTATTCAGCCTCACCTTATTAGGAAACCAATTTAGACAAGATTTCTTGATTTAAGCTAGTTAAAAAATACTTCTGCCATAAAATACACGAAACTGGTATGAATGAGTATTTAGATATGTTACCTAAGACATGTTAGCAAGACTTGATATAAGTCTCATATCACTTATAAGAAATTAGATAATGTAATCTAAGAAATAACTTTAACAGTTTTATAAGACTTGCTTAATTACGTAACCAGATCTAAATATCCATTCGTACCAATTTCGCATTTGTTTTGCGACTTCGGTGGTACATTCAGTTTTTCTTCTATAGGCTTAAATAATGTATCCTTACCAGTCTGCTCCAATTTCTGGTATCTCAGTTTATTAATCCAAAACAACGGCGGCATAGATACAACATGTAGAATAGGATAAATGCAGGGTGGATGAAATGGGTCGTCCGGCATCTTGAGGAAGTGGGGCCGAACGTGTCGGACGCGAATTCGGCTTCCGGTCAGGGCGTTCCCCCTTGGGCGCCCCGACCCCCCCAAAACGGGTCTCCACGGAGGCGACCTCTCAGGGCGATAGAGTATTGGCGGTGTCATTAGACATCGCCAACGCCTTCACAGCCCGCATGGCATACGGAGCCCCCTTCTCCGGGGGCCCCCCTTCCCGCGGCGGCTTTTGGGGGCGTCCCTGGACGGGAGAAGGCCCTCTGAACGTTCGTGGCGCCGAGGGCGCATGGCCGGCCCACCGGGGTTCCCGGGGCTCTGCCCCCACACCGGCGCCGCCCCCCGGCGCCCCCCCCCCCCCCCCCCCCCCGGGCGCCCCCCCCCCCCCCCCCCGCCCCCCCCCCCCCCCGACCCCCGGGGGGGAAATTTGGGGAACTGGGGCCCCCGCCCCCGGAGGCCCTAACCCCCCGGGGCGGGCCCAAAAGGAGGTTGGGTTTTGGGGGGGCCCCCAAAAAACCCGAGCCCCCCATTTCCCAGGGGCCCCGGCGAGGCCCCCCCCCAGGGGCCCACTTTTATGGGGGGGGCGTCCGGGTCAGGGGGGGACCCAGATGAAGTACTGGCCCACCCTGACGGACGCTGGCGGTCGAGCCCCATTTTAGGGGGCTCGGACCGCGCATAGTTGGGGCCGCGGCGGCGCTCGGACGACCCTCCCCAATCGGGGGGGCCGGGCGCCGCCTCCCCGCCTACATGGGGTGGACGGCCATGCCGCCACGGGCACCGATACGCCCCAACGCCACCACGCTTTGTCTTCGCAGCGCACTATAGGCTTAAATAATGTATCCTTACCAGTCTGCTCCAATTTCTGGTATCTCAGTTCCTTAATCCCAAACGACGGCGGCATATATACAACATGCGGGGGCCCCAACCCCCCCCCAACCCCACGTTTTTTTTTCCTTTGTGAGAGAGAAAAACCCCCCCCCCCCCCCCAAAGGGGGGGTATACAAAAAAGTTTTCCCCCCAAAAAATAAGAAAAAAACAGGGTGGATGAAATGGCGAAAGGTGTCTGAGGTAGTTTGTGAGCCACAAACACTCCTAAACCTTAAGGGGAAGCCTATAAAACTATATACAACCAGTAATGCTATATACATCTGAATGCTGAGATACGAAAGAGACGGATGAGACTACATGTGGTAGAGATGCGAATGTTAAGATGTATATGTGATGTAATTGAATTATTGAAATTAGTAAATGTACACGAATTCGAATACATGCGCCGGGGTCCGAACCTGCGGACACCGAATTGATATTCCACCGGTCAAACCACTAGATCACCACGATTTCCTGAAACGAATTCCTGAAATAATATCGATTACTTTTGTAGCTCGGAAGAAGTTACTTTTTCTCATAATTTAACCATAGAAACATATTGTATGGTATGGTGGCTGGTAAGTAATAAATCTGGAAATAACGCAGTTATTTTTCGATTAAAATGATCAACTCACATATGTGGAAAATCCTTTTATAATGCTAAGTTTCGAACTAGAAATTAATTGCAAAAGAAAGCGGCCGCATTCGCTTATGCAATAAATATATTATTATGGCAAGTATACATGCCACTTTACTAATGTTTACGATAAATCACATCGAACACGCAATTAACATAGATTTTATATATTACTAAATTAGAAAATAATAATAACTTCAACTGAAATCGTGATTTTGTAATTTCTACTTTGTATCGGACGAGAAAGTTTGTTTTTCCTATAGTTTTATTTTTGCCAACCAAATATCTAGATTATTGCTGCCATTTTCCAGTAGGTAACCATTTTGCAAGTTTCTTGTGATAATTTCAATGTTCTAACAAGATGTTGGCTCCCTTGTTAGAACCTTCCATGGAGTTTTTGTAGCATCTCATGCTCATGCTTCATGCTCGTGGTATTATTTCCCATCTACTTCACTTGTGCACAATAACCGAACTATATTTCATAAAACACCACAAATTTTACAAAAGTAGATTGAAATAATACAATATTATGAATCTATACTATATAAAGCTGGATATAATATTATATTGAACGCGCTAATCTCAGGAATTTCTGATCCGATTTCAAGCATTCTTTCATCGTTAGATAGCTCATTTATCGAGGAAGGCTATCATCACGCTGAGATCAATAGGAGCGGAGCACCAATGAAGAATGTTTTAAAATCGGGTTTTTTCCTTTTGAGAGTTTCCGCCTGCGTGTTAGCATTAGCACAAAGGAACTATTCCGCGCGGACAAAGTCGCGAGAGCAGCTAGTAAAATATAAAACCCACTACATGACAGACTAAGATTCCGCCAAAAAGACCAACGAGAAAGTTTTTTACCGATTTGTTTACATATTCGCTTACTAATGTAATATTTCGATTTATGATTTATCACTTATCGATTTTCTCGTGTTGTCTCTTTTTAACATGTTAGCTTTGGACGTATCATAGAACAGAACAGTAGTTATATCAGTAAGTGTGGGAAAGGGTTTATTTTAAGTCTATTCGGGTCATTAAATGAAGTATGTCATTCGATAATTTCCGAGTCAGTCTTAGTTTGCGTATTTTAAATGTTTTATTAAAATTACTTCATTTAAAAGAGTGGTTTGGGCACTTTAGTCCAAGAAATAAAATGATTATTACTAATATTTATTGCAACCTGTCGTGTCGAACCCTCATGAACAACTTAAATGTACATAAAAAAGGTACAGAATGGCTTAAAAACAGTTAAATGCAGGCATGAAATATAAAAATAGGCATAAAATGCATAAGTAAATAAAAAGAAAAACAAAAAGATAGATCACATTACATGGTACATCGTATACAATATAAAAATATGGAATCTTGAAAATTCAGTGACATTCACTTATTGCATTAGCCAAAATTATCAGACTCTATATACATGTACGCCTATGTGCGACACATATGAAGGTATGCATATGTGTCGCACTAAAGTATACACGTATGGTTAACTTAGCTGAATTGGTTAGTTTTAGTTCGTTTTGTATCTAAGACAACAGCTCAGGCCGAGGTACGACCACTCTGGCACCCTTGAGTTTGTTGCTATTCAGCCGAGTGCCCTAAGCGCTCGTCCTAAAAGGCCTGTCAGGTCAATAGCGGTTAGTCAGTACGAAAAAGAATCACTATTATTTAAATAAACACTTGCGGCGAGAACAAAGCAACGTCAGAGATGATGTCGAATTGCATATCTGCTATAAATAAAAACTCACTCGGAAAGATTAAATAAGGGTCAGTTATATTGTTTGTCTTTGCAACTATCGCGAACAAATAGTATATATCACTGTTAATAGGGACTAATATATAATTAATTGACCTTAATTTTTTTTCATTTGTGTGGTAAATTCACATTTTAGGTTCCCTATTAGGCAATAGGCGTTTTATATAAGATGATATAAAACGTTCTTCTGCGCTAACTTCACTCAGCACTTTGCCAACTTGTACTGCCAGCAACGAAAACATACAATATAAAAATGTTTCGTTTTGTTTTTTATTAGAATTACAAAATTAATCGTTTAAATTAGTTTAATAAAAATGTGTATGTTGTATGCGTTAATATATTTACTTTATTTTTGATTAATTCTTGTTTAAGACCTGTGAATGTTTATTTTACCTCTACTTTAGTGTACCGCTAGCTATACTTCTAGGTAAAGAAGTTTTTTAAAGATATATGTATGTTTGTATTGTATATACGTATACTTTATAATTCACAATACAATACATAATTTACAAATGTTATTGTTTCTCCGATTGTATATTTTTACCTGAAACAGCTTACAAAGCTGGCAGTTTGACTATTACCTTCTTATTTCAAACGCAAGTGGTTTTGGTTTTATCTGTATTTCACAAATTAACTTTCCGCATTGCGTTCAAAATAGGATTATTTAAAAATGTAAGAGTGGTAATGGAACTACCAATTATGTATATTTTCTAATTGGTCTGATCTAAGTACAACGCATGAGACCGATGATGTTTTGACTGACAGAAGATAGAGATGTTTTCAACTGAATACGATAATCGTAAATATCTGAACACCAAGATAGAGAAGCGGAAAATTTGCCGTTTGCAAGCAAAGGCCCTTTCCTGTGGAAAGCTTAAAATATATGTTTATTATATTTCCTCTATAGATCTATGTTTATTAGATACTAGCGGGCCCGGCTGACGTTGTCCCGCCCTGATTACCCCCTCGCAACCCCCCTTGTGGGTGGAATTTCGTAAAATCCGTTCTTAGCTGACCTCTACTCGGCGAAAGGAATATTCCTACCATATTTCAAGTCGCTACGCCTTATGGTTCCAGAGATATCGTGATGAGTCAATATATAGGTGGGAATCTCTTATATATATATATAAGAAGATAGATTACAAGTTTCTTGAGATCCTTTCAATTAACTAACAAGATGCTAGCCGTCTTGTTATTATTATTTTTTATAGCGGGAAAACGAACAGGTGGGTCACCTGATAGTAAGTGATCACCGCCGTCTATAGACACTAGCAACACTAAGGGAGTCGCAAGTGCGCTGCCGGCCTTAAACTTAGAACTTTCCAGGGAGTTTTTGTTATAGTCTTAATCCGTGCTCCGTAGTATCATTTTCCAGCCACTTCACTTATGCATAATAACCGAATTATATCATGTAAAACACCATTAATACAGATAAAATATAGAGTTAAATAACACAACATTATAATTAAAACTAGCTGTGCCCGCGACTCCGTCCGCGTGGAACCTAATGTAACAAATCAGTGACTAATAAAATGGTCTGAATGTATTAAGTGCATTTACTTATCTACTTTTCTCTCGTACTAAGTCGCGTTGTCATTTAAATTACAATACTTTTGATAGAGTTAACCGATTTTAATGAAACCAAGACTAAATGTTACTCGAGAATATGCTTTATAATTTTCTTGATGAGGTTTTATCGTGAACATTACGCTTTGGCTGTAATGCGTATTCAGAAAAACAGACAGAGAGATATTTCTAAAAATGATTGAAAGGTATGTTATTACTTTTTTCCTAGACAAGTGTCTAGGAACAGTTTTTTCACGTAAATCAAAATGTAGATACACGTTACATTTACATTCTTATTATATGTATAGACAATAGACACAGCCACTAAGACTATAAGAGCCACTACATGATATTCCTATATATACCGCCAAAAATTCGCCAAACGCACTTGCCATGTAATTTAGGGATTTGTAATCGTTATTTTAATTTTATTGTCGCTGCAAAAACCTCAGTGTAACCAGACCTTTAACGAAACGGAATGTCGTCCCATTTCCGTCAGACGTGCATACGCGTCATGAAATGCCTTATTTTAACACATTTTTAAACGCACCGTCTCATTATTGTCCTATTAAACTTTAACTCGGTCTCTTTAACGCGTGTTGAAAATTATATTTATTCAGAAGGTCGTATGAATTAACAAGTTATTTTTATTTCACATGTTTTAAAAGCTACTATTAATGCATATCGCTAAGAATGTATTTACTGTAATTTGTGGATATTAACAAAAGAGCAATTTACGTATCGTCCTCTGCATTAATGATAAATATTTAAATCTATAAATATTGTTAAGGAAGGTCATTTGTTGCGTCTGTTTGCGTGTTCCCTTAGTTTTTGCTAACTATGCAACTTTTTTTTTTTACATTGTTTATAGGGGCTTTTATTCCACCGAACATATCAGCCCCATTATTGTGATACAGTTTTCACTCTGATTTAGAGACTCATAATACGATGCATAATACGTGTATATTATTATACTAGTTGACTCAACTTCGTCTGCGCCAAATCGGCTATTACCGGTTCCAATTGTATTTTCAAACGCGAAATTATAAATTAATTAATTTATATTATATAAAATAGATTTCAAACCGTTCAGGCAGCGCACGCCTTATTATAGGATTTTTGCCTGTTACAATTACATGTATTGTGATTAATTATTGACAATATATATCTACCAAAATAAAAATATAGCACTCAGGAATAATATACGGTATATTATCTAATAGTGAAAGAATTTTCAAGATCGGATCAGTAGTACCGGAGATTACCAAGAACATCCAAACTTACAAAGTTTACCTCTTTATAATATTGTGTTGTTCTTCATCTTCTATTCTATATACATACAATAAGAATGTAAATCTAACGTCCCGACCTTTGGTGGGCTTTCTCTTCCCTTGGGGACCCGGTGGGGTCTTTGAGAACCTTTGGATTTTTCTTCATTTCCCCCAAACAACAATAAAAAAAAAATCCACTACCCCGTTTTCCCCCCCTTTTTCCCGCTGCCCCCTGCGCTCCCCCAAATTTTGGAAATATTTTTTTTTTTTTTTTTTTTTTCTTTAAATTCCCACCCCAACCCTCTCCTTCCTTTATAAAAAAAAAAAAAATCCCAATTTCCCCTTTTTTTTTTTTTCTTTTTTTTTTTTAACTTTCACGTGCATAACTACCAAAAATTTGGCGTCTCGATACTCCTTTTTAACGAAATCTAACGTCAACAACCGATATATACAAAAGAGGTTTTATTGAATAACGATAGCGATACAAACGTGTTTGTACTTTTTAGATTGTTGGAAAAAAATGTTACAGGTAGGTGTCTTGGAATAAGTAATAAAATACATTACAATCATTTTTAGAAATGTTTGTCCGTCTGTTTGTTTGAGCACGCATCACTACAAAGTTAGTATATTCACGATAAATCCTCACCAAGAAAATCTTAAAGCATATCCTCGAGTAACATTTAGTCTTGGTTTCATTAAAATCGGTTCACACTATCAAAAGTTATTGTAATTTGAGTGACGGCTCGAGGTAAGTACCAGAGAAAAGTAGTAATCTATACTAACATTATATAGCTTATTTGTTTGGTTGAACGCGCTAATCTCAGGAACCAAGAGAGTCTGATTTGTAAAAACCTTTCAGTGTTAGATAAATCATTTATCGAGGAAGGTTGTGGGCTACATATTATCACGCTGAGACCCATAGGAGCGGAGTACCAATGAAGAATGTTTTAAAATTGTTTTTTTTTTTTCGTTTTAAGAGCTTCCGCTGCGTCTTAGTTAGCCCAAAGTAACTATTCTAGACGGACGAAGTCGCGGGCAGAAGCTAGTATTCTAATATAATTGTAAGATAGAATTTTCGGGCGCTTACATTTGTAAAGTTTAGCCATACCCAAAGAATTTATAAGGTTGTTTACTTATAAATTTCTTGGCTAAAATCTTATGAGATACGTCGAAATAATGTAGTACGGAATTGTACATTTTAAAGATATCTACAGAAAGTCTGGCACTGTATATATGTATATATACGATTTATTGATTCTGATTAATTGTCAATATTAAAGTGTTAATAAATGGACCTGATGGACTCTTATGACGTCACATTGCTATATTGCATTCGTGGTAAATGGGAGTTGGTCGGTACTTATATGTAATTTAAATATTGAAATTTCAAATAACATATGTACTACTTAAAATTATTTTTAAATTTTTAAAACATACCTAAGAAACATACAGCAGTGCTATTGTGGTAAACGCAATAACGTATGACGATGGAAATGGAGCGAGACGCAGCCTCTGTGTAGGGTTGCTGTGAACGGGAGTACGGCGAAAAATCCGCGAAGATTGACACTCAGACAATGGAAAATTGTAATTATATGTAGCCTAGATATAGATAACACGTTACAAAGTCCATGTGAGTGAAGAGAGAGAGAGAAAAAAAAGTGAAACCATAGCGTTGTGGTAGAGCATTTCCTAAGTCTGTGTGGCTAACTACCACTCTCAAGTTGAATATTTGTCGCCGAACAAGCCAAGCAGCTGCACTCTCAAGCCAACCCTCTCTAGGTTTAGCGTGTTTACCGTCTTAGTGTACGGCCTAAGTGCATCTGCGTTCAGCGGTGCGTCCAGCGGGGCGTGCAGCGTCCAAGAGCGAGGCTCGCGCGCCACTCAGGACACTCACGTATTAATATGTTTGAACCGAACGCCGGACGCGACAATCGGCTGAGTGCTTTAAGCGCTCGCCTTAGTAGTCCGGTGAAGTTGTTAAGACCTTGCTAGGTAAATAGCGTAGTCAGTTCAAAAAAAAAAAGCCGGACGCGACGCTACGCTCGACGCTCGATTGTAGCGTCCACTCTGGTCTTACACTTAGACTACGCGTTATTTAACGTCAGATAAGATTGTCCTCAAACGCTAAAACCTACAAACCCTTTGATACTATCTATATAGGTATAATACTAGCTGTGCCCGCGATTTCGTCCGCGTGGAGCTTTATGTAAAAAAAACTAGTGATTAATAAAGTCATCTCAATGGTATGAAGTCCATTTACTTATCTACTTTTATCTCGTACTTAAGTCGCGTCGTCATTAAAATTACAATAACTTCTGATACATCAAACCGATTTTAATGAGGCAAATACCAAATGTTATTCGAAGATATGCTTTACGATTTTCTTGAAGTGGGTTTATCATGAATGTAGTATTTTAGCCGTGGTGCGTGTTCATACATACAGACAGTTATTTGTAAAACTGATTGAAAAGTTGAATGAATTTTATTATTTATTCCTAGACACATGCAACATTTTTTTTAGAAAAATCTAACTCATTACATTATTATTATATGTATAGAAGAAGATATTTTGATTATCACAGCTTGTTTTGTTTTCATATTCGGTTAAATAAAATCGTGTTTAGCTAACCCTGAGTGGAACGATTGCCGTCTCGGCTGGGTACCTTTGCGTGTGACTTCACTCATGATTTTTCTTCACTACTAAGTCTAATTAATATTTTGGCACAGGCAAAATTTCTATAAGGTTTCTCTTTATATTAGAAACTCTTTTATTTTAACAATAAAAAGATTCTTTATTGTATTGTGAAGAGATGAAAGAATACCATAATGGATACAACAAACATTCAAAGTCTAATCAGCTTCCAATTAGCGCTACCGGAATTTTAATTGGAGAAAGATCAATTTGAGCGTGATATTTAGCCAGGCGAGCGCTTTAAAATGGCTCACTAGTCTTCGAAAACGCTTTTTATTCGATTTTATATCGTATCCTTATAGTCTTATACAAGTTTTGAACTCTACAACTACGGCACACACATCAATAATTATAGATCGAGTTGATTGGTGGTTTTGTAATAAAATCTATGTTAATACTTCTACTGGCTTGCAAAAGTTGTTCTGCAGTCCGTTGACCTTGGTCATAGAGAAATGTGTGCAGCTCATTCATTCATTGTAAAAATAATTAATTATAATAAGCGATGATGGTTTAGATGATAGTGTGTTCAGACATTGCATCGATGGACGTAGGTTCGAATCCTAGCAACTGAGTGAGATGTTTTCGGTAAAGGAAAACATCATGATGAAACCATAGCATGGTGGTAGCCCTTAAGTCCGCCTGGCCAGCTACCACCTTCAAGTTGAAAATCTGTCGCCTAGCACCTGTAGGTGCGTTCCGGGATACGCAATTAAGAGCCAGCCCTTACTCTATTGAGTCGACAAATCGTAAATTCTCATACATGACTGATATTTATGTGATGAGCTTTGTCAGTTTATTATACCAGTGTTAAGTATGTGTATCCTATATAAATATATGTATATCAGGTAGGATAATATAAACTATCCTTAGTTTGCAATGAAATAGGGATGTGTAAAATTGTACCTTCATATTCATTTATGTCCGCGGTTTCGTTCATTTTAATACAGATTTGACTTCTCCCACGTGAACAGTACTTTTTCTAGATCTATCTTACCTGACAGCGTGCATGCCAAATTTTATGATGAGGAGTGAAGTGAATGGGAAATAATATCACGGAGCATGAATTCTGAGATGCCACAAAAACCCCTGGAAAGTTCTGACAAGGGGACTATGGACTTGTTATAAGATTGAAATTATCACCAGTCACTTGTAATATTATCACCTACCTGATAGCGGCAGTAATAATCTAGAAGATTGGAAAAGACTAGATTTTTGAGAAAGTACATAAAGGGGTATGCTGTATGCTCATGACAGAAGTATGAACTGTTATGTCGCCTAAGAGTTATCTCGCCCGCAATATGTTTGGCACCATCATCTTGGCCCACCTCTTCGTATAGCTGGCTGGTATGTTATGAAGTACTGACAATTGTTAAAGCGATGACTTCGTCACCTCAGGCCAGCGCTTTGCTTGTTCACAGTAAACTTGTTGAAACAGATACGCGAACTAAGTCCGTAGTAGTACAATATAAAATGATGTTTTGAAGCGTCACATTTTACATTTCACCAATCTATACCAAGAAGACATAATTTTAAATGATTTACAACAAGCTGTTTTCTTTGTGCTGTGTGGTCTTCGTGAAAGCAAAAACTTTTCACTTTCAACGGGATCCGATCGTAAATCAATCAATCAACTTTCAATAAATTTTGTCATTTTATAATAAAGGTAAGCGTGAATTTCTTGACTTTGTACAGCTAATATACGTTAGAAAATTATTACAAATTGTATAATGAAAATATATACTACTAGCGACCGCTCGCGACTTTGCCTGTGTTAAATAAATATGAAACAATGAAATAGAGCTATAGCGCCTCCCAATGGCAATACATATATAATAAAAATATATAGCATAAAAACCATATCCACGAACAAAACACCTAGGTATTCAACTCTTTAGTGTATTTCAATTTAGGGGGTAGACTTATAGTGATAAGATGCTATAAAGTCTTAAGGAAGGTACGGATAATTGTCACGTCAAATTACGGCGTATTGGCGATGTTAAAGATAGATAATTTATAGTTTTTAATTTGCACACTGTACGGTGATACTGCGAAAAGATTTTGCACCATTTAGCTTTTTGTTGTAATATAATTTTACAACAATTATTTTTATAAACTGTTGTCAGTCATTGTGCTGTTGGCTAATTTACAGTTTTGTATCGTATTACAATTTGTGACAATGATATAATCGAAATGAATATGAGGTGACGTGTTAACAACTCGACCTTTAGACACCTATTGGATGTTCCAGAGCGTTTGCTAGTTATCGTATCGCGATAACAGATAATGGATAGGTAACATCAGAATAATTATGTTTTCAATGGTTTGTAATAATTCGCAATCCGTAGGAATAATTCATTATATTATTTATTCTTCTAATAATGATGAGCTAAGGGAAGCATAAGTATAATTACAATCTATTTAGTTCTAATCATATTAGTAATTCAAAGGCAAAGAAATCTGTTCCATGATGCTACTAGAACATTCCACGTTTCTTGACAATGCTTTCCTTCACTGTCAACCGACAACCTTAGTAACAGTAGAAACAGTTGTTGTGGATAATATATTAAGGTTTTGACGCGGTGTTGGCTTAGCTGATTGCGTGTTCGGACTCTAAGTTGATGGACGTAGATTTAAATAATAACAACTAGGTCGAAGCTTTCGGCGAAGGAAAACATCGTTACGAAACCATAGCATGGTGTTAGGGCTTTTTCTAAGTGCGCCGCCCACTACCTACCACTCTTAAGTTGAAAATCTGTCACCAAACACCTGTTAGTGTATTTTGGCAGCTGCATTTGAGAACCATTAGCCTCTAGGCTTGGCGTGTTTACCATCTTAGATACAATATAATAACTCGTATCTCTGTTGGAATAAGCACCATTATCATGTTCCAAAGTCACATGTCGATTCCTACGCTATACTTTTATTCGACGGAGAACAGTCAGTTGCTCTGAGTATTTAATTCATGCATGTACCAGCAGCTTACTTACCATAATCGAAATACGTCATGTATCTAAATATATAAAAATCCTGTGTTATGATGTTTGTCGACGATGAACTTCGAAACTATACAACCGATCTTCATGAAAGTTAGCATTTATGTATAATTTCGTCCAACTTGAGAGATAGGATCATGTTATTCGATTAATAGTCTCAACATTTTTAAAATTATAAATTAAATGATTGTCTATGTTGATTATTGTTATTAAATGTAAGTATCATCAGTCTCGAACAGATGGCGCTTTAAATTAGTCTGTTGACAGAAAATTGTAGTACCGACTGTTATAGATATAGATTTTGGTAGGTAGTAGAGCCACTCTGAAGCTAATACTGGTTTCAGCATGAATGGGTCGGCTTGTCCGGCGTAGTACCACCCTTTCATAGAAAACCGACGTGAAGTAACAGTGCTTGCATTGATGCGTTTCGTTCGGTCAGTGAGAGCGCCGGAGGCCCACCTCCTCTCCCCTTCCCTCTCCTCTCACCCCTCTTCTTCCCTCAAACACAGGCTGGCACCGCACTTTCGACTCCCCTGGTGTTGTTAGTGTCTATGGACGGTGGTGATCACTTAACATCAGGTGACCCACCTATTCGTTTGCCTGCTATGACATAAAAAAAGAAAAAGATATCTCCTAGATACACAAAGACTTTATCATAATTTTATTTCAACATGTAATAACTGAGCCACAGCAACGCGTGGCCGGGACAGCTAGTAATAGCTATATGATGCGTCATCTACAGTTTCGACAGTCATCTACGTAATAGGATTTCCAGTAGCTATAATACCTATAGGCCCATTTTACTACTCCGTGTCGATGAATGTGTGCCCGAACCTTACGTTCTAATGGTAAGAAAGTATATTTCTTACTGTATAAAAAATGATAATGCATAAAACATTTGTTAAAAACGAATATTGTATTCCAACCTTACGCTAGGCTGCCAGCTGGATTTATAGTAGGGTGAGTTGAACTTGTCAGCACCAAGTTTGAGGTCAAGAGAAGAAGACGGGGTTTGATGTATGTTGATCTTTGAATGTACTGAATAATCATTGCGATCTAGGTGATCCGTGTGAGCCGCCATCACTGATGCACCAAGTTTCTCTCTGTTGAAGGAATATTCTCTATTAATATACTGAACTATAATATACAAAAAGTACTGAACGATTTTTGTGAATCTTTGCAACGCATACAGACATACGAATACAAAAGCAGAACTATCGTTACCTATTTCACTAGGCCTTTGATATGTCTCCTTAATTTTGAAATTCGATAAGTAACGATTGGCTTTCGTGGTTTTGCAATAAGTCGGTTTATCACTGAATTCAAGCTGCGACCCAAGAAAGAGATAGGGTAGTTTGTATGTAATATTCTATAGTCAAGATCTTTGAGTATAATAGCATGTCAGGCGAGCATTGGGACGACAGCCGATTTCCCCAAAATTTGGGTCGATTTTAGGACTCGGAGTTTGTCTGAGTGTGCTGCGTGGGAGGGACAGCGCCGTATTCTAACGGCGGCGATAGGTGCGAATTTATCGCTGCCGAGTGTGGTTTCGGCCATGCTTGGCAGCGAACAGACTTGGTAAGCAATAGTCTCCTTCTGCGAGGAGGTAATCTCGCAGAAGGAGGCGGTGGAGAGGGCTTGCGAGGTAGACCCTCTAATTGGTCCTCTACGCCAACGTCGGACCGGCGGGAGGAAGCGGTGCTTTATCCAACTCCTTCCGCCACCGTAGCCAGACCTGAAGGCATGCGCCGGAGGGGGCCATCTCCTCATTGCACAGGTCCGGCGGATGAGGGGAGGCAGCTGGTGTGTACCCAGTCTGCCTCTCTATAAGTAGGAGCCCAGCGGCCACCTTTCGCCAGGCGGACCGTTGGTTCGGCTCTACAAGGTAGATTAGCGAGTACAATCCCTTGCCGCCCCAACAATTGCGATCTGTCGGTACATCGTGGGGTTTTAGTCCGTGCGAGCCGGACATAATCCACCCTCTCACCCTGGAGGGTGGCGTATCCATAAGGGATTTCCCCATGTTATAAAAAAAAGGCTTCCGCATATACAGTAGTCAAGAACATTTCTCAGGTTCGAGTTCCCTCGCGATGTTTTCCTTCACCGTCAGCCGATAGTGTTGGTAAATGTAAAGTGTTATGTAGATTATTAAATTGCACGTGAATTCTACAAAAATCGCTGGTACATGTCGGGAGTCAGGACATCGGAATAATATTCCACCGGTCAAAATAATATTGTGTTACTATTATATGTATAATTAGCAATAAGACGCTAGTTACTGGTCTGAATCACATCATGTATAGAATACGTGGATACCATTGTACACAATGCATCCTTCTCATGTATCTGCCTATATATCTCTCTCTCCCTTTCTCCCGCACCCCACTACTATTTTATTTTTTTCAATTTTGTCGGTGTCGCACAAAGATATGTAGAATTAGCAATATAAAGGGAGAGATGGGTGATCGTATTTTAATACTCGTATTTGAATAATCTTCTCGATCCCTGGACGCGTTGCATGAGCATTATATAAAAATCACCAACCGAGATTTGTCATGATATAGATGCAGAAAGTCGTGGTAAATTCAAAGTTGTTGAAGGCCTTGAGATTAATGATCACATGCTTGACAAAATTATCAAACGATCTGATAGCAGACTCCTTCTCCATTAAGCCTAAAAAATCGAATGGATATATACGATTATTGTCAAAAAGCATTATATACCCTAGTGTCTTCGTATTAAACATAGGGCGTTCTTGAAGCAAATATTGAACGTTTTGGCCCACTACTATTAGTTCAAGTTTGAAACTGAATAGCGCGACGCACAAATAATTGCGGTAACAAAATAATTAAAAAGTGACCCAATAGACGGGATTTATTTGCTAATCCAATAAGTGACTGTTATACGAGTGCCTGCTATTTAGTTGTGAAAGTAGAAGTCTAAACTGCGAGACAACGATATTTATGTGAGTTACTTTTATAATTTCTCCCTCTATTTATTGTATCTATCTACATCCATTGCAATTTATTTGTAGAAGTAATGTAGGGAATAATAAAACTAATTTTATAGCAAAACTACAATAAAATAAAGATGGTTAAAACAATGAAAGTTTGAATTTTGATTTATTTTTTTATATTTTAGTGATAATAGGGAGAACAATCGAAGGTGGCAAATAACAGAATTTATTTAGTTCTAAATTGACATATTTATCTATGTAGTATAAATAAAAATCAATTGCCGCATGTTTATAGATGTATCACTTCAGAACTAGCGCACTTATTTGGATATTTATTTTTTGTTATATTTTAAATTGTTAAAACAATGTTTGAAAAGTTGCATGGAAAAGTGAAAATCTTGGGTTTAAATATCTCCACATAACAAAACGAGAGAATGACACAGAAGAGAGAAATGTTTTAAAATATTGACAGATTGACGTTTAGTTTTCATTTTATTTCCTTACATGGTCATATGGTCATATGTACAATACATATAGGGAAGATTGGCCTAACTTTATTTTTTTGTATATATGTGAGAAGCTGGGGCAAGCAGCTAGTATATTTCTATATATAAGTTGTTTGGTTTACACTATTCTAACGTTATACCAACAATGGGCTAATTCCGAGTTATTCCATTTCAATATCAGCAAGTGTGTATAGACTTACTGATCAGTTTAATAGTACTGTTGACAATTCTTTATGACCGGAACATTATAAATATTTGCTTAACCCTAAACTAATTGTAGTATTTGGTTATGCACACCTTGAATATAGATAAAAATATAAAGGAGTGCGAATAGTTATGGACAATGTCTAAGAACCACCTATTATGTTTGTAAGTGGTCGCCGCAGCGTACAGATGTTTGGAACATAAGTATTATCTCATTGAATAAGTTCAACCTGAAAAGAAGCGAAAATATTAAATGCGAAGCTTGCCATCAAGAAGAAGATGTTTACCATATGGTATGAATACTAGTAAAAGACGAGAGAAGAAGATAATAGTAAAAGACGACAGATATTTAAGGATAGTAATTATAATATAGGCATTTCTAATCAAATATTGTCACGCGCAGCATCGGAAGAAGCGAAATTAATTAATAATTTGGTGGACGTCGATATAAGGGCAAGTAAGTGATTCCAAGGTTGTGTTTTTTAATATTTTTTTTGTTAAAAATATCGGTTTGATTATTGTCTGTTGTATGGATGCGGGTGGCGTGTTCTTTTTGAACAAACCCTCTATAAAGATAAAGAGAATAGATAAGAAAGTATTATCAAGGTGTTGAAGATTTTACAACACTCACTTGTATGTATAATCCAATCCACCGCCGACAGTGCTGAATGAGTTGCCGAGTTCAGGTTTATTTTCAGTTCTAAACGCGTCGACATTCAAGTTATGGTCACCACCGCTAGCCAGGTTAACGTGACAGTCGACCGTTGACTTGTCTCCAAAGCCAGGGACTCGAGTTTCTCTGAAGCCAATACTGTGACCTTCACTAAAACATGTATCCATCATTTATATTGTAAAACTGAATGGAAGATTGGTGTGAAAGGCCTATCTCTTTTTGTTCGTATATCAATATGCCTATGCAATATAAAAATGGACTGAAAACATAATAACATTTTTAGTAGCAAAAGCTGTACATTGTGAGATGTGGCCGCAAGTTCATGCGTTTCATTTTCTTTTAAGTTAAAGACCCGATTATGAAAAAAAAACGAACTGGGCGCGCGGTTTTGCACACGTTTGTTATTGTTTATTGTATTCTTGGAGTTCAAATATCTATCCATACCAATTTTCATAGCAATGGATAAACGATGGAAAGCTTTATTCACTCGAACACCGTTTATCGGCCAATGATGGTAAAACCTATAGGATAAAAATATTCTCAAAGGAAAAATGCTGATTGCTGATTGCTCAAACCGTTTTATAGTTTATCGATCGTAGAATTACCAACACTCATTATTATATGTATAGATATAACACCTAATAATAAGTCACTGCTACTTAAGACGAAATTAGCAATACCTCACATGATAAAAACCGTCAAACTATTTAAGTTACAAAGCGTAACAAAAATGCAGATATAACTTTGTTATCGGTTTTCCTTAATGTACCTAAAATATTGTTTAGACTATTTTGAATCTACTCACGGTGTATTAAAAGTCAATCCGGCTGACGACGGTCCTCGGGTTACTTCAGAGCCGACAGCGCTTACTGTGAAATGCTCGTTGCGGGCAATTGGTATACTTGCAAATTTAGATATGGTCCCATCTGGATTTTTATTGTAACTAGCCTGTTGAGATTTCCCGTCCAAGACACACAAAACAAGGCATAATAATATTGGCAGCAACATCACCAATTCGCAGCGTACAAACTGGAAGCTGTTCATTGAATGATTCATACTTGTGAATTGTGCTATATTTGTAGCCTTCTACAATTTGAGTCGGGAATTCCCTTGGATTGTATAGAAATACTGGATGTGTCTCGTGTTTTTTTACGTTGCAATTATTTCTAGTTATTTTAGTCCATCAAATGAGCAGTATCATTATATTCTATTGCCATTGATTTCGTTTCATTACAATAACTTTTTTTTAATGAATTTTTTAATTTGGTGCCTAATTACAAGTGATTTTGGTGGCTAGATTTTTTAATAATTATGTTGTGAAGTAACTAGCAATATCTTTTATGTTCTTACGTATAAACGTATTTTCTATTACGGAGACTATTGAACGACGAAATAAGAGTCAGTTAATGGCTAACATAGATAGCGAAATGCAAAGTATTGGAGAAAATCGGTGCAATGAGATTGATGCATAGTAACTTGTATTATATAACTAGTGTAAATAAATAAATAATAAATTCACATTTTTTTACCGCCAAGTTCGTTGGATAAAAAAATCCTTTTTCTGTTTGACGAAATACCTATTCGACTTATATCTGATTTGTAGTTAGAATTTGTCTATCCATTTTAGCGTTTTTTCATTCCATTTTTCCATTTATGAATCAATACTCAAACAAATGTCTGATTATGTTTTGATATTTATAAAACTAGCAACCGCCCGGGACTTTGCCGGCGTTATATGACGAGTTATAGTAAAACGTGTTGACGAGTTATTCTAAAACACATAAAATAAAAAAATAAAACAGTTGTGTCAATTCTCATGGTCAAGATAATTAAATAATTGAACTCAGTAGGTAATGAAAACGCGGCATAATTATATTTGGTATTAAGTACAGATAATGAAATTTTTAATCTTATTTGTAGAATACTAGATTTAATTGTAGATCTTCTGATTACTTTAGATCTAGGGTTGTGTGCGCATCAGTAATTCCCGGGCGAAACATACGTACATCTATAGCGGATTTCAGCAATGACTCCACCCACACTATAATGATAGTTTCAATCAGGAATATGATGACATAACGATCGAAATAAGTTGTTAACACTTTTAGCACAATTACTTAAATACATTTTACAATTATTTTATTTTATAACGTTATATATCAGTGAAATTAAAAAAGAAAACACGTTATAGGTTTATATATGGTCTGTCAAAGGTATTTTTAATGTACGTAGGCTTATTATTATTGTTTACTGAAAGTTGAGCGATGATTGTACTTTCTTGAAAAACAAACTAACAATAAATACCCTATAGAACTGTAATCCTAACTGATATTATAAATACTAAGTTTGTTTACTCGTATTTATTGCGTTTTCAGGCCTTGCATAAAAGAAAGTACTGCTCCCCATAGATATATGTACATTAACAGAACAAAACCGCGGGTAAAAACCACTAGTTAGTTAACTAAGCTAGTTAGTTAACTAGTTTAGTTATTAGATTGATGACCAATCCTAGAGTAACTATTCCACTTATTTCTTAATGTCTAAACTTATCTAGTAATGTAACTCCATGTACGTTTGGAAAGGGGCGGTTCACGTATTACGTAACCAGAATTTTTGTAATTTCTGACCGCCTCTTCCACCTGGTCACCAAAAGTAACCAAAGCCAAAACCAAGTCTAATCCTTCCTCCTCATTCTTATTTAAACATTTATATATGTATTTTTAATCTGTTCTGATTTTCTTATTTATTCATGGACAATAGTTAACAAGTCTAGAAATAAGGAATTTATAGTCTATAGAAGGATTAAGTTATAGTGGTTCGCTACGAAGGCGATGGTAACCCAGTGGATAAGATCGCGTTCCCACGTATAAGACCAACTCCCGACTTAACTCCCATCCGTTATGTCATCAAAAATAAGCAAATCAAAGACCCCCAACCCCCTTTAGTGCCTACGTAATACTTGAATGACCCCAAAGATCAAATACAAGACTAAAGAGTTCATTTTGTTTGTATACTGCCGTACATCACTGCAAGAACCGCCCTATGCATTGACAAGCGTACCTACTTTATAACTGTACCCAAGGCACAGTTTACACTATGATAAAAGCTTAATGTGAAGGCTGGGCTAACATTTCACGACAGCCTGTCTTACTGACCGCACCTTATCTTATTTACAAATTCAAGGAAAGGTTGTCCTATCATTTTCGACTGTATTTCATCATATATTTGTATAGGATTTCTTGTAATTCCCACTAAAACTTTCATATCGTATAGTTAACATCTCTCACCATATAATTTATAGGGTATAATAAAATAAATAACTAGCAACTGTCCGCGGCTTTGTATGCGTTAATTCAATTTAAAAAATATCTGAAGATGAGTATTAGCTCATGACGTATTGGCGATTTCAAACTGAGAAATCACAAATTTAGAATCAATGGAGCTTAACCTGCCCACTGTGCAGGGATGATAGCGATGACCTTATAAAAAAAAACAAAAAAGCAACGAGAACGAAATCAATTTTACACGGTTGAACCGATAGTTTACGCGCAGACCGTTTTTGTTAGTTTTTCTTGTTAACTATGATTCGGTTACTACGTGACTAAAATTATTGATCATTGCCTTTATTAATCAGTGTTCTGGTTCAGTCGGTAGATCTGTTTGTGTAGCACCTGTCTTAATATCTATATTTATGTTATGTTGTGCTTATGCAATACGTCAAGGGAGTGAGAAGTCAATTGTATCAAATTGCGATCACCCCTCTCTCCTTTTATATTGCCAATTCCAAATGATCTCTGTGCGAAACAAACAAAATTGAATAAAAAAAACTATATTTATTTGTAGCTAACATTTGTCAACAGATATAGGTCGTTTTATGGTCATATTTCTTGTTCATTTCGTTTATTTATCTTTAAAAAGCATACACTATAACAAATATAAATTTAATATATCACAATGACTTATTTTTTGGCTTCTTTAATTTGAAAATATATGTACGTACGTTAGTCCCATTATTCTTTATAGGTATATACAATAATATAATAAGTAATAGTACATTATGCGTGGATTTGTCCCTCCCATTACCCGAGCCGTAGGTGCCTTAAAGAGCCGAGGACGGTAACACCAAACACACGTGTACAACGATGTTTTTCAACACACTTTGAAGAAAAAAAAATCATTTTATTTAGACTAAAAAGTTATCGACATAGATGGCAGTAGAAATTTAAAAACTGTTTTTGGCGCGGTTTATCAGTAGATATTTATTAAACCTTCATGTTCTATTTTATTTGACCCCACTAAGAGTTTCTTATACAAACAGTATATCGGAGTATTTATTACCGACAGTATATTTATTTACGTGGCGCAACTCATTTATTTTCATTACATTATCTTTTTTTACGCTTTTCAGCAACCCCCCAACCCTAGCAGCCAGTCGGCACCATCGAACCACAAAAAAATCTTTTTACTTATAATATCATTGGCTATATACATATAATGATTTGATTTTGGCGGGATTTTATATTTTTTTGGTAATCTTGTGTTATTTGACTCTATGCTTTGTAATATTGGTGGTATTTTACGTAATATATAGAAGTTTGGTTATTGTGCACAAGTGAATCGTATGGAAAATACTACCACGGAGTATGAATTCTGACTTGCCACAAAAAGTTCATGGAAAGTTCGAAAAAAGAGGGCCGCCACCATCTTGTCGAATATTCAAATGACCGCAAGAAACTTATGAATTGATATCATTACCTATTCGACAATGATAATAATGTTCTAATAGAAGATTGGTTGTCATAAATAAAATAAAAAAAGTATATGATTATTTCATCGTTAAGAAATTTAAATACTTAAATTACTTAATAATAAAATAATTGATTTATATAACAACATTCTATAATAACAGTTACATTCAAATGATCATAAATAAAATTAGAATGTTAGAGAAATTTTATGTTGTTTATCTTAAAACATTTCTATCATTTCACTTTCATATACATTTAGCATAATTTCTAAATTTGCCAATAATGTTTAATTGATGAAGTCACTTTGTTATTTGAAGGTTTATCCCCTCGGCTGTTTTTCTAAGAACCAGATCTCACAGTCGATCATGTTTTAAAATATCTATACATCTCTTTAAAATTACAATTTTACATTATTTAATGTGTTATTGTTTAAGTTTTTCAAATTTCGTAATAAATATGGTATTTTTTAAACTTATGCTGCCAACAATCTGTTAACCAGTGCGTCATAAAGTCTACATTCCTTTGTAAGTCTCTTAGACTCTTATAGTGTTGAATAGTTCATTTTTTCTTTATATAGGTACATTAGGTACTGATTGTTGAATTGTATAATATAACTTTACTAACTGTAAAACTGTATACGTTATCGATAGCAGAGATATGAATTTAAATGGATTAACGAAATATTTCTTCGAGCGTGAAGTCAATGTTTTTCTCACCGTCAACCAAGTGTTAATTTTCCTTTAAGGATCGGTTAGGTCACTTCTAAATTGATAGTAATAAAAGTTATAGTAGGCTTACTACTGTTAAAGGACGAATAGTTGTTGATAGCTGAAGTCAGAATGCAGCATTAACCTATAACTCTAAAATTTGTTCTTAATTTTACATACATAATAATTTGAAGAGTAACAAATAATATGTTTTTACGTTTCACCACAATCTCACGTTATGTTATATGACTATGTGGTTAGGGTTGCCAACTTTTTTTGAGAAAAATAATGTATCACATTTTTGAATAGGAAAGTTATAAAGTATTTGGAAGAAAGGAAAAGTATTTTCAGATTGCGTGTCCTTAACCCATGATTATAATGGTCTCATTATATCTGAATTTAAATTGTCAATTTAATTTATTTTGTTATTTGGCCTTCGTAATTAATATTTCGGTGTCTTTACATTCAATTCTAGTCTATAAAGATATGTTAAGAAGTATTGGAAATCAAACCAATTTCTTAAATAACCTAAACTCGTATAAATAAAATGTGAAAGATTAGTGATAATAGAACATTTCAGTTCTTTTTGATGTGAAACATCTATAGGCGAGGGTAAATCTGATTGTTGACGTGGCGAGACGTGGCGACGTGATGCCATGCGCAAGCGACTGTGCGTAGTTTCTCTTGCCGCACTGAGCTCGCATACCTATAGTATACACAGTGTTGTTTACTACGTTACACATGTGTTTCACATCTACCAGGCGTCCCGTGACGGCTTAATTTTTTAATCTTATTTTTTGATTCATAACCAATTTTTTATGTTTTAATTAATTTATTTGGACTATTCATAATATTACAAAATCCAGTATAGTTACAGCATATATTATGGTAAATATCCCTAGGAATTACATTTTACTCATCACTGTATCCATTGAAAATAGAGTCTTTTCGCATAATTAATTTTAAAAATATAAAATTTTAAAAGTATATTTATCAAAAATAACATAGGATACGTTATTATAAAGTATGGCAACCCTAGAAGTGGTCTAAGTTGGTAAACATTCTAAACCTAGAGAGGGTTTGGTTTTCAAGTGCAAGATCAGACGTATAAGTGTTTGGCGGCAGATTTTCGACATGAGGTAGGTAGCCAGGTGGACTTAGAAATAAAATTACCTTTATGCTAGCATAGGGGTGTATCACGATGCTTTCCTTTATCGCAAACCTCGGCTCATTGCAGGGACTAGAACGTACATTTCCGAACACACTACCCTGGAATCGCAGAGAACGGATCACAGCCACCCTACACCACATGTATTAATAACTAAATCTCCATGATCTGTACCGTGTCGACAGACGTAGGTTTTTTTCCTTATTTCTGTAGACTCTTGGTCCGCACCTTTTTTCTGTTTTAGTTTATCTTATTGACCATGTTAAAAATCGTTTTAAATGTGAGCAACAATTATTATTATTTTACTTAACTATTATACTTCGCATTGTTAATTGATATTATTGCCTTTATGGCGGCTTCATACTGATTTTTTATAGCCATTTTTTAAATTATAATCCACAATGTCGAGCGCCGGTGCGTCCAAGGGCCCATGGATGAACCTACTAATTACGTCGTTAGTCACGTCGGTATAGTAGACACAGGTGTTGATATGTGATAGTGATGAAACAATAGCATGGTGTTAGGGTTTTTTCTAAATCCGCCGCCCGCTAGCTACCACCTTAATGTTGAAGCAACTGTTGGTGTGTTCCGGCAGCTCCTCTAGCTTGAGAGCTAGACCCTCTATGGTTACCGTATTTATCATCTTAGACCACGTCGTCATTTGACAAACGTAGTCAAAGAGCTCGCCTGTCTTTATATTAATTAATCTGTCCGTGTGTATGTGACTGAACTCTTCCTAAACGGCTGGACAGATTTTGATGAAATTTTGTATGTGTTCAAGTGGATTCAAGAATGGTTTAGATTTACAATTGAACCTGGTAGGTGACGCTGCGGTTGACTTTGAAGATTATTTTATTATTAGCGGGCAACTTCCGCCGGGCCCGCTAGTAAAGTATAAAAAAAACCCAACTGGTTACGATCACCGTACACAGAGTGGTGAAACTGTCCGGTTACTGCTCTATTATTATTCGTGGTTTTGGGGTGATAATGGATTCGAGATCTTTTCATAGTTGTTGTTGTTTTTGAATTGTACTGCACTTACCGTCATGGTGTCGTGTCGCAATGAAAAAAACATTAATAACCAGAAAGGCCTCGATTTTCTTTCAATTAATCATTCACCAGGCTCGTGTGTAATCGTTATATATTTGTAACACGAAAAGCAATAAAATAATTTCGTGTACGCAATAAGTTCGCGGTCGAAAACGAGTCATTAGTGAATACTTGACCTTACGGAGTGGCCGGGTCGTCGGCCGCTCTGTCACGGGGACTTATGTTTTCACTTTCGATTCGCGTGGTACACGGGCTCTTAGGGTTGTTAAGACACGTGATACTATCGATATTTTCTTTTTCTTATTATACATTAACGTATGGCAAGTGATAACGACTGACTATTAAATGATTATTAAATACTTTAATAGAATATAGAATTTTTAATAAATAATTTAAGTTCTGAAATATTATCGGTTATTTATTGTTTAATATTACTGTCGGATAATACTATTCCATATTTAAAGGCTGAAGACCATATAGATAAAGACGCTAAGACTGCAAAATGACTGGCTTTCAAATATACCTAACAAGACCCATCAGTAGAAATATATTTGAACCATAAGTACACATTTTATGTTTCGATCATGCGTGATAATTAGTTATTTAGAGTCATGTTAAAACTGACGGATTCGTTATGTAGAGTTGTGTTTTGAAAGTCATGATCCAGTTATCTTGAATTGACGGTCATGAAGATAACGAAGTTACTTCGTTTTTTAAACGAAGTGAAATGTGCAAAAATATATAGGAAATTTTTAAAAGCACTAACTATGCTGAAAAAAAATATATTCTCGCAGTATTTGGACAACCCTAGAAGAATAAAGAAAACATTAAATATTGTTGATTTAATTTAAAACACTGTCGCCTCTTTATAGAATAAGCGAAAGTTCTCTGGTCGGAGGAATTTACATATTTGGCGATTGTTTGCATTTATATTAATATACTTTTAGTTTTATCTGTGGTTTTCGTAATGTCTGCTACTTTTACCAAACGGAATTCACTTATGGTGCAAATGCTATATCATTACATAGTATAAAGCAAAGTCCCCCACCGCGTCTGTCTGTCTGTCTGTTCGCGATAAACTCAAAAACTACGGAACGGATTTTCATGCGGTTTAAATCAGGACGGGACAACGTCTGCAGTCGCCGCTAGTGTGTGATAAGTGCGCTGCTTTTTTGATATAGTAACACCGCATTTACTTGGTAACAATACCTGCACATATACCTAGTAGGCGCATAACCTAAGGGACCTTCTTTCTTCTATTGGTTAAATAGTTTAAGGTAAAATTGCTCGATCCTAAATGCTTGTACGCATATATACAATCTGAATGAACTAACTATATCTATATATATATATATATATATAGTTAGTAGGGTGGAGTGAAAAAAACAAATTTTTTTTTTCTTAGCCTGGGGGTCAAATTTGTAGCTTATAAAAAACAAAAATTTTTTAAAAAAAAAAAAAAAAATTTACTCAACATCTTGAGCCAGCCCACTCATTTTTAAAATTAATTACGAGTAAAAATATTTGCTTGCAAAAAAAAAATTTTTGAAGGCGTTCTAGAAACTTCAGAGTATCCTCTTTTATGCCAATTAAAAATCACAAGTTAAAAAAAAATTTTTGTGACTATTGTTTTAATTTAAAAAAAAAATCCCAAAAAGTACCATTCCTCTTTAGGGCACTAGAATAAAATTTGAGTTGGAAATGATCATAATTGCCAGTTCTTAGATGTTTTAAGAGATTCAAAGACAAAAAAAAATTTTTTTTTTGCAACCAAATATTTTTACTCGTAATTAATTTTAAAAATGAGTGGGCTGGCTCAAGATGTTGAGTAAAATTTTTTTTTTTTTTTCAAAAATTTTTGTTTTTTATAAGCTACAAATTTGACCCCCAGGCTAAGAAAAAAAAAATTTGTTTTTTTCACTCCACCCTAATAGTTAGTTCATTCGCTTGGATAGTAAGATTTGAATTTATGGAATTTGCATCCAAGCTCCAGCTTGCGTAAGCGATTTGCAAGCAAGAAGCAAGTTTGATCAAACTTCAGTTGGGCACTTGGGCATCCTTGCGCTAGTTGCCGTCCCAGCTGAGTGCATTCCGCGTTCCCAACCAAGCTCACTGAAGTTGTAAAAGTCCTACAGGCTAACAGCGTGTAGATTTAAAAAAAAAACGTAATTGTAATGATATTTTATATTTCATGTGCTACACTTTACAAGTAAAAAATAATCAGATATGAAGAATAATTAAAATGGTATTAAAAAAAAACTATGAAATTAGAAATGCCATCGCACGATTTTCGCGCGATATTTGCATGGCGACATTTATGTGATTAAAAATAAAACAATTGTAGTATTTGCGTTAAGGGTTACACGCATCGTCTAATGGTCCTCCTGACCCTGACAGTTTGTATAGGCTCACGCAGAACTGTTGGCAGTTCTAGTCACTGTCATAACAATATACCGTTTGCGTCCACTTTACTTATTTTAATGAGTAATCTATCTATACTAATATATAAAGCTGAAGAGTTTGTTTGTTTGGTTGAACGCGCTAATCTCAGGAACTACTGGACCGATTTGAAAAAAACTTTCGGTTTTAGATAGCTCATTTACCGAGGAAGGCTTTAGGCTATATATCATCACGCTAAGACCAATAGGAGTAGAGCGACAATGAAGAATGATTCCAAATCGGGCATTTTTTTCGTTTCGTTTGCTTTTGCTGCGTGTTAGCGTTAGTATTATATACGTTGCCATGGTAACATGGTAAGTTTCTATCGCAAACATTTTCAAAGATTATTTTGTGTTCCTATTCAAAAAGTTTAGTCTAGGTTAGTTTTGTTTCCAATTTTTTATTTGCAATCTATTACGTATTATAAAAATAAAGTGTGTGTAAGTAAATATAAATAATAACTTTTTGGGGAATGAATATAGCTACAAATAACAAAAAAAATGTTTTTGTATTCGGTCGATATTTATATATTATTATATTTTGTCTGTTTCTTTGTTTGTTCCGGGTAATCTCCAAAACGGCTGGACCTATTGTAACGGGAATTTTACTGGCAGATAGCTGAAATGATAGGCATTTGACGTATTCTATTTTATTTGTCCGCGGCTTCGTCCGCATTGCTATTTCTAAAATGGTTGGACCAATTTTCACAGGATATTCACTGGTAGATAGCAGAACTCATAAAAAGTAATTCAGGTTTTTTATTCGTCTTCGGCCGTAGTGGCATATCCGAAATGCTTGAACTGCTTTTCACGAGAATTTCACTGGTAGCTAACTAACTAATGAGCTATTTTATTTTAAGCTTGCGGGCTCGGCAGACGTTGTCTCGCACTGATAATAAAAAGAAAACCTTGACAAATTATACCTAAACATTCCCCATGAACCGTTCTACCTACTGGTGAAAACGGTATGAATATCTGTTCTGTAGTTTTTGACTTTAACGCGACCAGACAAACAGACAGACCAGAGGACCTTGTTTTACACTATGTAGTGATGAACTGTTACCTGTGTATTCGTTCGTGTGAAATTGATTAAAAATAATTTATTTACTGTAAACGGTACGGTACAGTGTACTGGACTGGACTGGACTCCAAGAATAAATTTATGTAATTTGAATTATATTATCATTTTGGTCAATTTGGCGGCCATTTTGTTTTATTTACCACGTTTGCATCTACATAACTTAGTGATTATAGCTACGTGTAAGAGTAACACAATTATATCGACAATATGGGCATGTTATGTCTATATAATAAACAATTTAACACATTGTTCGATAATGAATAGTTTAAAATTTTCATTACTTTCTTATATAGTGTTAGTGAGCACTGAGGGTGGTATATAGTAGGTTAAAGTTCCAGGTATGTTGCTGATAATAAATCCCATCCCATTCGATATACTATTCGTATTCACATATCTAATGTACACGTTACATGTTACAATAGATGGCGTGCGTGTCGTAGTTACAAATGTTTTTGAAAAAGCATTTCTGTAATGTACACACCTACTTACAATTTTACATTTCTTTAATACATTTAAAAAACGCGCGTGGAGCCGCGGTTGTCAGCTAGTTTATTATATTTGTTCTTTGAAAATAAACGAAATAGATTCAGCAAACTACGAGTGTTTGTAATCAGAAACGCGTTTTCCTTTCAAATATATCTATCAATTTTCTTACTTTTACTGTATAAAGATATATTAATTTATATTTAAGAGATGATTATTTCACTGTAACTAGCTAATATTTTATTGTTTTGTCCACCAGGTGACCTTTTTTGAAGGGTCCCTATCTGAGCCCAAAGAAGACATCACAAGACGCAGTTAATAAAAGTAAGTTTATTTTTGAAAAAAAAAAGTCTTTAAGTAACACTGCTGTTCTTGGACATATGTTATTTTTGTCACACGGCGGTTCGTTACCGTAAAAAGAGTGGAACATATGACTCTTCGATATTCTAAAGTAGTTTTCTTATAGAACACCGTTCGATTTATGTTTAAAAGCAACACATATAATTCATTCCTCTTTTTAGACTATAGGTTCAGTTTAGAAACAAATGGAATAAAACTGTGTTTGATGTATAGGTAGCAAACTAAAAGCATGGATATCTAGTGCATTCTAAGGATTTTCATTTTGGGTAAATTTATGTCTGTTTTTTTTAAATAAACGATTACAATTCGTATTTTAATTACTATTTCTAAATATTAATTGTTTTATATCCGATCTCTTGTATAGAAAGGAATCGCCGTGCATCTATCTATTATACCTGTAACGGATATACTGTTTACTAGCGGACCTGGCGGACGTTGTCCTGCCTTGATAATAAAAAATATAAATCCCAAAAGTCAACCGCAGCGCCACCTACCGGGTCCAATTGTGAATCTAAACCATTCTCGGATCCACTGGAACACGCACAAAAAATTTCATCAAAATCGGTCCAGTCGTTTAGGAGGAGTTCAGTCACATACACACGCACACAAGAAATATATATATTAAGATATTATCAAAAATATATATATATTCTAATAAATAATAATAATATTAAAAAAAATTAATATCACCATGTTTCGTAAGGTTTTTTGTTTCCGCACTTAGTGTGAATATTATGCAAAGGCTATTAAATAAAATAAGAAAGTTAATTGTAAAAACTGGTCAAGTGTGAGTTCACATACGGATCCAGGACGGAACAATTTAATAAAAACATCTTCTTCTTGGTAAGTAAGTACCATACATAATTTATCTGGTCGTATGGGACCCTTGGTGCGGAAGTCCGACTCGTATTTGTCTATTTTTTATTAACTTGCTTCCTTGTCCGTTCATCTCAGTCAATGATGTTCGACATTTAATTGAAAATTCCACGCAAAGAAGACCAAAAAGCAGATTATAAGTGTTTAAATAAAACCACTTAATATATAATATGTTTTAATACCGACTGAAGATTATACAATACTTTTAATATATTTTGTTTCGCTCGGTTATTAGTCCAGTTCTTTGGAAAGATACCTACGCGGTGACATTCTGATATAAGTTTTACAATTTTGGCATATATTGATTTATACTGAAGAATGTGTGTTGGTTGATCTCAATGAGGAATGATCTTTTCATTTTATGTATAGGTTATTTTCATCTCTTTATATTGTTTCACCTTTTATGCCAATACTATCAGAGAGGCGACATGAAAAACATAGATATATAAGTATGCAGTTGATTTACAGAAACAAAGATATAGATAAAAGAACTAGATGCGTCGTGTAGTCCGGGATTGCGTGAACAGTGGTGCCGCGTGGAAGCGCCGCGCGGATTTAACGAACATTGAGAGTACTTGCGAACGCATTGTCTCCGCGCTTCTGTGCTAACTAGATCATGATCCATGGTAGCATTATATCTATGCATTGATAGTAAATTCAGACAAAAGTTATAGTGTATAAAAACATTACCAAAAAATATCTCGTAGCAAGGATGAAAGCCCTGTGTCGCGAGGGACACTACATACATACAACTGAAAAACACAATGTACACTCATACTCACACTAATTATTAGTGGATAACACAAATAGTTGTTCTTAGTCGAACTCACAACAATGAACGTAGTGGCAACGACGAGGTATTAAAGTCAAAAGAAATGACCGCGTCTTCAAGAATATATAATAGTAAACAAAAATTTACGTTCTGCATTAATAAATCTGTATAACAAATATTATAGTTACAAGTATTTTCAGTAAAGCGAATACTATATTAATGTTTGACTTCTTTAATATTTGCAGTCAAAGCATATCTTCGTTTATCTTAAAATGCAATCTCCGCCACTCCATCGTCAATCAGGAGCGGTCTTGAATACTTACAAATTTGCAAGTGGTCTAAAATATAAGCGACAACTATTGATAGATTAAGAAAATATATCTATGGATATTAGGGTGTGCCAAAAATACACGATTTTTTTTCTCGCTCTCACCCCGTAATACCATAGTATACATCCAAACAAAAGTTATGTCCAAAGGACAGCTCTTAATTTCAATTTTAAGAGGTCCTCCAATGAAATTTAATTTTTTCCATATTAATAATACAGGGATTTTTTTTAAGACTCAACATAGTTGACGTCATGCTTTAATATCTGCGCCCTCAGTACTATCTAGGCACAGACTATAAGACTTAAAAGATTTTTATTTTTAAAGAACTAGTAGTCAAATTTGAATGTCTTTTTGCATCTTATGTATGTTATGGAGATTTTGTCTCTGTTGCTATCTAAACGTCTGCTAAGACCTTTAGGGACGGAGCAATTATTATACAAAATGTAGTTCAGAAGGAAAACTAAGCCAGAATGGAGCATCAGTGCGGGATGGCCGCGTGGCGCAGCGAGTGTTAACTGTGAAAGTCTATGTCAGTGAATAGTTATAACAACGTGCTTTTATACAGATATTATTAAAGTTTACCTTAAATAGCCTTCCTCTTACCCTTTTCCCACCTAAGTAGGGTCGGCACAACATATTTTCCTTTTCCACTCTTGCCTATCAGATATCATCTCAGTATCACCTGTGTACCTTTTACACACATCATTTTTCACACAATCCATCCATACCTTCGGTCTTCCTCTATTCCTACATCCATCCACCATAGTACTCAAAACTTTTCTAGTAACATGACTTTCATCTAATCTCATAAATATGCCCGTACCATGCCCGTACCATGCCCGTACCATGCTAACCTATTACTCTTCGACTTCTATGTAACTGATGCTATTTTCAAATTAACTTAACTACGTCAACATTACGTTACATTAACGTTAATAATTTGGAATCTGAATGATAAAAAGTGATAGTGTGATCTGTTAGTATACTATGTTTTGATAAAAATCGCTTTCGCTTCTGTCTGAGACGAGGCCCGGCGACGTGCGCACGCGCAGCGGGTAATCTCGCCGATCGATTCGGTTTAATTGATCACCCACACCTGTCCCGGCGGCGCGCGGTCCTCGCTTCTGTCGATCTATTCGCAGCGACATGCGACGTCCCGTATCTGAACGGGATTTTATCTCACAATATTTTCTAACACAATACTGTTAATCTTATTACTTTAATGAAATGTAACGTACCTATACTTGGCAGTGTATTTGATGGTCAGTAAAGTAAGATATATGTTGCGAATTTCTCATACTATTATCATTATGTAGAAGAAAACTTAAATACAAATTAAAAAGCTAAAATTTAACCATTGCTATGGTGATTGCGATTTCAGAATTCTCTTGAATACAAATGCCTCAGCACTCGGTAAATATATGGTGGTATTGGATTTATTTGACTATTTGCAAAGAAGTGGTAGCGTGTTCGGACACCGTGTCGAGCGACGAAGGTTCGAATTTTGCAGTCAGCCCGAAATTTTGATAAAGGAAAATATCGTGATGAAACTACAGAGTTATGGTGGGGTTTAATCTAATGTCTGACAGCAACATATTCAAGTTAAAAATCTAGTGTCAACTACCTATAGTTATGTATCGGCAGCTCTTATGTACTACGTTTCCCTTTAGATTTTGTGTTACCGTTTTAGGCCACCACGTCGTCATTTAAAACTATCTATACTAATATTATAAAGAGGTAAAGTTTGTGAGTTTGTGACGTTGTGACGTTGTAGGGGGTAATCTCAGGAACTACTAAACCGATTTTACTAAACCGAATTCTTTTACCAATAGAAAATAGAAAACCACGAGTCTTATAGGCTATATATCATCACGCCAAGACCAATAGGAGCGGAGCAACAATGAAAAATGTTTTAAAATCGAGGTATTTTTTTCTTTTGAGAGCTTCCGCTGCGTCTTGGCTCAAAATAACTATTCCACGCGTACGAAGTCGCGGGCAGAAGCTATTAACTAATTATGTTATCTATACTAATATTATAAAGAGGTAAAGTTTGTGAGGTTGTAGGGTAATATCTGGGGAGTCGGAGAAAAAATAGTCGAACGAAAACGTTTCTTACGAACGCTGCCTTAACGATGAGAGATACATGATAGAGTTCTACAAAAAAGTTGTAGCTTGATAATGCCTATTACCGCCCAACGAAGTGGGCACGGGTCAGCTAGTTAAATACATATAGAAATCGTATAGAGTTCTGTGTTATGCTGATAATAGCAACAAGTATCAAAAGTTTAATATACGTTAAAGCTCTCGCATGCAATATAATTGCAATATGCGCTAGCAAGGTGTTTAGGTGGCGAAAAACTGAACAATAGGGAGGTCTCGGCGCACTCGACCGGCGAACAATGTAACAGTTGCCGCGAGCGAAGCGGCCACTCTGTATTTTCAAACCAGGATCCATGAAATCAAATTAGAAATGAAGTGGGTATTTAATCGTGTTATCATTTCTAATAACTCATTAATTTTTGGAACGCAGTTCCTTAACGCGGCTCGCGGTAGACTTTGACTCATAGAAATCGTCACGTAAGGAAAAAGCGTTATCAAATCATTTCGTTCATCATTCATTCATTCATCATCATCGTTCATAAAAACGCATATGAATAAAGTCGTTTACGATTTTTTATTTTCATGGAAAGAAAATAGAGTTTACATTCGCATTTACAATATTGAAGAGAATGAATGTGTATTACATACTAGCTGTTCGCGCGACTTCGTCCGCGTGGAACCTAATGTAAAAAAACAGTGAATAATAAAATCAACCGAATGTATTAAGTCCATTTACTTATCTACTTTTCTTTCGTTCTTAAGACGCGTCTTCATTTGAATTAAAAAAACCTTTGATAGAGTGTACCGATTTTAATGAAACTAAGACTAAATGTTACTCGAGGATACGCTTTATGATTTCCTTGGTGAGGTTTTATCATGAACATAGTACTTTAGCAGTGATGCGTGTTCAAACAAACACACAGACATGAATCTAAAAATTATTGAAATGTATTTTATTACTTATTCCATGATTCCAAGATACTTGCAACAATTTTTTTCACATAAATCTAAAAAGTACAGACACGTTAGGTTTACGTTCTTATTATATGTATAGAAGAAAGATGTACATTGTAGTTCGTATAATATTACTTGTTTAGTTATTTTTATTCGAATTTGAAAGAACTAATAAATAGATTTATTTTTATTTCATATTCATTTATTGTGTTATGTAACGAATATTTTAATTTCTAAGAAAATAATTAATAATCCATCTTGCCATATCCAATTATTTTCGTAGATATACTCGCTGCAGGCTGACTATTAGAGGCTTTGGTAGACAATATGTGAGATGTAAGATTGCGGCTATTGTTATGTAGTATGGCCGACGAACCGCACCAAATACTTGCGCACGCGCATCGACCTGTGCGTGGGGGGTAACATCTAATCGGTTTTGATCTTGTATTTCAACTTCTTTATTTCTATCTTTTATTCTCCGTGTAATTGAATGTAGTGTTTGCCAATAATACTTTTAGTCAGGATATTATTTAATTTCGTAAAGGACCGGCATGATTTAAATACTAGAAAATGTGACAAACTGATCGTCCCATGTTACAGACCCAGTAAGATCAGTAACAGTTTTATAGGCAATAGTCCCAAAGCATATTACTGATTTGCCGGACCGTATATTTAAGTGCCATGTCAAGCTGATTTTGGTATCAAAGGGCTACTATATGGCAGATAAATATTTGAACGATGGTATGTCAGGTATCGACACCTCTCTCTAAAAACTTTAATGCATTTTAAATATATGTATGTTAAAAAGATAAACCCGACTGAGAAACCGCGTTTCTTGCTGGTTATTCTCGATGACTGGGTTGTTTTCCAAACCGATGGTAGTTCTGACGTTCATAAGTGCCTTCTTATGGCCTAAACTGAATAAAGTACTTTTGATTTTGATTTTATGATGGAAGATTGTAATAAGGTTGTTAGTCGTCTGATGTTTTTTTATAAATTTTGAAGAGATGATCGCTCAGTTGTTGCATGCATGTTCAGAAATTGCATCAATCAATGTAGTTTCGAATCCTGCAGTAAGCCGCAGCTTTCGGTGAAGGAAAATATTATAATAAATACCTGGCATGGTGGTTGATCTTTCTCTAATGAACGCCTTGCTAGCAACATCGTTTAGTTGAAAATCTGTCGCCAAGAGACTGCAAGTTCTTTCCGGCAGCTGCACTTAAATAGTCAGTCCCCCGTTACGTGTTATGGTGCTTACCATCTTAAATCACATTGTCATTTAACATCAGATAAGGTTGTGCTCAAAAGCTATAAAACCAATAGAGTAAAAAACTATCCGATAGCAAACTTCGTTTTCTACAGTGTTTATCACGATGTTGGCATATTTGACTGATTCTTCTCTTTTCGCACTTGTTCTGCCCATTATCACTAAGTTTAAAAATATATTCATTAGAATATTAGTACATGTCAAGTTCGCAGTGAAAATATGTGCCTGGCAAATATTTTAACTTAAAAAAAGCTTTACAAAATTTCGTACTGGCCTACGGCAACGCTTTCTTAAATCTACAATTTCTTAATCTTGTGTACTTTTGGATATATTTTATAGATTTTGTGTTTCACTACAAACTAACCTGATGTTAAGTGATGGTATGGTCTGAGGTAGTACTGTAGTAACATGATATATCTAGAATCGCTATATCTCAAGTGCAACTGTGGAACACATGTTTTTGACAGATTTTGAATCCGAGAGTGATGTCAAAAAGACTCTAACGTCAAAATATGGTTTATGATCAATTATACCTTATTAAAAGTGCCCGAATACATCGAAAGCCAATAAAATAATAAAAATGTGGCCAATAAAATGTTATATGTTTCCAAACCTGCTACGCATATTTGTTCCGTTATTTAATAGTATCAACAGAATTCTTAAACTGTCCTTGATTATACAATACAGCTACTATAACTTTTCTTGACGCTTGTAAGCTTTTATCGTAAATCCTTTAAAAAAAAGAAAAAATTGTGACATCGATTTAGTTTTCAATACAAGATTTACAGATTTAAGGCTGTCAAATGTTATAAATAATTTGTTAACAAAAATGAAGATTTTAAGGTACTGAAAGCAGCAAAACGGTTATCCGAAATTGCCGCAAGTAACTGCCTTACAAATCTCTGGTTATCCTTTTATGATACCTATAACGTAATGGTTATTTTTGAAGGATTATTACAAGAGAGAAGACCGCCATATTAAACTTAATTGCTCAGTGAAACGCTAATACCCACGCATGTATGTCCAGCTCATTATCCATTGTACCCGTGCACCTCCAAGAATCCAACGTATCTTCAACTCGTCATGTAATTTCACGCTGTACTTTTAATTCAAAGTAATTATAAATTTAAAGGTCAAGTTAAGTTGGTTTTAATGATCGTGCGCTTGTAATTTCTAATCGGTCTATTGCTACGTCATCAGCTATTATTATTACTATTTGATTACGTTTTTAATTTTGATGAATTTCAGTCTTTACTTTTATTACAATAGGATGTCTTTTAACATGAGCAATTGTTATAACATATGTGGATTACTGAGCTCATTAAAGCAATGAATAATCTATTTTCAACTTAAATATAGAGAAATTATAGACGATTAATTAATGTATTTCAGGGCATTTATTATAACTTATGTAGGCTTTAACATTTCGTTTACTGTATTATAAATTTAATTTCCATTTCAAGATTTCTTCTAGTAGATATTTTTTTGTATTGGTTTGCCAAATATCTGTATTTCTTGGTACAGCAGTCCTGAAAATGTTACGAGCTAGTAGGAAACTTTGTTTTGAACGTAAACGTATATTTTAAAATATATCATGTCATATCCCGAAACGTTTCTTATTGTATTTGTTAGCATGGTCATATTTGTTAATAGCGCCATCTATTCTTTATGAATTGAATTGGTAACTAATGTATTGTACCCCGTATTAAGATTGCATGTGGCAAATAATATATCATTATATTGATGTTGAATAATCCTCATTTAAATGTTTCCCAGAATCTGTCACCAATTGTTGCGAGCAAAATGACTGATTACACATACGCCTCGACTAATTACATAAAGACAGACGAATTTTTATTTTACTTGTTACATATAATTGTGGCTGGAAATAACATGAGCGTTCCCGTGCATCATAATTGCTATAACAATGTCATGTTCATTAAAAAAAGATTGAGGGTAATTTTACTAAAAACGCTCTAGATTATTTTTTACTTCTTTGCGAGTTTCGTTTCTGTGAGATTTTTTTCTACCTTATTTAGTGCGTTTACTGAATGTTGGCAGTCAGTGTTGGGAAGGTTTTTTCATTGTAACCCAATAAAGTGGACGTGTTGTATCACATAAATGTACAGTTCATCGGCAGTCATTCGATAGTGTAAATTCTGAAACACTGGCTCAAAAGAGGTGTGCTCTTTTCGCGATTGTAATTATTTTTTTTTATACTTTATAGGTTTTAGCGTTTGATCGCAATCTCACCTGATGTTAAAAATGTAAATACCTGATGTTAAGGTCTAAGACGGTAAATACGCCAAACCTAAAGGGGACTATCTCTCAAGTGCAGTCTTTTTTTATTTATTTATTTTTATATGTCATAGGAGGCAAACGGATATGTGGGTCACTTGATGTTAAGTGATCACCACCGTCCATAGATACTAACAACACCAGGGGAGTCTCAAGTGCGTTACTAGCCTGTGTTTGGGGTGAGGGGTAGGGGCAGGGGAGGTGGGCCTCCGGCGCTCTCACTGACCGAACGAAACGCAATAACGCAAGCACTATTACTTCACGTCGGTGTTTCTCTGAGGGGGTGGTATCACCCTGGGCGAACCGACTCATTCATGTTGAAACCAGTAAGTAATAGCTTCAGCGTGGGTCTACCACCTACAAATCCGCCAGTTGCCGGAACACACCAACAGGTGTGTGGCGAGAGACATTCGACTTGAACAACTTAGTAGCTAACCAGGCGACCCTACAAGGCATACAAAAATAAGCTTATAAGCTATAACTTTCTTACATATACACCTTAAATCATCTAACAGAGAATCGCAGCCACCAGTTGGATGCTGTTGCCTTCCAATCTGTGAAGGTGCTGTCAATGATCTGTTTGTTAAATTACAAGGTAAATATTATATACTAGTGAATATTTATCGCTCATTACCTTGCTGTGTAAATGAAACAGGAGCAAAACAAATAATTTTAAAAGCGGAATGCATCTTCAAACAAAATGAAAAGTAAAGGTGCCGGTGCGTAAAGTAAACCAAGACGAGTTTATTATCATAACTGCAACATGTTAATACATCAAAACGCTATGTTATCCACCCACGCTGACTTGCACTAGTTGTTACGATTAATATAAAAATGATTGACATTGTATATAAAGTCCATGTCGGAAATGCTTGTATAAATAATAAGGATCTGTGTTGTTTTATAAATATTATTCTTTAAAACCTTTATCAAATGATTATATTTTCTTTTTTGTTTTAATTATTTCCATAAGAACGCTGTAGTTAATAAGGTTTTCATCAAATTTTAACTATTGGGACTTCAGTTAAAATAAACCTACCAAATCTATACTTCTATACTAATATTATAAAGTTGAAGCGTTTGTTTGTTTTAATGCACTAATCGCAGGAATTACTGATCCGAATTGAAAAATACTTTCGGTGTTAGATAGTTATCACACTAAGACCAATAGGAGCACCAACGAATAATGTTTCAAAATCGGGGTTTTTTCCGTTTGGGAGTTTCCGCTGCGTGTTAGCGTTAACCCAAATTAACTAATTCCATGCGGAAAAAGTCGTGGGGAGATGCTAATGGGAATATAAATCAGTTTAGATCTTAAGAAAGCGTTTACAAGTATCCAGAAGATTACTCAGGGAAAATGTTTGTTATCCGAAGGCCGGTGTGTAATGCTTTTAAATGACAAATTCTTGTGTGTGTAGGGTGATCCTTAGTTGCCCATCTGCTGTAATGTACCAATTACAATCCAGTTAAGGTATTTTTGTTATTATATTTTACAGATATCTAAACTTTCCTGTTCTGAAATAGTAAGAGTATTTAAATATTTCTGCAACATAAATATCGCAGGCATGCCGTGTGAAAGTGTTTTACCGGCGTGCGGCCATCTCTCGTCGTGTCACTCTGAACAATTCGAGCTCAATACATATTAGCATTTCTCGCTTGCAATCTGATTTAAGCGCTCCTTTTTCCATTTTACATCAAGTTTCTTTTCTTATTGCGATCCGGCTCATTAAATTAAAAGAACAAGAATGTGTTTGTACAAGTTTTTGTTGCTCTAGTTGCGTATTCTTTTTAAAGATAAACAAATTTCTCCGTAATACGTAGTTGACTTAAAGCAAAATAGATATTGTGTAATAATTTATATTTTATTCATAATTTTGTGTTATATGACCCTATATTCTATAGTACTGGGGGCATTTTACGGAGTATAATTTGGTTATTGTGCACAAGAGAAGTGGATGGAAAATAAAACCACGGAACATGGATTCTGAAATGCCGCAAAAACTCTGTGAAAAGTCCTAACAAGTGGGCTACCATATTGGCAAAACATGAAAACGAGCGCAAGACTCTTGTAATTTTGTTACCAACTCGACAATGGCAGTAATAATCTAGAAGATGGGTTGCTAAAAATAAAGTTAAATAAAATTATCTGTATGCAAATATTAATTGATCATCTAGAGATTTTTTTTCAAGCTAAATAACGCTTTTGGTCGGCCAAATTGGGAAGGCATTCAGCCGAATACAAAAAAAAATTGTGTGACTAAGATCACGTCTACAATATCCTTTTCTTCTCTTTAGGGTTTTATTGACTGAAATAATGATTCCAATTGTAAATTGATTTTCATCTCTCAACTGATACAACTCTAACTACCTATTACCGATGTAGTCCAATCTCCTACCGGACCAGTATAAAAAATAAAACCGATGATTTATTTTGAAGCAAATATTCCCACGAGTGGATTACACCTTGGCTTAGGAATGTGTGTTGTCACCGTCGAAACTCAGTAATGCACTCGGGGTAATAATATCAATTATTCACAGCGAAACACTCGCGGGCATTTTCGGTAATGTCCATCGAGACCGATGTTCAAATTATAACCCTTACGGTGCCTATTCATGAGCCGTCGATATTTTGTCGTCATCATTCTGTCGGGTATTCAATATTACCGCTGTGGGTGGGCCACTGTGATCGACTTTATTTTTTGTTAGTAACTTAAAGTACATTAAATTAATGATTCTTTACTATTTTATATTAGTTTGTGTTTCTCAATACGGAGTCGCAGGATTGATACCCAGGATTGATTGTTGCAGCAATATCTTTTCGGCACATATTTAGAATGCAAATTTTGACATTTCTACAGGTACACTTGTATATTGAGTAAAAATAAATAAAAATATGAATGGTCATAAGAAAAATTACGAAAAAAATGTATGTACTTATCGTGCGAAGTTATAGGTGCTTCTTTGGCGTAAATATAAATAAATACAATTTTTTACGGTTTTAGCTGTTTTCAACCGACTCAAAAGTTCGAACGGCGAAATTAAATATTAGGAATAAAAGTTCGATTAAATAACACTCAGAAATTATTTAAAACAACATTTATATTTAAAATATATTATTTATGTAACATATATTTCAAAACTATTCAAGCAACAAAATTCACTCGATTTGATCAAGCGCCAAAAGAAATGTAACTTAAAAATTATATGGATACAAAATACATAAGCATTCCAATAATTTTCGAAATAAAGCATCATTGTATGTTCAACATATATATGCACTTTTGAATATCATCTTGTTCTAGTTGATATAAAAATAAAACCAAATAATAAAATTTGCAGTTGTAGGTCAGCAAAATCGGACTGAATTAACCAACAAACTATTTGTAACGTATAGTTATGGATGCAAAATATCCACATAATATCGAAAAAGTTGGATATAATGGCTTCTTTCTGTTTTTGTGGTAAGTCGGAATCCATGCTCCGTGTTATTATTTTTCATCGACTTCCGTTGTGCACAATAACCAAACTATATTGCGTAAAACACCACCAATATTAATTAGTATAGAGCTAAATAACACAAGATTACGAATAAAATATAAAATCTACTACACGATATTCCAAGTGCCCGCCAAAAACTCCGGTTATAATGTCCGTGGTAAGAGCTGTGCCTTAAGGTGAGTGCTGTACAGCGCTTCCCACGGCGTCGATCAAAGCCACCGCCGCGCTGCTGTTTCAATTCTTACGTAACTATGTTTAGGCGTAGTTTTTAATTTCGAGTATTGTAGTATTACTATCGGTTCTATTGATGTTGATATTAAGGAAGTATAATTTTCTTCTGTATAAAATTTTAGATAACATGGTTTAATATCCCACTCTATAAGAACTTTACTAGATCTTGTTTTGGAAAGACAGTTATATTTATTAATGCTTTCACGTTTAAAAAGTAACTTCCATTTAGTTCTTTTCGTGCATTTTTTATTAATTTGTATGTATTAAGGGTTTGACGACAATCTCACCTTATCTTAAATAACGATGTGGCCTAGGACGGTAAATATGCCAAATGCAAAGCACTGACTCTCAAGTGCAGTTGCCGGAATGCATTGTATGTTCAGGCTTTAAACTTAAGCTAGCTATATTGACTTAGAAAAAGTATATTACCATGCTACGGCTATATCACGATGTTTTTATTTGAAATGTTATAACAATATTAAATTTATTAAAATCTTTTCGTGCAAGTCTTTTTGTAATCATTATTCATGACTTTTTTTTGTATTTCATTTTGGCAAAATTTTTCTAAATTACAACAGCTATTATCGAGTAGATAATAATATTACAAGTGTCTTGTGACCATTTCAATTTTCTAATATGATAGCGGCCTCTTTGTTAGAACTTTCCAGGGAGTTTCTGTTGCAAGTCAGAGTTCATGGTCCCTGGTATTATTTTCCATCCACTTTACTTATGTAGAATAACCGAACTATATTACGGAAAATCTCACCAATAATATAAAATAAAGAAGATTATGGATAAAATATAAAAGCCAGTAACATGACAGACTTAGTTTCCGCCAAAAACTCCAACGCCAAAACTTATAGCAAAATTCTTTCACTGACAGAAAGTTACGTACAGGCTGATGTTTTATTGTTATTAAGCCCATTGCAATTAACGCTTACGAAGTAGTTAGCGGCAACTCGTATTTTATAATTACGTCTGGCTAAAAATATTTACAAAACGATTTCATAAAGCGTTAAGAAATCATAGCCGACTCGTTCACTAGACATCGCGGCGACCGAGTGTTTCCTAATGTCCACAATTGTAATTAGTTTATCTTTACATACGTATAATTCTACTATCCATGTGTATGTGACTGAACTCTATCTAAACGGCTGCACCAAACATTGATGATATTTTTGGTATGGATTTTTTATTATTATCAGGGTAGGACAATGTAATCAGGGCCAAGTATATAGGTATGCATGTATATCTCAATTATATTTAATACATTTGCTACCCTACGCGTAGGTATTTCACGTAGAATTTAAATATTTGTTTTTTTTATTTTTTTCACACATTTACGCTGATCAATTTTTTTTACTAAATTCCACGCGGATGAAGTTGCGGTCAACAGCTACTCCATATATAAAAAGGAATGTTGGTATATCTAAGAATAATAAACTACAACACTTTTTGATAAATCTTTGGCTCATGTAAATATTTTTATACTACTACACTCGCCATTATCTAACGCTGGGCTACATTATTTTCTTATAGAGTTTTATACGGTAATTCAACGTATACGAGTATCCGCGTGGTTTTGCTAGCGTTATAGTTTTGGCTTTCAATTTATATTAAAACTAGCAGGCCCGGCAGACGTCGCACCGCCCTGATTATAAAAAAATCCTGGACAAATTATATACCAAAACGTTCCTCGTGAATCACTTTATCCACTGGTGAAAACCGCTTGAAAATCCGTTCAGTAGTTTTTGAGTTTATCGCGAACAGACAGACAGATAGACGCGGTATTGGACTTTGTTTTATACTATGTAATGACTAGTTAGTACCTACGATTTCCATGACGTTTAAATGGTTTTATTATTTCATGGAAACTACGTGCGTTTCTAGATTAATTGTGGGTTGTCATTTTTCCTTTAATTGTTAAGTAGCAATAATAATTAACTCCTATATGCGTTTTGCCGATTTTAAATTATCTCTGTTAAATATTATTATCATTACTGCTTATCTATTATGGAAAAGCGTATTCGGGCAATAATATTCTGAAAAGTTTTTGTTTGATACTCAAATTATCATTAAAATAGTTCTAGGTACCTGTTTCAGAGATTCGCCTGAACGAGTTGGATTATATTTACAGAAAAATAATCTTGTCGAGTAACACAATAACTCTATTTTATTTCAACTGACTATATCGTGGTGGTTTCACTAATCACCCTCGAATTAATATACTTATATACCTATATAGAGGTTGAGCGAGGTATTAACAAGAGCTGGAAAAAGTTCTGGTCCTTGAAAAAATCCTAAAAGGGGATTTTCCTCTCTACCTGTCCTAAAAACTGTCCTAGATACTTGTGTCTTACCTACTCTTATATACGGATACCAAACTTGGACATATAACACCAAAATAAAAACTAAATTAATAATATGCCAGAAAGCAATGGAAAGGAGCATATTAAAATTAAGAAGAATCCAAAAAGTGAAAAGCGTACAGATAAGACAATAAACAAAAGTTATAGATGTCTTACAATATGCTCTAAAACAAAAGTGGAGATGGACAGGACATATAGCGAGAAACGCGGACAAAAGTGGAGATGGGCAGGACATATAACGAGAAACGCGGACAAAAGTGGAGATGGGCAGGACATATAGCGAGAAACGCGGACAAAAGTGGAGATGGGCAGGACATATAGCGAGAAACGCGGACAACAGTGGAGATGGGCAGGACATATAGCGAGAAACGCGGACAAAAGTGGAGATGGGCAGGTCATATAGCGAGAAACGCGGACAACAGTGGAGATGGGCAGGACATATAGCGAGAAACGCGGACAAAAGTGGAGATGGGCAGGACATATAGCGAGAAACGCGGACAAAAGTGGAGATGGGCAGGACATATAGCGAGAAACGTGGACAAAAGTGGAGATGGGCAGGACATATAGCGAGAAACGCGGACAAAAGTGGAGATGGGCAGGACATATAGCGAGAAACGCGGACAAAAGTGAAGATGGGCAGGACATATAGCGAGAAACGCGGACAACAGTGGAGATGGGCAGGACATATAGCGAGAAACGCGGACAAAAGTGGAGATGGGTAGGACATATAGCGAGAAACGCGGACAAAAGTGGAGATGGGCAGGACATATAGCGAGAAACGCGGACAAAAGTGGAGATGGGCAGGACATATAGCGAGAAACGCGGACAAAAGTGGAGATGGGCAGGACATATAGCGAGAAACGCGGACAAAAGTGGAGATGGGCAGGACATATAGCGAGAAACGCGGACAACAGTGGAGATGGGCAGGACATATAGCGAGAAACGCGGACAACAGTGGAGATGGGCAGGACATATAGCGAGAAACGCGGACAACAGTGGAGATGGGCAGGACATATAGCGAGAAACGCGGACAAAAGTGGAGATGGGCAGGACATATAGCGAGAAACGCGGACAAAAGTGGAGATGGGCAGGACATATAGCGAGAAACGCGGACAACAGTGGAGATGGGCAGGACATATAGCGAGAAACGCGGACAAAAGTGGAGATGGGCAGGACATATAGCGAGAAACGCGGACAAAAGTGGAGATGGGCAGGACATATAGCGAGAAACGCGGACAAAAGTGGAGGTGGGCAGGACATATAGCGAGAAACGCGGACAAAAGTGGAGATGGGCAGGACATATAGCGAGAAACGCGGACAAAAGTGGAGGTGGGCAGGACATATAGCGAGAAACGCGGACAAAAGTGGAGATGGGCAGGACATATAGCGAGAAACGCGGACAAAAGTGGAGATGGGCAGGACATATAGCGAGAAACGCGGACAAAAGTGGAGATGGGCAGGACATATAGCGAGAAACGCGGACAAAAGTGGAGATGGGCAGGACATATAGCGAGAAACGCGGACAACAGTGGAGATGGGCAGGACATATAGCGAGAAACGCGGACAAAAGTGGAGATGGGCAGGACATATAGCGAGAAACGCGGACAACAGTGGAGATGGGCAGGACATATAGCGAGAAACGCGGACAAAAGTGGAGATGGGCAGGACATATAGCGAGAAACGCGGACAAAAGTGGAGATGGGCAGGACATATAGCGAGAAACGCGGACAACAGTGGAGATGGGCAGGACATATAGCGAGAAACGCGGACAACAGTGGAGATGGGCAGGACATATAGCGAGAAACGCGGACAAAAGTGGAGATGGGCAGGACATATAGCGAGAAACGCGGACAAAAGATGGATATTAAAGACTACTATATGGGAAGGACCAAGAGGAAAAAGGAGAAGAGGGCGTCCCAGAAAAAGATGGATAGAGGACATAAAAGCGATAGCAGGAAAAGATTGGTTAAAAAAAGCTAAGAACAAAGAGGACTGGAAAAAATTGGAGGAGGCCTTACCCGAGAAGGGGTTCCGATCGATGGTATGGACGTCAATAATAGATAGTGTTCAAGAACTTTTATAAAATTTATATCATTTTCAATATTTTTGCTAATATGTAAACGTAATTTATCTTAAAAAGCATGTAAAGATCGGAAATAAACGGGCGTTATTATTATTATTATTATACCTATATACAGTTTGCTGTTCATTGACGTGACGTATACCCTCACCTCACCAACTAAACTAAATACTTCAGTTACAAAAACTTCAGTTTTATTTATAGGATTGCTCCAGTGGTCTAATGTCGACCATAGAGAACAAAAAAACTTTTTCCAATTTTCTTTAATTTGATAACACTAAAGCTCGTCAACAGCTACTAAAGAAAATCGGATGAGAAACAGAGGAGGGAGATGTCCTTAACTGTTTTCCCACTGCCGATTTATATATAGATAAATTTGATCATTTGACACGAGATAACAATTTTTTTCAAATACATTTCTGAATATGCTTTTGTGGTATAACTAGCGGGCCCGGCGGACGTCCCGACCTGAAAATAAAAAAAATATTAACAAGTTATGAACCGAACCTTCCCCATGAATCACTTTATCTACTGGTAAAAACCGCACAAAAATCCGTTCAGTAGTTTTTGAGTTTAGCGCGAACAGACAGACAGATAGACGTGGTAGAGGACTTTGTTTTGTAATAGGTAATGATGTAACACACACGATAACACATTTGTGCAAAACTTTGAACACTTGCTTCAAGATTGTCCCAGGTTTAGCCCGCAGAGACTAGAGCACATATTGCTTTGTGATAATCTTCGTGCATGTCCATTCGATATTTTGATTTCTCCTCTCTTCCTTTATATTGCCAATTTCAATTGACCATTGCGACCAAGTGCGAAACAAAAAAAAATGGGTAATGGTGTATAGATGTAGATTAATTTGATCATTTCAAACGAGATAACTATTTTTTACTAAACACATATCTGAATATTCATTTGTAGTATAATTTATACGGTTTATATAAGTATATATATGTCATGGAACATATGGCGCGTGGATCGCCTTGGCCAAATTGTTTCAACTTGTTTCATTCAGCAGTGTAAAGATGCAGGGCCGTTCCGTCAGCGGTTGGACATACCACGCATCCTAATAAGTAATAAGATATTTCCTTTTTTTATTTCTTACTTGTCTAGTATTATCATACATTCCTTCATAACTTATAGACATTCTAATAAGGCAGTGTTGAACAGTACGGTGACGTAATATACATCCGCTTATTGTGTGTTAAATATAGTCGTTACATTATTTATTTTAGTTTGTTTTCATTGTTGTTTGTACTTTCCTAAAACTATTAAAAGATAATTTATATTTTGTTCATTAATTTAATTTTGTACTAGCTAATACCCGCGACTTCGTCTGCGTCGTTTATTACCTCAATTACTTTGTTATATCTCAAATCTCCCAGGCGGCTCGACGTTTTCCGACACGTCCAACAATTATCGTTATGTTTTAACCAATTTACATAAAATCTTGACGAACTATATATTCCTCGTGAATCACTTTATCTATTAATGAAAACGCATGAAAATCAGTTAAATAGTTTTTGAGTTTATCGCTATCAGACAGATAAACAGGCCCTTTTTTTAATAGACTTCGGTATTGAGTCATTTAAGTCTCGAACTGACTACGCTATTGACCTGGAAAGGTCTTCACAGCTTCACCGGACTCGACTTAATAACGTCTTTTACAGCTTCTTTACAGCTTCACCGGACTACTTAGAAGGTGGTTATACAAATATATATGAATCTACAACACGTGTTTTATATCAGTGGAAATAGGAAAATACATACTCATACATAAATACACATTTGTATTTGTAGTGGATGTTAGTTTGTTGTGAGTATTCGTGGTAAAAGTGTTTTTTTTTTTATATATAAACTTTTAAAAGTGAATTTATAGATTCGAGGTTATAGGAGGTATTCTTTTTATTTATTTACATTATAAATTATTATGTGATAAATAGTTTATTCTACTTTTATGTGATATCTTACTTGATTCTGTATACAGAGATATATAGAAAATTAACGTTAAAGCCTTTTAAAGTTAATTATATTTTTTTAATTAAAATGTTATCAATTACATTTCATGTCTTTTTTAAGCTAAAGAAGTATAACTTCGTACGTGCATACATAAGTACACACATGCATTTTTCTTGATAGTAAATCAAAATTGACTATGAGTGCTGACTTGCACACAATTATTTATTGGTGATAAGTTTTCCATAAAATGTTGTTAAAGATTCCAATAATTTCGCTGTAGTGCGGGTCTTCGTGCAGTGCTACTGGCACTAACGTAGTTCTAGTAAAGAGTAAACTTGATAGATTTACTGAGATATCTATGAACGTTTGTTTAACATAATAAAAAGTATGAAAAAAAATCACGTAACAAAATATAAGTTTAAATTAACTTGGCCTTTATCATTCAAATTAAGTAAATATTTTCTTAATTGCGATGTAGGCATAACGACTTAATATCATAATTACGTCAGTAAATCTGTCTCTTTGTTTTCCACATTTTCTGAAACGATCAAAATGTAACGTGCTTTGGAAGAACCTGTACTACCCGGAAAATGAGATAGATTACTACTTTTCATTCTGAACGTAGTAAAAAATACCCAGACGAAGTCGCGGGGAATACCTAGTTCTCATATGACAGAATTTTCCTTACAGCGTTTTAGTTAATAGTTGTTTAAAGTTAAATCAGTTGTCCCTAATTTAGTGTCCATTTATTATATTTAGTGAAGAATAGCTAATTCAAACGTAACATAATTATTTTGCACGAGCGGTTAATTATATTGTATCATTAATTTGTGAAACTTAATTCGTGACCAATTTACTTTATTTGGCATATACAGTTTACAAATGTATTTTTTTGTGGATTTAAAAGTATGCTTTACAGATTTTTTGAACTAAAAACCTCTTTAGTACCGTTTAACGATATTTGGTAGGAGAAAAACATATGGATTCACGTCAGCGATGAGCTCGCCATGCTAGGAAAGCGTCACCGACATGCTCGTGACGTATTGCGTTTGCTTAGTGTAGCGGCTTGTGTAGGTACATTTTAATATTCATATTTTATAATAAGCTTGTGCAGCTCATCACATATTTGCTTAAATAATAAACTGTATAAAAATGTATATTATTATTGCTCGGAGTGCCAACACATGTAAAAACCGAACTAATGTTAACAGTTTTAATGTACAAATTATGAAACTGAAGTAATTCAAACTGTAATTGATTTCAAAATTCAAAAAAGAACACAGTTATTCCATTGTTTTGAGTCTTCACTTCTATTGGCGATGCTTATAACTAGCTGCCTCGACTTTCTTTTACATAAACAACTTTTTTGATAGCATATAAGTATTTGCATACTTATGCATGCCCAAATTAGAACTATATGTGGTACAGGGCACCTTTCATTAGTATTTGAAACATAGATTAAATACTACAGATTTATGAAAGTGCGCTAGTGGTTTGTATAAAATTATTTTCTCAAAACTTTTATTACATTACTCGTTCAAAGGAAATTCTAGGAGTATTATTATCTCTTCGCTTTATAGAACCGGTCGCGTTGTTTGGACTGCCCGCTCACTAAATAATAATGTATTGGAAATATTATTAAGATTTATTACAACCTGTTTCTTTATTGCGTCGATCATTTTTATAATTTCTGATTTGATGGACTTCTTGCGAGATGGCTTACCTTCACGTTATATATCTTTTAGTTTTATTTATGATTTCAGCATCGCGATGGTTTTATAAATTACTAACCTCTGCCCGCGACTTCGTTCGCGTGGAATAGTTACTATGGGTTAACGCTAACACGCGGCGGAAGTTCTCAAGAGGAAAAATACCCCGATTTTGAAACATTCTTCATTGCTCCGGTCCTATGCGTCTTAGCGTGATGATATATAACCTATAACCTTCCCCGATAAATGAGCTATATAACACTGAAATAATTTTTCAAAACGGACCAGTAGTTCCTGAGATTACCCCTTACAACGTCACAACGTCACAAACTCACAAACTTTACCTCTTTATAATATTAGTATATATTAATGGGCCCGGCGGACTTTATCCCGCCTTGAGAAGAAAAATAAACCTTGACAAATTATATACGTAAACCGTTCTCATGAATCACTTTATCTACTGGTGAAAACCGTATGAAAATCCGTTCAGTAGTTTTTGAGTTTATTGCGGATAGGCAGACAGGTGTGGCAGAGGACTTTGTTTTATAATATGTAGTAGAGCTTTTTAATAAGTAGATACAAGCGACTGTGGGTATTTGATATCAGTTGGACGACATACGCATCTGTTACTTTTTTTTAATACTTTGTAGGTTTTAGCGTTTGAGCACAGTCTCATCTGATGTTAAATGCCGATGTGCTCTAAGATGGTAAACACGATAAACCTAGAGGAGACTGAATCTCAAGTGCAGCTGCCGGAATACCCAATATGTGCTTGCCGACAGATTTTCAACTTGAGAGTGGTGGCTAGCGGGCGGCGGACTTAGAAAAAGCCAAAAGAAAAAAGTTACAACATCGCTTCAAAAGTAAATTCTGCAACTTCATTAAATAAACAAAAGACTACGTCTTATGAATTTTGGGCAAGCACATAAGTGATATCAAATAACTTTGTTAGTTGTATATTTAGAATTGATCTTCTATTACAGTATTTTTTGAGAAGAAAACTGAAATAATCACAGATCCATCTATTCATTATTATTCAGTGATTTCATAATCATTGAATTGAATGACTGTTGCCAAATCGTGTTCATATACAAGTGCATTTAAGAGTCACATTGTCTAGTACCAAGTAAGATTCTGGTCAAAACCGGAGCAGGATTGAAAGGGAAACCCTGAGGCAAAGAGGAAATAGTGGTTACGAATTATTATGAATATACTTGAAGATATTATATTATATATTTCTTATTTAATGATAATGTTTATTTAGAAAAAAATATATTGCGTAGGCTACTAAGGCTGAAATGTTTGCTGCCCTCGCTTAAATCCATCCTGGCCAATGCACGATAAAAAAATGAAATTATTTCAGACAGAAACGATAAAGTTATTCCATAAAGCAATTGTTGGAGGGATCTTAGAATGTCATGTAGTGAATTTTATATTCTATTCATAATCTCTGTTATTTGGCTTTGTATTTTGTAATATGGGTGGTGTTTTACGTAATATATTTTGGTTATTGTGCATAAGTGAAATAGATGGAAACTAATACCACAGAGAAAAGATTCTGACTTGACACAAAAACTCCCTGGAAAGTTCTAACAAGGGAGCCACCATCTTGTTAGTTCATTGAAATGATTGTAAGAAACTTGTAATATCATCACCTACTCGACATTACCAGTAATAATCTACTGGAAGAACTGTTCGCTACTGTCATATTAATATTTGGAATCCCACACACTTAACACTAAAAGTTATTAATTGAATTCTCGTAACAATTGCGTAAGAAGGCATAACTAAAAGCTATCGAATTTCGCCAGTTACGTGAGGACTTTCTCCGTAGGTGTGGTCCGCTTGTGATGCGTTGACGCATAGAGATCGACGGCCTCATGGTTTTACGACCAATTTATCACTACCCATTAGAGAAAACAAGCAACGCATTAGTAAGGTGAATCACTATGTGAAATTTTCCCCCATTTATAATGTGAACGTTATTCTCATAATTGTGGCTGTTTTGATAAAAAAAATAAAATAATAAAACGCGGTTTTAAAACGAACTAAGGAGTTTATTTCTCTGCTCTTTTAGTCATGCGTGTGTGAAAGTTGGTCAAAAATACAGATTTATCCCAGTTTCTTTTCATTCGACTTTATCAGAAATATCTTCTTTCTCTTGTATTTTTTACATTGTCATACAATCCTGGGGTATATTCAAATTTTCAAGTCTCTAGCTCATTAGGAAGTAAGTTTAAAAATTGCAATATTCCATCCCAGCAGACATATGAATATATAATAGCGAGTAATGAAAAATATGGTAAAATAATAAATATATGTACATAAATGTATAATTCAGTTTTTTAAATAGACATACGTTTTTGAACCACGGTCAGAATGTAATATAATTTATTTCATTTTTGTACTGTAAAAGTTTTACATGCAAACTTTTTGTAACTATAAAACTCTAGATATCTGTATTCATTATGACAATAAAAAAAAATGTTGTACCTATATTTTCTATGGTAATTGTTCCGCTCCTTTGCACTAATTTAGTTTTTAAATGTGATTGCTTGTTCCAGAGATTCAAATAAACATATACGTAATATTAATATAATATGAAACATACAAATACACATAAAAATAGCAAAATGAGAAAACCCTATCAACGTTTAAACTTACATAATTTAAAACAAACTTTCTAAAAAAATCTCATTTTTCCCATGAAATTAAGAAATTTACACAACTGCGTAATAACAATATTATATAAGAATATGTAATGTATAAATTACCTTCCTCGACACTACAAGTTGATTTGTTAATCGATAGGTCATTAACCACATCCCTAGTGAAGACCATGGAGCATAACCTTATGCAATAATTTATCGATATCGGATGTTATGTTCTTTTGACCCACATTCAATCCTAATATTACTTCTTAATTTGATATTATTATTATTCCAACGCGAATAATTTTATTAGAGTAAACCTCTTACGCTAAATTTCAATTACTTCTCAACCATTCACCGCAAACATTTAGGTAAGCTAGATTTTAGAAACGACCGGAATGGTTTTATTACTAAAAGCAGTCACAAATCAGCTATCCCTTGTTTTAGGCTCAGTGAGACAAGTAAAAGATTTTTAATAGTTTTAGGTTACAATAAGTTCCTAAAACACATTACCGATTCTCCAAACAATAAATTTAAAGTATCCTAAAGAGGTTTTAATATCAAAAGACTATTTATTACAGAGTGGATAATTTATAACAATAGTGATGAGTTTTTGGCGGGATCTTGGAATGTTATGTAGTGGATTTTATATTTTACTAGCGACCCGCCCCCGCTTCGCATGGGTGCAATGTAGATACTAATATGGGGCAGTGTGGAGTGATTAATAATATTATTTAAGATATACTATTCCGTATTACATTAATTTGTTTTATCTCGTGATGTTTAGCAAGCGTTTGCGATTTAAGCGCACAAACATATGTTTTTTACGACATCACATTCCAAATCTTTGAATTTTTCGGGTTATCTGTACTATAATATGCATGTATAAAAACCTTTCTCTTAAATCACTCTATCTATTGCTGAAAACTGTATTAAAATCCGTTGAATAGTTTATAAGATCTAAGCGAACGGACAGCGCAAGTGACTACATTTTATGCTATGTAATGATTTATAAGGTTGTGTTATTTGACTCTTTATGTTGTAGTATTGGTGGTGTTTTACGTAATATAGTTCGGTTATTGTGCACATGTGAATTGGATGGCAAATAATACCACGAAACGTGGATTGTGACTTGTCACAAAAACTTCCTGGAAAGTTCTAACAAGACGACCACCATATTGTTTATTCATTACAATGATCGCAAGAAACGTGTAATATCAATCATTCGACAATGGCAGAAGAATCTCCTAGAAGATTAGTTGAAAAGAAAAACAATAGTGATGTCTGAAAATGTCACCCGTCTCTATATATTCGCTAAAAACTACTGTGAGAATAATTATTTGTATAATAAGAAAAATATATAATAAAAAATGGTAATCAGATCGAGTTTCTTGTCGGCTCCTTTCGATAACTGTGACTTTTCTTACTGACCCAGTGGTATACTTTTAACGTTCATCAGTGCCTTCTCATGACCTAAATTGAGTAAAATATTTTTAGTTTTGGGTTTAAATAGCTATCAATTAAAATGTACGTCCAAAGGTTTAGCATTTAGTTTCTGGAAAGAATAGAGGATGGTGAATCATTTGACATAAAAAAACAGCTAAGGTAATTATTTTTTAAATCTCACAAAAATAGCTACCACCCTGAAGTTGAAAATTATTCTCTAAACACCTATAAGTGTGTTCTAGCAATTGCACTTTAAAGCTAGTCTTCGTATAGGTTCAGTATGCTACCTCTCTTAGCTCGTATCATCTCTTCATATGAAATGGGAATATGGTCTTATACTAACATTTATGGAGTTTAACTCTAGGATAATTATCAGTCGAATATTTAGACGAATTATAATGTCGAATCGATTGATATAGATCCTCTTGCAATTAACTTGATCTTAGGAAAACATCGTGATGAAACTACAAAGTAATGATACCGCATTGTCGTCACGTGACACTCTATTTGAAAGCGTAACGTAAAATAATAAAAAAGTTTCGAATGAAGACAAAAATTCTAGTTATCTCACGAACACTGAATGTACTTAAATACTAATTACTTAGCATAATTATCTTATGCGTGAATGCAACGTCCGAAAACGTCGCATTCACGCAAATCTCGTGTCCCATTTTTTTTTAACGGTAAATTAAGATGGCGTCCTTTCGAATCGACTGGCGTGAGCTTCTGTTATAATTTCGAAGACTCTCGCTTACGTTTACATATGAAAGTTAAATATTTATTGAAATATATTTGTAATGAATTTATCTGATATAATTATAGTCCTTCTGTATAATACAGATAAAATACATTCAATCGGGCTTCCTTAAAATGTTTACATTAATTGTTAATTAAAACTGATCCTAAAAAATCAGATTAATGCATATGAGTTGTTACATTTCAAAATCAGCTAAATCCAATTTTAATCGTTCCAATAACATGTTTAATTTTTTTTTTGTCTTTATAAGTCGAGATCGAAGTTAAAATATCCTGTCCAAAGGTTTTTAGTTCTTTTTTAATGATCTTACACGCACAAAATTTGAAGATGTTGAAAAATAACGTAAAATATTAGGAACAACTAAAATTAGATTTAGCTCATTATGAAATGTAACAACTCATATGTATGTACTTAGTCTGACCATAAATATTGTTACAATTAAAAATAAACAAAATATTACGTTTGAATTTGGAATCTGTCATTTTTATATGATTATTCATTGAGTTTTCTCATTTTGGCGCCAATACATTGTACAATATTTTGCGATATTAAAATGGAGTGGGGTGATAAAGAGAACCGAATCGCTGTGATTGCATTACACAAAGTAGGTATGGAGCCAAACGCAATATTTAAAACTCTCCATACGCTTGGTATTAGTAAAATGTTTGTGTAACGGGCTATTAATAGGTACAATGAGACCGCCTCTGCTTGTGACAGAAAAAAATCTGGCCGTCCACGTAGTGTTCGTACGAAAAAGGTGGTCAAAGCAGTAAGGGAAAGAATTCGAAGAAATCCTGTCTGAAAGCAAAAGATTTTATCTCGGGAGATGAAGATAGCACCTACAATCATGTCGCGTGTTTTAAAAGATGACTTAGGGCTTGCAGCCTTTAAGAGACGTACTGGTCATTTCTTAACTGATAATTTAAAAAAGAATAGGGTACTAAAATCGAAACAACTACTGAAGCGTTACGCAGAGGGAGGTGACAGAAAAAAATTGTTTACGGATGAGAAAATTTTTACAATTGAGCAACATTTTAACAAACAAAATGATCGCATTTATGCTCAAAGCTCTAAGGAAGCTTCCCAATTAGTCCACAGAGTGCAACGTGGGCACTATCCTACTTCAGTGATGGTTTGGTGGGGTATTAGCTATGAAGGAGTGACTGAGTCATACTTTTGTGAGAAAGGTATCAAAACATCGGCACAAGTGTATCAAGATACCATTCTTGAGAAGGTAGTGAAGCCCCTTAACAACACCGTGTTCAATAACCAAGAATGGTCCTTCGAGCAAGACTCGGCGCCGGGTCATAAAGCTCGGTCTACGCAGTCTTGGTTGGAAACGAACGTTTCGGACTTCATTAGAGCTGAAGACTGGCCGTCGTCTAGTCCCGATCTTAATCCGCTGGATTATAATTTATGGTCAGTTTGAGAGAGTACAGCTTGCTCTAAACGCCATGATAATTTGGAGTCCCTAAAATAATCCGTAAGATTAGCAGTGAAGAATTTTCCCATGGCGTGCTTCTATTGATAACTGGCGTCAACATTTAAAGGACTGTATTACAGCCAATGGAGACTACTTCGAATAAGCTTTTTATATTTTAAATTGTTTTATATTTATGTATTAAACTAACACACTGTAAAAGTAATAAATGTTATTTGGAATAGAAAAATTTTTTTTTCTTTGTTTCAGTATTTATGACAAGACTAGGTATAAATCAATCTGGAAAAATTCGATGCTTCTCGGGATATTTACTCTACTGTTTTTAGACATTCGGTGGTCACTTCTTTGTCCTTCGTAATATTTAAATGATACCTTCTGAAAGTGGTCTCATCTCTAAAATCTTAAGTAATAATCACTGGAATTATAATTCAGTAATACTAGTGAATCAATATCGAAACGTGTACAAGGCGTAGTGATTCGGCAGTATCCCACAAGATAACAATTAGAGTCGTTCAGTAGACGCCGGAACCATGCGGAACCGTCATACTCAGAGACAGATCGCTTGCAACCTTTGACTTATCTACAATGCCACTGCCAACCAACTGACGACAGGTGGCATTGTGTCGTTTATATAATAAATTCTATGTATTATACTACACGGATTGTTGTATTAATAACCATATTTATGATAATACTAACGATAGGTTTTTAGGATTAGGATTTTTAGGTTTTACAAAAAAGTCCCAAAGCATATTAAGGATTTGCCAGACTGTAACTTTAAGCGCCATATCAAGCGTGTTTTGGTATCAAAAGGCTATTATAGAGTGGATCAATATGTGAATGATGGTAATGTCTGAAATTGATTGTTTTTTGTCGGGTCTTCTCGATGGCTGTGTTGTTTGTCCGAGCCGGTGGTAGTTTTGACGTTTATAAACGCCTTATTAGGGCCTAAATTGAATAAAGTGTTTTTGATTTTGATTTGATACAATTGGGGAAATAAAACTCACTCCGTAAAATCTAAGTTTACACACATATCTTTGCGTAAAAATATTACTCAATGAAATCAGACTAACTGCAAAGGATTTATTCATAATTAAAATTCCAAGGGAACTGGCTGCCGACCGACGGCCACACCTCTTGATTTGTTTTCCGATAGTTCATAATGCTATACTCCGGTCCTAGTGTGACGAAACGTTACTAAAGATTTAAGACTACGTATTTTCAATAGACGCGTTACAAAAGACAGAACCGTTATCTGCGTCCGGTGACCACTTGTGAACTGTTGTCACACGCTATTAATTGCGTCAAGGCGAGAGCTTGTCTTAGTTTATTAAATAAAAAATATTATAACTACGAAAAATATACTGACTATCGATCATTTCAAGGATTAACAAAGAGAGGACGTAAAAACCGTGAGATTTGTTTTAAACGCCATCTGTCTGCTGATTTTCGTACTACATGTTAGTATGTGTACATGTAACTGTTTCGTGGTTTATATGTTAGAAACAAATATAAAAAATCATATATTCTTGTTTTAATTTAAGGAAGTTTTAATCCTATAAGTTTTGCGTCTCTTCCAATTATAAAATCAATTACTTAACGTAACTTGAGTTGGAGGTATGAAATTGAAGAATTAGTACGTATGAACATTTTTATGAATTTAACTTCTATTAGTATTTAACTTAGTTTTGAATCACAATTAATTTACATATTTTACAACAGTAAGGCGTCCCACAACGACTTCTATGTTTTCTTAAGTATTTCATTTCTTATTATTTACAGGTTGAATAGACATTACTATCCTCAATTGAATACACAGGTGACTATTTTGAGCTTGATATGGTAAATATGGTTGGTCCGAGATCTGAGCATGTTTTTAGTGAAGCAAAACATTGTTATGAGGTCAAAGAATAATGGTGGTTTATTTTGTTGTATTTGACCTTTGAAGATCAGTCAAGAATGTAAACTCTAAATGTAAGATGTAAACTCTATCGGGCGCAATTGAAAGTTCATTATTTTTTATTTTCCCACCTTGTACACCAGTATAATTGATCACACTGTCAAATTGTAGGCTAACGTTAATCTATACATATAAATAAAATTAAAGTTGTTGTTTGTTTGGCTTGCGTAGAATTGGAATTTTAGAAAAATATTCTTAACAATATAAATTATGAATGACAGATTTTTGTTCATGGCATTGCAAACTCGAATCTGTTCTTTTTTACGTTCTTTTTATACTTTTAATAACGTGTCGTGAGTGTTGTACCTACTAAAAAAATAATTTATAAATAGAGAGAGTTCCTACTGAATTAAGAGTAAAAGACAGTCCACAATGAAACCAAGTAATTGATATAATTCCAAAAACTATTTACATAAGGGGGCAAGAAAATCAAATTTCACGACAACAGACTCGCGGTTATTATCTATGTACTCTTTCTGTAGTCTCTCAACTCTGAGAATTGAGTTAGGGATTTATAAGGCTTGAAAATAAGGTACAGATAATACAGTCGATTGTCGTTTCGAAATGTCAAAATTATAACAATTTGGTGAAGCGGCGAGAGGCGGCGCCGCCGTGCTGGTCCGGGCGCTGTGTGGGTGCGCAAGGCCGGCGTAACCACGCGCTCGTTTCTTATCGCAGAATTTTCCCATGCGAGCCGGAACTACAGGATCTATTCACGAACAATATAGCTGCCTCCTTGGTCACATGTTTAGGAAATTCGGTTTCAAAATTAACGTATAGTTTGTATTCATATACTCAAAACCTTAGATAAGCTGGATTTATCTTAAGACCAATATAATTGAAATACTAAAAACAATAACAAATTGATCACTCCATGTTTCAGGCTCACTAAGACCAATAACAGTTCTTTAGGTAATAGGGTTAGGTTTTATAACAAAGTCCCAAAGCAGATTACCGATTTGTCGGATAATAAGTTCAAGTACCATGTCAAGCGGGTTTTAATATTTAAAGGCTATTTATTATAAGGCGTATCAATCACCATGTGAACGATGGTGACTTCTGGAAGTGACGCCAATGTACATACACCAAAAACGAACTATCTATGTGTATAAAAATATGTAAGTATGATGAAAAGATAAAGCACATCGAGTTTGTTGCCGATTCTTCTCGATGACTGTGTCATTTGTTAGAACCGGTGGTAGTTTTCATGTTCATAAGCGCCTTCTCAGGGCCTAAATTGAATAAAGTACTTGTGATTTTGATTGTAAGGATTTTTTTTTGTTCCGGCAAAATTATAACCACGCTAAAGCTATTATTGGTTTCGGGATGAATTGGTACTACCACCTGACCCCCAGGAACACCACGTGAAGTATCAGTGCTTGCATTGTTGCGTTTCGTTCGGCCAGTGAGAGTGCCGGAGGCCCATCTGCCCTCTCCCCAAACACAGGCTGGCAACGCACTTGCGACTCCCCTGTTGTTGGTGGTGGTGATCACTTAACATCAGATGACCCACATGTCCGTTTGCCTCCTATGACATAAAAAAAGACTGCAGTTGAGAACCAGTCTCCTCTAGGGTTATCGTGTTTCCCATCTTAGAGCACATCGTCATTTAACATCAGATGAGATTGCTTTCAAACACTAAAACGTTGTTCGTTTGCCTCCTATAATAAAAAAAAACACTACAGTGCCTGGTAAATAAATTTAAATTTTTTGGCTTCACACAGGTACAATGTACTAATGTTTCGTCATAAATGTTTAAGCGATTTAGATCAAATATTTAACGCTTTGACATTTACACTTCGTCAAAGTCAAAGAATCTTCGTTAATATCTCTCCACATATGACTATTTTTTGTTATGCAAAATTTGAAATTTGTGATAGTCTAAACCACTACTTTAAAAAAAAAAGTAACTTACTGCTAAATACAATGTGCTGTTGTACTATTCAGCAAGTCGTCACAAGACCTGTATGCAAATCTCGCCAGTTATTTCAGAGTAAGTTTTTTTTGTTATATTAATTTAAGGCACAGTTGTATTATCGCTAGTCATAAGTTATGTCCATAAATATGACAGTTGAAATAACCTATGATCAACTTGCGAGGTATGTATTTACATTTATCAAGTAATATGTGTGTGATACTAACAAATACCGATAGATCGATGACTGGTAGTTCTCGATCCTATTTCGATAATGTCACGGCCGATTTAACTCGATTAGGATAAAAAACGCGTTAGAAATCTCGACCGCTAGCTACGTTTAGTAAGTCTCATTGAAATGTCTTTTAAAAATATATCAATTACACTGAGAGAAATTTTAGATTTACTACTGCAAAACTAATTTTTGGCAGGCACTTTTACGAGTTAATCCCTCCGTATTGCTCAATCCATATAAGAAAAATCCATTCTATGTACTTTTGAAGTTCTTTATTTATTTTAGAATTCATAAGGATGAATAAGTAGTTATATAGAGAAATTAATATATCGCATACATTACAAATACAAAATCGTACAAATTACAATTTAAAATTGTACCAAATACAATTAATAATTCCTAAAAGTTAAAGTATAAAATGCATATATTTTTTTATAAACAACAACTAAAAATACGTACAAATTACAAACTAAAAAATCTTATAAATTGCAATTAAAAATTTGTACAAGATAATTGAACAAATTATACAGATTAAATTATGAAAGATTTTAAAATCGTAGAAATACGTCGTTTGAATAAAGCGTCGATTATATAATGTTTTGAAAGAATTTTACACAACAAATGCTAAATAACATATTTTAATTAAACAACAATACTCTAAATAACTTAAAAGTAGCTTCATTCTTGCATACCATTGTGCACGTGTCGGAACTAATGTCCAATCTGTCCATAGTTTGATATAAGTTCATAAGCACATAAGTTCGCGTACACACTACGCTGTTAGTTGTATGATTAAAAAAATTAAATGCTAATTCTGACTAATATTATGCGAATGTGTGTTTCTCTGTTACTTAACTTCTCAACCGATTATGAGATTTTACATACACGTTGTGAGGAAGGTGGAATAGGCAGAAATTTACATTATCGCGAGAAAAACCGCGGGAAAAGTTTGTAAACCTTAAAAGAGCGTTGCTTGCGCTCTTGATTTCTGTTAAAAAAGCGTAGTTCGCAATACCCGTATTGCACAAATCATATTACTAATCAATCCTCAGCAGTAATGATTTACCTGGGGTTGTTCTCGATTTGTTACTTGGCATTCATTTTGATATATTTGTCTGCATGCATATCTGTGACCTACAGTCGATAGTCCTTACTGTTGTGGCAGCCTGCAAAAGTTTTGACAATTGGATATAACTTGAAACGTGACTCTCTTGACTTGACACTCGACAAGTTTATACTGCAGCCCTCATTAACCACGTTTATTTTCTGAAAAAATTGTTCCAATAAATATAAGATTTTTTAATAATAATAAAGTAAATTCGTATTATGTATATATGTTTTTTTGTATAATCTGTGCAGTATTGGATGTGTTTACTTTGTGTATATTTAAATATTACATTTTTATAATTAAACATTAATCAATCTGTATGAGATGTAAGTTTTCACTTCTATCGTATTGTCGTAAGCACACACCCACTTTATATTCTATAGGTTTAAGCATTTGACTATAATATCACTCGATGTTAAATGACAATCAGGTTTAACATGGCAAACACGTTGATCTAGAGGAGAGTCTGGCTCTAAACTGCACTTGCCGGTACACAGTTAGCCAGACGAGTTGCAAATAAAGCCCTATACATCATGCAAATACTATATACTACAAGTATATAGGATAATATATACTATAAGTCCCTCTCTATCATATTATTTACTAAAAGTAACTTTATTATAAATATAAACTCGGCTTATGCTACAGTGCTCGTGGTGAGTTACAGTAAAATATCATTTTTTCGCATGAAAAAACACTGCGGTATGCGAACATCCCTGGTCATTTTCAAACGATGTTCCGGTTTGTCAATATCGTATATAAATTTATTTAAAAAAAAGTAAGCAACAGGCGCATTATACACGTTTAACCATGTAGTTGTAGCAAACAGTAATTTATTTTAAAAAATCTCATGTAACTTTTTTGTCGAACAAAACGATCGGTGTGAACGCATTCTTATCGCTTACGTCAATCAAACTACTCCCATCATAACTTGCTTGTACAGTCGCGGTTAAAATAATTTGAAACGTTTTACTAATAAAATATCTAATATACCTACGTGATCGGAGCAGTTCGCAGTTACCATTGTTCATATACGAAGTAATATAATTTTTAGTTTTGTCTAATTTTCAATATATAAATTCATTTCAAATATTTAAATTTTGTCATTTTTATAAAAATATTTTTGCGAGAACTTGGAAACCGAATACAACTGCTAGTAAATTAAGGGAAAATAGTTTTGGAATTATTACAATCACAAATACATTACCTCTGAACCTATATTAATAACTCGCTTATTGTAATATCTTTCTGGATTAAATAAGTTTACAGCCGGCTCCCTATTGAGTTGTCAATTGACAAAGGTAGTCAATATGTAGCACCTAATCTATACTATAATAAAACTGCAACAAAGCCAAATCTGTACATTAAATATTTTTTGAAAATTATAATCGGGGTAGACTTTGTTATCGATATAGAAGCCAAAAATAACCCTTTTAAATTTTTTGTCTGTCTGTCCCTGTGAACACGCATCACTCTGAAAGTACTTAACCGATTTTTACGAAACTTGGCACAGTGATAACTAATATTACAAGATTACATGTAGGATACTTTTTATCTCATAAAACGCAAGGGATTCTCCAGGATAACGGACGAAAGTCAAAAATTTGTAGTTAATGATATTCTTGACGGGTTTCGGTAAATTTTCTTTGTGCTATATATATCAGACAGATTAGCTAACAATTTAAGCTATATTTCCCTATGCTACTTTAAAAAAATATACCAAAAAACATGATCGCTGTGTTTCGGACAGTCGACTCCGTCGGACCATATAATGTCCAGTACGTACGTACTGAGCACGGCACACGTCACTATAACTGAGCACGGCACACATTATATTGTAATTATCAACCACATATAAAAAAATTGTGTAAACGATACTGTCACATGTTGTTACATTTATTTAATTGTATAAAAAATGTTTGCTAAACAAAGGTGACAAGATTTTTTCCTAAAATATAAACCTAGATAATAGTTACATTGTATTGTAAAATATGAAGCTCAATTAGAGTTCTATCAGTACGTGTGATGTTTTGATATTTGATAAAATTAGTTTTCTAAATATTGTCGATGACGATGATGATATGTCGATGTTGAGTCTTGAAGCAGTTCCGTTCAGATTTGTGAATCTACGATTAAAATAATCAGTTGAGGTATTTGCAGTTACCATACCTTATTGTATTTCATTACATAGTATAAAACAAAGTCCCCTACCGCGTCTGTCTGTCTGTCTATTCTCGATATACTCAAAAACTACTGAACGGATTGTTATGCGGTTTTCACCGGTGGATAGAGTGATCGATAAGGAACGTTTTAGTATATAATTTGTCAAGGTTTTTTTTTCTAATCAGGGCGGGACAACGTCTGCTGGGCCTGCTAGTATACTAATATTATAAAAAGAGGCAAAGTTTTGTTTTCGAGGAATCCTTTGTATTACTGATCCGATTTCAAAAAATACTTTCACTGTTAGAAACGTATATTATCCCAAGTTCAGTATCTCAGTGAAAAAGGTGGTTTATATGTCAAAAGTAAAATAAATTTGAGAAAATTAAGATTGAATGCAAATTTCACGTATACTTTACAAATTCTTATAAAACAAACAACTAAAACAAAATGGAAATTTAATGTAGATAAAGTTTCATTTTTATAGTATGTTAAGTGATGAAGTTACAAGGGGCACTGGGAAGACATTTATCGGTAATATATGTAAGTTAGTTTTGATCTTCATTGGACACTAGGTAATGCTGCAAACAGGTTCTAGGCTTATTTTAAAAGATTTCTCACATACCAGCAGGGTATATGTTTGAGTGAGTCCCTGGATAGTTTTGATTCACAATTGGAAGTGCTAGATGTCGATGCAAGCGGGGTTTTAGGCTTTTTAAGATTATTTGCGTTTAAAAATACAATTGAAACCGGTAATAACCGATTTGGTGCAGACGAAGTTGCACGAGTCAGCTAGTTAATATATATAGTAGATATTCGTAGAATTGCTGAAAAACTAATCTCACTATTAGACAAGCTGATTTGTGCCTGTGCGAGTTTGTTCTCAAGAAATTGATTTTATATTACATGAGAATTATCTGTTTCATGTGGATTACTTATAGACTATCATTTCTTATGTTATTGTAACTTTATCCTCAATAACTAAGCTCTATAACTCTTTTACGCATTGTAAGTTACATTCGTTAAATCGTACCATTACAGCTTCACTTTCAGAAGTCATCTACTTATCTGTTTTATTTATATGTATATATTTAATAGGCTCTTATCGCTATAATGATTCTGAATTGAATTACATTTTAAATAAATTTCAACAAACACATTTTTCGACTCGACTGTACTTGAATTACTTTACATACCAATTATCACTGACATCATATTTCATGGCTTGTGTAACACACTTATGGCATTGTAATTAAGTTAGCTCTTTCAAGTAAGGTTATATTTTGAAGACCTTCGTATCGTATTCATACGAATATAACTTGGTGGTAACGTTTGGAAGTTATTGAAAGTTGTGTGTTTGTAAAAAGGGGTGTTCTCATCTTTTGTAACGAAAAAGTTATAGTATCGCAGCTTGGTATCACCGCATTTTTAATTGATATAGCTAGTACTAAGTTCAAAACTTGCTGCTAGCTTTTCTATTGCAGTTTTTTGTTTTCGCTTATGTAATGTTTCAACCTCGTGGTTAATAAAGTCACGTTCGGGGCATGAACGGAGTACATAAGTGCTCATGAACACTCAAATATCCCTTATAAGCAACATCAGTGTAAACAAGTGAACTATTCAAGAGCAATGCGTTGTGAAACAACTTAGTACCTAGATAATTAGCGTCGCAATTGTACGTTTCTGCGAATGAAACTAGAGGATATGAGAGCTACGTCTGTTTTCTCATCCGCTGACGTTTAATGGGCGATAGAAAACTCATTTTAGATCATATAATTTTATGGTATTAATTATATACTTTGTTGTTAATTACTTGTAATGTACGATAGTGACCGAACTTTGTAAAAAGTTGCTTTCTCGGTTGTCAGGCTTATAATAACGCAAGACTATAAAAAATGTGGATAGAGTCTTTCAAAGTAACAGTTATAATTAAAATAATTACGAATATAACGTATCTCTGGTGTCCAAATGATTATTAATATCGTAATGAATTATCATTACATAGTATAAAACAAAGTCCCCTACCGCGTCTGTCTGTCTGTCTGTTCGCGATAAACTCAAAAACTACTGAACGGATCTTTATGCGGTTTTCACCATTAGATAAAGTGATTCACGAGGAACGTTTTGGTATATAATTTGTCCAGGATTTTTTTATAATTAGGGTGGGACAACGTCTGCCGGGCCCGCTAGTTAAGGTATAAATAAGATTTGCCTTGACGACTTCATCTGTTGTAAAAATATCGACAGTCCTATATTAATTCAACAAGCAAGCGGAAACATTTATTTTTAAACTATCTGAATCCTGCAACTTCTAAAGTCTGCGACTGCGAAGGTGTGAGTTGGGAATGACGATGTACCACCGTATCAATGAGTTCATCAGAATACTCTTCATTCTACTTTCATAAAAACACATATAAAGTCTCAATGTTTTTGCGAAGTTCTAAAGACTAGACCGCGTATTAATTTGGACAATGCGAATAGCTTGCCTTTACACGTAATCTTCAATCCATATGTGTCATCGATATTCCATGTGAGGACGTACTCGCGCTTTACAAAGCAGAAGCACTTGCCTTCGTGTGAAGTACTATGGGCCGGTTAAGCATACGTAGCTTTGTTACTGTGGTCTTGCTTTTATAATTATGCCAGAATTGCAAATTGCTGGATATTAATCGCTACAACGCCTTTATCGTTTTCAAGTTACCTCTGTTACATTTTATCCGTATTACTTAGTACCCACGGAAAAGTGTAATTATATGTAGCTGAGATAACACTCTTCTAAATCAATACTGAGGTTTCAGAGACGAAACCGGGTAATCGTTAGACATCTCAGTGTTATTTATATGAGCTTACGAAGAGGCGAAGTAATTGTCTAGTTTTTTTTTAATTTTACTTAATAGCGGTTTTTATTATACATTCATGAGCATATAAATTTGTCCGACAAAGAAATCTAAGTTCTTTAGAGCAACTCACGACAATGTAAATTAGTGCATATTTGAACTTTCAATTTAACTACAAACATATGGTATTGTCTGGATAAACAGTTGATAGGTAGTTCGATATAAGTATGTCAGAAGGTCGCATAGGGCTTTTGTAAACATCACGATCTTCAGTTCTTCTATACATGTATATGGGATGGCCGAATCTTCTCGAACCTCTGTGTATTTAAGGTGGAAAGGTTACATTCCTGTTAACTTGTGATTAAAAGTATTTATGCGATGCTGTTATTTCGTATAAAATGATCAATGTACAGAATCCAGATAAAAAATGCTAGTAAACATAATTACTTTACCTTCTATGTTTAGTGGGTTTATAATCCTAGACCAAATCATCATTTAATACCTTATATGATTATATTCCAAATATAGAAACATAATATTTCTTTATATGTAATAAAAATCCAATGTCATGATGTTCGTCCACGATAACTCCGAAACTACTGAACCGATCTTCATGAAAGTTGGCATTTATGTATAATTTGGTCCAACTTCTCTCAATAGGATAATTTATATTTCGATTAATGACCTCAATATTTTAATGACAAATTAAATGATTATCAATGTTGATTATTACTATTAATTGCAAATTTGATTCGTTTCGCACAGATGTCGCTTAAAATTCGTTTGTTGATGGAAAACTGTAGAACCGACTGTTATAGATATCTCATAGATGGCGCCAATTTTAATTCAACATGTAATAACTTAGCCACTGAAACGCGTGGCCAGCTCAGCTAGTAAGGTATAAAAAAAGAGTAACTTTATACGTGAATGTACAAAACAGGAGTCAATTTATCCCAACATGCCAAAAATCTTGATCGACATTAATCACTAGATCAACGTTCCCAGGTGTTGCGCAGGCACTGTGGAGCGCGGAAGCGCGCGCGCATCTCTCTCGTAGCGAATAATTTTCCGCGTCCGTGCGCCGGCGCATAACTGTTCAAGTTTTAATGATCGCAACCGAGACACCGGGCAGATGTGCCTTCGCGCTATTTTTTACACAAAGGCATTACATTACTACAAAGCTGTAGAGTGTACTACTGTACAGGAGAATATTGTAATCTCTTTGCGAATTGTTGAATAACAAGAAAAAATCAGTTTGACGTAATTTTTTATTTCTAGTCGCGTCGCGTAAGCATTTGCCATTGTCATTATTAAATTGTCTGAAATTTGAAAGCTTAAACGTGAGTTAAACCGTTGACTGCAGCTAGTACACAATATTAATTAAAATTTCCATAGATTCATAGTGAATTAACTTTAGTCATCGGCGCTGTCAATTATCTAGTTTACAAAGCGTAAAACGGAACACGCTCCAATAGTGAACAGCTATGGTTATTATAATGCGCCGGTTTTTCCCTGTATTTAAATAATTATTGAGTGTCTTTTTTTCTCGTGAAAGTATTAACTAACAATCTTTTCATTTTGTTTGTTACAAGTTAATTTTCTAAGAAAAGGATATACTTCCCTCTTATTATTGTATTGACCGAGAAACTGTAATACGATTTGCACGTGCATAGATTATTCTCTTCGACCCTTTCTCAATACTAATGTCATGAGAGGTACCAACTATATATATTTTACAATTCGATTTTTTGTAATACCAAGTACGTTTTGGTAAATCGTATAATTGGCAATATATTCAATAGACATCTAAGAAGGATCTATATAGAACAATATATTTTGTTATCTTTACACACTTGGTCTTTATGAAAAATAAAAAACTCGATAACTTCATTCACTATAAAAATTTGCAAATAACGATTTTATGCATTAAATAAATTTTGTGAGCTAAGTATATTTTTGCTTCTGTGCATAAAATATATTGTTAAGATGATAAACAACCCAGTCGAAGTCGCGGGCATCAGCTAGTTAGATATGACTATATTATAAACCTATAAAATATCAATAGCTTAAAAATGTATTATATCCATTATAACTATTCTCAACTTGATAATTGACATATAATATGTTTAAATTCTCATTATTTCATACAATAATAATTTAAACTTTAGATAGCTTGTAATTTACTACTAATTTTAGATCAGTATTGTAGGAGTATGTTTCTTTGAGTCATGATTATCATATGCTCCGGTTCTGTTTAGTCTGTTCTGGAATATAAAATTATTTAATTGTAACTTAAAGCATGAGAAGATAAAAGATGCATGTATATTTGACAAATACTTTTCTAACAAATAAAGTTTTGTTTATAGATTACACGTGTTCGATAGCAGTTGCTAATTAGTCAAATACGTAGATAGAAACAGTATTGTTATATTGTTGTTTTATGGTGAAGTCAAACGGGACTCGTATCACCGATATATCGTTTTTACAAAGGCCTACAATTTTACCGGAACAAAAGGCGATTAGAATGCAGTGTTATTCTAGTTCGTCAATGCATCGACATGCACTAACTCGTATGCAGCGATTACCATAAAGAAAGTGGGTTCGGAACGATTGACGTTTCCCCCGTGGAGAAAATAACCACATGTGTACGTACGGACAATATGTACTTTTACCTTCAACGAAAACTTACATAGAGTTGTTTTTATGTTAATACCAGCCTTACACTATTGGGGAAGTAAACAAAAGGTCGGACTTAATCATTATATTTTTAATAGCCCACGAATGACCAAAATCTGAAGTATTCTAATTTCTAGAATTTTGGTGTCGCACTGGACGTGGTACATGATGTTTAGTTCCAGTCTGCTAGATGAGGTGAGAAAAAAACATGATAAGTGAAACCACTGCGAAAATACATTTTCAGGAATAATTTTGTGTAATTACTCATATGTTTTTATTAATAACTAGCGGGCCCGGCAGACCTTGTCCCGCCCTGATTAAAAATAAATCCTTCACAAATTATATATCAAAACGTTCCTCATGAATCACTTTATCCACCAGTGAAAACCGCATGAAAATCCGTTCAGTAGTTTTTGAGTTTGTCGCGAACAGACAGACAGACAGACGCGGTAGGGGACTTTATTTTATACTATGTAATGGTGTTTAACTAAATGATGGAAAGTACATTTTTTTATCCCTAGTCAAGTAGGTAGGAGACAATGGATTTCCAAAATAGTCTGTCCTTAGTTATTCTCTGTCTTTTCGTTTCCTGCAAATTTCTTAATTCACATAATCATGAAACACAAATATTTAACGAAAAAGAGATAGCTATAAATGTATATATAGGTTTTAAGAGTGTGAGCAAATGAGATAGAATGAGTTTCTATATAGTTTCCCTATCCTCGAAATATATATAAAGACGGAAAGAGGAGATAAACGTTGAATTCTATAGCACATTATTTTATGTCGGGTCGTAGTGACAGTCGCGCACTTCTAAAAGTTATTTTGTGCTGTGTATTATTAACATTGATAATATATGTTACATCACCACTTCCATGATCTATTCATCTTATTCTCTCAAAAATTAATCAGAATACTAAGTTTCACTTCTATTGTGTGTAAAGTCGTACTCTTCTTTTTTTTCTTCTTCCTGATTAATAAAAAAAGTATTATAAGTAAAGTTGTTTTCTGAAGTGAAAAGTTCTTTAGGCGTGTTGAGCGGTATTTTTTGGCAGGAGATAAATTTATGACTTCGTTTCACGATATGCTAGTAAACGTGACCGGCAGCATTGCTCTTGCGTGGTTTGCGTCAGACTAGCGATGCGTGATAATTCATATTGAGACTGTCCAACTCATCATATGTTTGATTACTTGATAACCTGTGTAAAATGTATATAATTATTGCTCCGAGTGCCTATAGATATAAAAACAACACTAATGTTAATAATTACAATATTTATAGAAATTATGAAATTTAAATAATTTACACTATAATCAGTTATAAAATTTAAAAGAGAACACAGTTATTCCATTTGTTTGATTTTTCACTTCTGTCGGCAGTCCTTATGACTGTCACGACTTTTTTTTTATTTTGGTCCATCCTGGGTAATGTCCAATGTACATGCGAAATAAAATGTTGAAATTGTAAAATTTCACTAAACATCTACTTTTCTAATGCGTAAGGCTTTGAATCGACTACCCATACTTTCTATACACAGGCCGGTGCTTTCATATTCTCTAATTTAACCGCTACATTAACGTTTATTGACTTCCATAGCATTTACATTCACTGCTACCCATTCAACTGAACTTTCTTATAACATTGTTTGAATGTTTTTAATTTCTCAAACGCACTGCTTATTTTGAAGTTAAATTAAAATTCCCTTAATTTTCATATTGGCAAATGCATTTGCGATGAACAAGAAAAACCATTTTTTTTTAACATTCAGTTTAGAAGTGTTTTTTTTTCTCGGAGGAAAATTTTTAAGAGTTATTGGTTCTTAGGGGGATTCCATTAATTGAGGGGTTTAGGAGGAGGGCTCAAGCTGAAACTCACTAAATCTCACGTGGTAGAGAGAAAGTTACGTTTCGAAAGTTTTTTTTTCTCGAACAATAGTGTAAAAACGTTAGAAAATTAGATTAACCTAAAGTAATACATGTTTCTGGGCTAAAATATACCGAAATCTGACACAATTCTTATATTTACACAAAAATCCATAAATGGATGCAAAGTTATCCAGCATTGATACTTCAAAATGTGGTGTAATAATAAATAACTAAAGGTAATAATAATTGTATTAAAAAGTAAAAATAATAAAGCATCTTTTTTAATAAATCCTCTCGCCCTCATATCTTTTGTATTAACGCCACTGGTTAATTTACTGCGACAGTGCCAAGAGAAAAAAATGTATATTAGGGGAAATAAGGTGTCCAAAAAATATTTCGAGACAATTTCTAGATTATCATCATTATTATATTTAATTCAATGTTATACGTAATAATATAATAATAATAATAATAAAAGTAAGTAATCATAAAATAATGTATTAGTAGTTGACATTTCTTGTTGGATTCCAAGAAACATCGTTATTTGGAAAAAATATCCATTAATTGGTCTTGAGTAATTTTTGACGGTTATTACATTTTCGATACAATTTTAAAGAAAATTATAAATTCTAGTGGTCGCCTAATGGTCGAAATTCGCCCCTAATTCATTTTGGCAGTCAATAAGATAAAAGAAAATAATAATAGTTTCAGTGGGTTCGTAAATTTATTAAAGTTATATTATTTATCAATTAATTATTTAAGTATTTATTAATGTATATAGTATGAATTTACATATTATATTATTATAAAATTAACCTACACTTTGGCCAGTTAATTTCAAAAGGCATGTAATGTACGGAACCAAGTCATGTTAAAAATATTGAATATAGGATGAAAAAAGGGAATTGGAACCTAAACGTCTTTTTCATTGACATGTGTGTATATGTTGTATGTCATTCAAGCAGTAGTGTATAATATAATGCTTATTTTAATTAATCTCATGTATTTCTAATGCTTAAAATAGCTTTCTGCACTTCCTCTCTATATAAATTTTAACTATGCTGAATTTCACGTTCGGACGTTCGCGCAATTCGCTTAAAAAAGGGTACCAAGTTTTCGCTTCGCGTATTAATATAATATATACATAGATTTATTTTAAAAATCGAATAACATATTCAATACCGAAGATTTCAAAAGTGTCTTGTCAATAAATTACTTATATTAGGATGGCGCGGGACACGGCGCGGCGACTCGTCGGATTTGTTCCATTGTACCTAAATGGTAAGCGGGAGTACGCTCGCGGCTTTCGTGCGCGTTAATTGAGGTATTTCTCCTATGGGAGAAAGTCAAAACCGAAAATGGGCTTAACATATTATTCTAAGAGGATTTGTTTTGATTTATTTTTATAAAACCTGCCTTGTTGAGTTGGATCTGCCTTCACACAGTTTGTAGGCGAGAGGCGAGCAGGTCGCCATGATAGTACCGTGCCGATGTATAGTATACAATATCACCCTGGTGGTAGACGTTGTCTTTGTATTGCTTTATGTTTATTAACAGGTATCTTGCAGTTACCGTATAGTCTTACGAAATGTGTGTTACCCAATGCTAATGTAAATAATGATAATTCATTTTAGATGTGGAGAGGAGTGTAGCTGGTGTGGTGCGGCATGGGGCAAGCAGGTAGCATACCGAATGGCGCAGTACCGCAGAGGCTGCGATACTCCGACTCATTGTCGCTCGACCCAATCAAGCTTGCTCCTAAGGTAAGTGGTAGATCGTATCAGTTAAGATATTTTTGAGTGGGAGGTATTTTAGAGTATGTATGTATGGTATGAGTGCGATATTTAACGAACCTATCGAAATTGAGATTCATAAACCTACGATGTGGACTTGAGTAGATTTATACCTAGTTAAAATCTTACGTAGTAATTTCTTTAAGAAATAAGTGGCTACTATTAAAACTGTAGTTGTTTTCAACGATATTATAAACTATAGATTGACTTGTACGTAGATCGGTTATTGAATTGTGTTTCAAATGAAAATCTAGTCTATAATTATTTAAGTCTCTAGTTCCACGAAGACCTTACTTCTATTCTTTTGATACCGGGTATCATATAAATATATCATATAAGTAGCATGTAGATATGAGAGAAAAAGCTAAACCGATTGTCATAGACCATAACGATATTTACAGGTATTGCCAGCCCTACCGCAACCTGGCTTACTCCGTAGTACAGACAATGGTGCCATCCTACAATCTGGTGGAACCATTAGCGGCCGCAGACCCATATCCGGAATCCACCTTCCTTCAAGTTTACAACATGAGGTATGTTATTAGGTACAAATTTGTTTCATTAAGTCGTTATGTAAATTTAATATATATATTTTTGCATATAAGATCTTTACAAATAAAGAGTTTTAGGTTATCATTGACTGCAGAATATTTAAGGGAAGACTGAAAAATACAATAAGAATTCATTTGAATGTTGATTTGTACGGACTACAACACTTTATAGATTAATTAAAGAAATATCAGAAATTTCAGCACCACATTTATAGTAATGAGGCGTTTATATATGTATACAAATGTTGATTTTAATTCTTTTGATTCGATAATACCAAGACCAAAATGGCACATTCAAAATTCTATTTTAATCATAATAGTTTCAAATAAAATAAGTTGCAGATATACTATAAATTCATAATCCCTTCTGTAATTTACCAATATTTCTTGGCTAATGTATTTCTTTTATTTTCAAAATGGAATTACTATGTCTGTAGTTACCTTCTTTGATAATTTGGGTACTTTTTTCTTTTGGTCTTTGGTATATGATATTTGAAAACAAAGAAAAGCTTCATTAAAAGTGCTTCTATAGCTTCTGTATAACGTAATTGTCTCCAGCATACAAATGTTTATCGATCGCGGTCAACAGGAGAATGCTCCGAGTTGCGTACGAGGGAACGTGATCCGCTCCATCGTTCACACACCAATCTTGATCTCCGGTATAATGATGGTAAGATAACACTTACACTCACATTAGCACTCAGACAACATGCTTATTATTAATTTAAATATATCATCTAATGACCATAATTTATTGTCACTGTTACTTTATTTCTGCCAATTAAAATAAAAATAATAAGGCCTGCGTTCGTGGCTGACACTTATATAACCTATGATCATATTTGTAATTTACTTTTTATAAAATTATTTTAATTTTTTATTTCAGGAGGAAATTTAAACAACAGATTCGGCTCGGAACCAGATTTGAGGATCGAAGAAGAACAGCAGAGATCACGAGGCAATAATAAACATTTTCGAAAGAAATACAAGGCTCCTGCTCCTCCTAATAATGAAGTGAGTCTTGTTTATATTTAGAATACGAAAGAATACTTAGATTCGTTATGTTAGTAAATATAAATTTCAATATGTATTTCTTTTACCTTACAGAAATGTGAAGGTTCTTCACCAGATTCCAATTACGGGAACGCGAGACACGAAACGCAGAAGAAACTTAGATTATTTAAAACGCGAAATGAATCAAAAAAACTCAGCGGACACGATCAGTCCATACTTAGAAGTAGTTACAATGAGTATAGGTCTTTGGATTATAACGACAGTCAATTCGAGAGACGATACAGATCGCCTTGCAAAGATAAAGAACAACAAATCAATTGTCCCGATAGTCAGGACATGATCCAAAGTACAACATCGTTAAAGCGAGAAGAACGATTGCTACAAATGAAACATGATTATAAAAAGTCTAGAACTGATAAAATTAGTGGGTGTAGGGCAAAGACATCAAAGACAAATGAAAATAACGAAGCGTGGAAGACGCCACTATTGAACAGAAATTTTAGATATTCAGAAAGGTTTAAGAGAAGTGAACATGAAGTACCAAAGCTGAGAAGGGAAAAAACTTTCGACGAAACCCTAATAGCAAGCGAAAAAAGCAACGAAACATTTAAAGTTTTAGAGGAAACTGGAATAAAATCAATAGGAGGACAAATCAAAGGAAAATTGAGCCCATTAACAAGTACTAATAAACCATTAACGAAATCTCTACCTACATTAATAAAAAGTAATGCAGAGAAAGATGAATTTCAACTTGAATTAAAAAAAGCAACAAGTAGAATAAGAACAGATTTAAGCAATAATACTAAGATTAACGAAACCAAAACTAGTCACAATGATAAAATAATCAAATCGAACCCAACGAAAACTCACAGCCAAGTCAAAGAGTCTAGTCTAGCAAATAAGAATACAGATTTAAAAATATCAAATACTCGAAGACCTCAGTCACGTACGAATGGAGTTGTTAAATCTAAAATAAATTTACAGAAGCATGAAAATAAGAAAATAAATACAAATCAATATAAACTAAACAACGATGGAGGGAAACCAATGCTGGATAGAGGACAAGCATCCGGTAAAGAATCAACACCAGATCGCTCACCAACAAGAGAAAAGGATATTGCCAATACTGCCATTGAATCGCTGGATAAGTGAGTTTCCCTTTATTTGTTACAATTTAAATCACCTTAGGTTTTATTCTAAGCTAAGACACATAATTGATAGGGCTGGAGATGAAATTGATTAAAAAGTAAAAACGTTTAGTATCTTAGAAAAGTAATTCAGACATTTAAATTTCCAGACAAAAACAAACAGCACCTTCAAAGCAATTCTATTTCGGCATGATAGAGAGTAAACAGACGGAGAATCGTGATCATCTGAAAGATTTCCCTGGCTTAGGGGGCCCCATCATCGAAGAATACAAAGACTTCCATATCATCGAGCAGAAGTTACTGGGTTACTACGACGAAGACGCAGAGATAGAGGAGTTCAAATCAAAGCTCAAGGAAGACAGAAAAATTGTTAAAAATTGTTAGTACGACTGAAATAAAAATTCAGTTTTGTTTTTTATGGATTCATAGCCAACTTGTAAGAGAATAAGATATATAAAGTAAGACTTGTAAGAGAGAACGTATATACCCTAACATACATAAGCATTTCAGGAAGTGGAGCCAATCTCCTTAAAACGAAGTACGTCCACTACTGAGAAAAGTTGCTTATCAGAGTTGTATATTTTTTTAGATATTTTATTAGATAGACATTGTCGACAATATATCGACAATATGTCGGCGCAAATTCCCGTTCTACTGTCAAAAATATTTGTACTGACATAAATATTACGCCTACCCTCTAATACGACGCGAGCCTATAAAAGGCGTAGCGAAAATGGAGCGATGTTCTGTAATCCGATGAAGCTGTTAAGGCCTTGCTAGACCAATAGCGTAGTCAGTTCGAGGAAAAAAAACGAGCGGTGTTCATTCTCGCGCGAAACGTTGGCCCGTTCACATTTCCGTATTCAATAATGTATTACTGTATCTGCTGTTTAAGGTAAATGGTAAATGACATGGATAATATTTACGATTGTCGTCATACCTATAACTCCCACCCCCCAACGTCAACCCCAACAGGTACTATTGAGGAGAAAATATGAATTTGGGACCTATATACATCTTAAGGATCTCAAGTCAAGTTATTGGAACGCCTATATACAAAAGAATTTTTCGAAAATCGTGTTTTAAGGGGGTGAAAATTAGATAAATGTTTTTACTGTAGTTCTAACATGAAAATTGGTGTTTTGACTCTTCTTGGTTATAGATAAGTAAATATTTGCTTCATCGTTTTTAGAAAACAATCTAAGATATGTCTTGTTATCTGTGGTCAGTATCCTCGGAATCAGCGTTGTCGTCGGATGGTTCGGAGGATTCTTGCTCGGCGCGATCGTTGGGTATAGCGGTGCGGTTGCGACCAACTCTGCCAAAGAAACAACCAACAGTTGCACGGTTTTCTCCAGCCACAGCCTGGAGACAATTGTCCAGCCTCGACTCTCACTTCGCTGCAGGTAACCATCTTTATTTCATTTTAATTTTGGTAGCAAATATTCTGGAATATTACAAGACGGTGGCCGTCTTATTAGAATTTTCTAGGGAGTTTTTGTGGCAAGTCAGAATCCATGATCCCGTGGTATTATTTTCCATCCACTTCACTTGTGCACAATAATCAAAGTATATTACCTAAAACACCACCAATATTACAAAATATTGAGCCAAATAACATGAGGTTATGAATAAAATATAAGATCCATTACATGACATTCCAAGATCCCGTCAAACACTCCGGTTGCCATCTTAAATATCATGCAACACACAATGGTTCATTCAACTATTAGATGAATGGAGTTGGTAATACACACTAAAACATAAGCCATTCGAATATAATCTTTAGTAATACCAAAATACTCTAATGGTATTTTGTTTAGAGTTCGATATAGCCGTGATAAAAATTTGAAGAAACAATTTCACATGAAGTCAAATCCCATTACGTAATCATGGATAGCGTTTATTTGCTATTAAAAATTAATAGGCTATTGATATTACTTGCAAGTTTAAAATATATTTTTTCAAAAAATGGCATCTCTCTATTATCACAAGTTTTAAATGTGTCTTTAAGGATCTCAAGTCGAGTTGTCGGAACACATGTATATTTGCTTGACGACAGTTTACTAACAGTTCAGCAGCTAGTAAGTTGACCACTAAAAAAGGGCGTCTCTTATTGATGTTGTTTTATTACAGTGTTTAACTATGGATAAAATTTGAAGTTTGGCAAAATCTTCGCAATTACTCTAACGATTAGTAGTATTTTAAAGTCCACTTCAAAGGAAACCTTGTCAATGGTTGAGATAATCAAGCTAGATAGCTAACTAATTAAGATAATCGATGTTACTATTATGAAAATATAAACCAGATCGAGATTTTTATTAGTTCTTCTCGCTGACGGGGTTTATTTTCCGAATCGGTGGTAGCTTTGACGTTCAAAAGCACCTTCTTCTGGAGTAAATTAAATAAAATATTTTTGATTTTGAAAAAAGCCTGTCTATAAACTACGACAAAAAGGAGATGGCTATATAGCCTGTCTGATACAAAAATGAATCCCAGTCAAGTAATTTTTAATTTTGTGGAGTATAATTGCCTTTATTACTCAACTCTCGATATAATCTCATGTTAGTCCAGCAGACAATTTTACTTAGTACTATATTACTGTACAATAGAAACTCAACCGCTGTCATTGGCCGTGGATATGAAAGCAACCAGGGATGGCGCTGACTCGTCCCCAAGTTCTGAAAGATCCGAACAAGCAGACAAATCTGCGGACTCTGGTATATCTGGAGACAACGCACACAGCGACCGAAGAATCGATTCGCCTTCCAGAAATCAGGTTAGTATACTTTGATGAATTCTAGTGTTCATTAGCAGATTTTGAGAGAGATTAATTTGAACTTGTAGGTGATCTGTCTTCTTCCTAGCATACTCCCGGGCTGGTGCCAGGGTCCGCTTTTCGTTTTTTTTTTCTTCAGACTCTTGGTTCGCACCTTTTTTTTGCTTCCTTGTATTTTATTAGCTATTTTGTAATTGTGGGCAACAATTGTTATTATTTTAGTTATCTATTTTAAATCGGTTTTTTAACTGAGATTATTGCCTAAAGGCCATATAATGGCGGCATCATTTTCATTTGTCTTTCATCATCATTCATTTTCCGTCTTCACTTCCTCTACTTTGCCCGGTCTGTAGCTTTCCTTTAATACTTACCTTACTTTGAGATCCGTATAACTCCATAGACCTGCATAACTCTAATTATGAACGTTGATAATTGTTGTAAACTACAACTAAATAACGTGGGTAATTTACGTTGGAGAATTGGGTAAATTAGAATTATTTGATGAGAGTTTATCGTTTCTTATAGGCAACAGAATCGCAACCGGCATGGACGCCGCAGCAAGACCTAGGCGACAGCAGCTCTGATGGTGCAGGAGTCGCAGTACATCTCTCACCGAACTCGTCTGCCGGCGTCGTGACCTACAGCCCCGGCTCTCAGCCCTTCAGCCTCTCCTTACCACGAGACACCCAAGACAGGGTGAGTATACCTTATACTGTTGCATGGGAAGTTAGAGGAGAGGTGACTTAGTTGGTGACTTCAGATGGTTTTGGCCTTTACTTATTTACTCTAGAAATTATTATTATTTAATTTTTTAACACGCTTTCTACAGGAAACAATTGAAACGACGTCTACGATGTAATGTGCTGTTAAAAATAATATTGTATTATATCGCCTGAAGAACGCATCTCTAGTAATATTACGAGTACAGAAGAGTAAATTCCATTTTAAAATTCACTACTCAAAGTTGTGTAGAAGTAGATAATAACTGTCTTAAAAGGCATCAATAAAAATATAGGCATTCAGAAATCCGACGCAGGAGGCGTTTTTGAGATAAACCAATGATAGTATAAGAGTAAAAAATATTTAATTGCCAAAATAATCATATTCCTGGCGGTAACTAGGGAAGATGACCGATGAGTAGTAATTCTATTGCTAGAAGGTTCTAGAATGACACTTAACTAAAACCACGCCGGTGACTCACTGGTTGATTCTGTAACTAAGAGTTATTCTGCGTGAATATGATTGCTTCACCGCGACCCCCCCCATAATATCTTGTTACAGCCAACACTAAGTAATGTAAGTGCTGAGTAGTAATAGTAGTAGTAATGAGTAGCTAATAATAATAGAAAGCCAAACCACCTGAATGCAGCAACAAATTTTGTATATGGATTAATTTGAAAATGGAAATAATGTGACTAATATACTAATACCCTCACCTAACGTCCCGTGCACAGACTGGCAAGGAAAAGAGGTGTGGCTTAACAAAAATATCTCGTAATTTTTTTCTCGAGTAATACTTTTGTTTTGCATGCTCATAATTGTACTAATGAGAAGGAACGAAATATTTTCTTCAGTATGCAAGTTTTCCTATTGACAAAATATTATCAAATTTATGTAGAACTTAGTCGTATCGACATGTTTTGGCGTTAAAGCGTTAATGGTCGTTGTCGCGATTATTACATAAATAATATTTCATTTCCACTTATTATCGTTTGTATTAACAAGTAACACTGGTGACGCCGCGGCGATGTCGACGTCACCGTGGGGCGTGCGGTGCATGCGGGATTATCTATGTTCAATTTAAAGTGGACTGTATTTGCGGGGATGCTATATTGATATTCAACTATTGCGATCAGTTACGATTTGGGAGAGAAGAGCAGGATAGAAACTTGGCACATACCTCGCGACGATGCAGTCTCCACGTGGCTAGCCGGCTAGGTATTTCTCGTTTCTTTCCACCGAGTCTTCTCTCACACAACACTTATTGTTTATAATAAATGTCGGCACGTATGTAGCGATGCGTTTATTTCTCACTCGAGCATGCAAAAACTCAAAATGTTAGCATGCGGCGCGGCTCGGCACGGACACTGCGAGCCGCGTAAACTACACGATGATAACGGGCGAAGTAATACAACACAAATGGCCGCCCCGCGTCCGACGCGCACGGCGCGGCCCACCACAATCGAAACTAGCGGCGCGACTCGGTGCGCTACCGAATTAGCATGTGCCATAGTTAAAGGGAACTGTGATTGGGCAAGATAGATGGCGTGACCTGATCGCAATTAATTGGTCGGGCTTCAAAGTGACATAATTTAATCCATAATGCGGGAATTTTCAAACATACATAAAGCGGCGCAACCAAACACTATATACTATTTTTAATATCACGTTTAATACAATAATCGATGTCACTGGGCTTTGTTTTTTTTTAATATTTACTAAAACTTAACATTATTGCTTCCTTAGTAAACCATAGACTTTATCGCTTGAAGTCATATTTAGCCTGTAAATGGCTAGCGTACTCACTTTAAAATATCTGGAAACACGCAAATACAATATTTTGGTAGCTGTGTCAAGATATTCTATTTCTTCATTGGACACATCAAAAAGTAAAGTATGGCCAAGCATTAATTCTTCTATCCTGTACCTGGTTAAACAAAATTTTAAAACCGATAACACAGCTCACACTTCTATTCCTTACCAGTTTTAAAATATCAAGAACAAAACAAATCCCACATAGTTTAAAGCGATTTCGTGCTTCTACGAATGTTTCCAGGGAAAGCAGATCCAGCAGGGATTCAACAGCCTGCAGAAGTTCCGTAAATCGGTTTCAGGGGCGCTCGGAGCCGCATTAAATTCCAGACGGTTCGATCTAGAACACGAACCGATGCTCCAAGAACCCGAGCAAAACTGGTTCCTCACGAAATCTGCTCCAAATTCCTTATCAAATCCTCTGTTATATCAACAACCGCGAACAAACGGGTCAGAGGAAGAAGACGCTATTAAAGAAGAGAATTCGACGACACAGGATAAGGTAATTAATCTATTATTGATGTAATCTATAGTAATGATCGAGGCAATCCCCGGTACTACTGGTTTTTTTTGTTTAAATTATTTCACTGTTAGCAAGGTATACTATCCCTGAATGCTATTGAGTATAAGTACAAGATTAAGATTTAATACAGTTTTCACGTATGCTTTACAATTTTTTATAAAAACAAATAGCTGAATCAAAATGGAAATTTCATGGAGATAAAGTTTACTTTGTACAGCATTTTAATTGATGGAGTTGGTCGGAAGATAATACGAAATAAAAACAATATCCGGGAAAATTATTGCGTTGTCGTTGCCGCTGACCATGCAGGAATAGTAGGCGGGGCGCCGCTCAGTCGCACAATAGTTTTTTTTTTTTATTGGACCCGATAGATGGTGTTGCAATCGGGTTCTATGTCTTTTTTATATTTTTACTCATATGAACTTAAGTGTTTGAGTAAGTCCCTGGATAGAATGGAAATACATTTGGATCCGGTAGGTGGCCCCACAATCGGGTTCAAGGTAATTTTAAGGTTTTGTCGTGTTTGGATATACAATTGAAATTGGTAATAACCGATTTGGCGGAGACGAAATTACGTGGATCGGGTATTGGTAGATATTGAAATGATAGCTTTTTTAATAAATCAAAAGCGAGTTTTCTTTAAAATATTGTGGAGTTTCTGGCAGTATTTTGGAATGTCATGTAGTGGATTTTATCTTTTATTCATAATCTTATATTATTTGACTCTATTTTTTTTTTATAGTAATGATGTTTTATATTGTGTACAAGTGAAGTGGATGGGTAATAATATCACGTAGCATGGATTCTGACTTGCCACCAAAAACTACCTGGAACGTTCTAACAAGACGGCCGCCACCTTGTTAGTTCGTTAGTTAGTTAAATGATTGCAAGAAACCTGTAATATAATCAGCTACTAGAGAAAGGCAGTACTAATCTTGTAGAAGATTGGTTGGCAAAAGAAGACGGTTTGTGCAGGAGCCGCGGTCGTGGCAGCCCGGCAGCTCGTACCTGTCGTGGGGCGGACACGTCATGTACCTGCCGCCACCCACTCCGGCGCACCAGCCGCTCTCCATACTCGGGCCCATCGACCGACCTGTCAGGTCAGATGATACTTCATTGTGAAATATGTCATGTTAACTGTAGAAGGTAGTCTTTCAAACTATAAATTCAATTGTGAAAAGTTTTTCATTAATTGGGAACTACATTCTCGTGTAGGATTATAGGTTGATTTGTTTTTAAAGATAATATTATAATGAATAAGTACTATAGTTTCTAGATATATCATCATCATAAGCTTCTTATTGAAGGGAACGTCTAAAGTGGCCATTGTATAATGTTACGAAATTTGACAAAGTAAAGGGAGGAGTGCAGCCAATGAAAAGAATAAACTCAGATGATCAACAGGACCCTTAAAACTTACACTTGAGTTACAAATATCAAGCACTGTTTCGATTTTACGTTCTGTAACACGATATAAATGATACTTGTACGTTACTTCTATAGAATAGAAACTGTATCTCTTAAATCCCATTCTGTAAGTAGATAACAATGCTTTATATTGAGATCTAAAAGCAAACTGTTCTCATTCTGTTATTCGTTCTATTAGAATATTTTCTTAACCAGCGCAGTAAATTGTGTCAATACGTATGGATCACTAAATGTGGAGAATATACCAAATCCAGACTATCTTCACTCGTAAACGATAGACTGAATGAACTGGGATAATACTCATGCGGTCTTGGTAGCGACATGATTGATGTAAACGTATCACCTATCAGAATCCATGATGGCTTAGTTGGTGGTGGCGTTTCGGACATCACGTCGACGGACGTTATTTCGAATCCTTGCGACACAGAATCATGTTGAAACCGTAATATGGTGATAGGTCTCTTCCTAAGTCCACCTGGCTAGCAGCCACCCTCAAGTCGTAAACCTGTCGCCAAGCTTCTGTTAGTGTGTTCCGATACAAGCACTTCAGAGCCAGTCGTCTCTAGAGTTAGCGTGTTTACCATCTTAGACAATATCAACATTTAACATCAAACAAGATTCTAGTCAAACGTTAAAACCTACAAAATATGAAAAATATTACTTGATATTTCTTATTTATAACTGTTTGTGATAGTGTCTGAACATAATTGTTAAAATGAAAACTTTTATTCTTGATCTCTATAAATATTATATATATAGAAGTTGTTATGAATATAGGAGTAAGTCGAGTGGGTGCCTCGAGGTGGCGGCGCGTGGTGCGCGGGGCTCGGCCGCACCGCCCGCAGGAAATGGCGTGCGGGAAATGAAGGAACGCGACCGCTCCGCCTCGCCCGCTAAAGCACGCGCACTCCCTGCAAGAGTAGAACCAGCTACCAAAGTGAGTTCATTATTCTAATCACTTATGTCTATTATGGAATATGTGGAACCCATATGTGGAAAATCGACGGAAGATTATGCATATCCACAGGGGAAAATGCAAATTTTGGAGGGGAAATTACATATGTACGAAGGAAAATAACAAATGTGTGGGGGATAAGCGCAAGTCTATGAAGGGCCATAGAAATCTCTGGGACAAAACCCTAAACATATCAAGTTAACAAGCTTCTTTTATTTTCCACGATGATTGATTTTAGATGTATACCTCTCTCACCTCTCTCTAAAACAATTTGTCCAGTTTAATTGATTATTTTCAATTCCATCTTGTTTATTTGTGCTCGACACCTTGTTTATCATAACTTCATTTATAACAACTACTCCATCTATCTATGCTCGGCATGAGCATTTTGTGTGCCACAGATACAATGTTTTTTTATTAATCATTATAAATTACATAACTTTCCCAATTGATTTTATTAGCGACTCTATTGAATAATAAAGATGTTTCTTGTAACAATGATAATATTATCACAGTTTGTGAATAAAATACGAAGAGACATTTTTAATACCTATTTTATATAAAAAATCATACAAAGTAAATAATTTTCGTCGCACGTATTAACAAATAATGACGCCTTTACGACTTTAATAATGCAATCGTGAACACGGAAGGCGTCTGAATAAGGTCGTGATTCTGTAACAGATATCAATCTTCCAATTCTCAAATGAAAATATTGTTAAGACCCGGAAAGCAACTGACAGCGGTGCGCCACAGCGTGGGAACATCTCAACGTGTACATTTTAATACTGTCATTTATTATAATTACTCATTATGCATTGCGCATGAACACGGGCCACAGTCATCGACAGCCTTGCGAAACACCAACTTAATTTACCTATATTTATTCGTTAACGGGAATAAGTTTTACCACTTCAAATAATGGAATTACTATGACCTGTATATGAAAAACGGACTTTCGCATGATAGAAAATACTTAGACATTATCATACGAAAATACACCAATAAAGCGACTATGTGGGCAATTTACATATGTATACGGTTTATTAATTAATCACCCATGATGGCCTGCAAAATCTCGATACAAAATATCAATATCAGATGTACACAGGGCGCTATACGACGCATCGCTAGTCTGACGCAAGCGCAATACGGTAGATCACGCTTACTAGCATGTCACTGACGCGAAACCATATGTTTTTATTCTGCCAAAAATACCGATCAACACGTCTAATAAAGTTTCTACTTCAGTAAAATACTATTACCATTTTAAGAAAAGATTGGAATGAGTGCGAGGTTCACGTGCTGGTTCACTTTTACTACAGCATAACTCAAGCAAAGAATAAACTATGCTATTTGTACAGATATAGTAGATATGAGTTACCCACACCGTTAACATATCCATATCATAAGAAGCGTTGTCCCCATGGTCGGAATAATATATGATCATTGTAGGTATTAAGTTGGCATACACACTGAGTCACAACTGTTTTCAAATAAACAATTCCTAAAGCCCACATTCCAGAAGCGTTATAGCATACGTTATTTTAATGTATTCGATAGATATATCTCATTATAATCTAATCGGATAAGCAAATCGGTTACTAGAAATCGAATTGTAAATCTCGAATCGAGTTAATCTGCATTCAGCGCGGGTTGGTCATTGTTCGCTCTAACATGCTTGGAGACTCTACGGCCGCGGCAGACCTCACGTGACATTAGGGATACCACGCGTTGTTGGTATCCGCCTACTTCGTTTATTGTTTCAATTACAGATTTAATGGGCTATTCAATTGATAATCAGTACATATTATAAAACAAAGTCATCTGTCATGTCTGTCTGTCTGTCTGTTCACGATAAATTCAAAAACTACTGAACGGATTTTCTTTCAGTTTTCACGAGTAAATAAAGTGATTCATGAGGAAGGTTTGGGTATATAATTTGTTAAAGTTTTTTTTTATTATCAGGGCGCGCAACGTTCGCCGGGCCCGCTAGTATGCAATAAAAATTAAAATAGTACTTTCATATTGTTAAAAAATGAGTCGTTACATTTAAAAATGATCCAAACCCAATGTTAGCCATTCATAAGATTTAAAGTTGTTTTATTTTAAATCTTCATATTTTAAACGTACAATTTGTATAATAAAAAAAAGGAACTTAAAAACTTATGGAACAACAAAATTTCCATTTCGTTTATGGTGAATAAAGATTAAAAATCTTAAAAAAAACTAAAGATTTACGAGTGGTTAAAATTGGACTTGGCTCATTTTGAAACGTAACAACTATGATTTTTTTTTATATTTAACCGTTTTTAATTTGAACAATTATAAAGCATTTCCACTAAAAATACTTTTGGTAAATACATGACTATCTAATATAGGTATAGCCTAGATAAATGTTCATTCGAATCTACATGAACGTGAGCATTTGTTGAAAGAAAGCATGATATGTTAAAGTTATGACACTTTGATAGTACTTTGTGAGAGCGTCTTGCAAAACAGTTATTGGTGAATTTCTAATGCCGCAATATAAATCCATCCTACCCTTACGACTAGCAAGTTAACTCTTTGCTACTCAAATTTTAGTATTTAATAATATTAGCAGAAAGAGGATTAATTTATATCAAAACTGCCCAGAATTACAATTAAAACTTTTGATTTTAAGTGAGAATTTGGTACCACTTCTAGTATCGGTTTATTTCATTGTTTGAGTAATCTAGAGAAAGATTTACAACTCTGTTAAAATAACCTAACTTAAGTACGTAAATGACGATACTTTTCCCATTAATTTATCATGGTTTTTTTTTCACTTTTTAGACAATAATGTTTATCTTGCTTCTTATATTGAATAACTTACCAAATATTATTAATTATCCATTTATTATGGTCCCTTTGGGACGGAGAAATTTTGATATGGCCGTCAACAATTTAATTTGTTAATTTTAATAACTTAAATGTTTTTAGGCTAACGATTTGAACGATACCCTAGTCAAAACAACCACCTTGGAAAATAACGGACACACTAAGGTACATACTATTCATAGTACTATAATTAATTGTGTTTAGAGAATTCTCCACAACACACAGCTTAATTCGATCTTGTCTACATTTTCCTAACATAATATAGATATTGCGATCACTCCTCTCTACCTTTATATTGCCAATTTCAATTGACCTCTGTGCGAAACAAACAAGTTTAAAAAAGAAAATATAGATATGTGGTGACCCTATTCGCGTATGTTTACGGACCTTGTCGCTTGTGACCTCGCCGTGTTGGCTATGATAAACAGACAACTATTAATATATTCTTATGTAGATGATCACAAACAAAGACTGTTGTTGCCGTACCCCACTTACGAGTGTCTCCAACTGGCTTTTAAAGGCTCGATTCGTGACAGTCGTTCAGCGAAGATGTGGTTGTCGTTTCTAAGAGAGTCTAAAATAATGCAAATTATAACTATATCATGCTTAAAGAACTCAAATTATCATTTGAAAAACAGAATAGAAGATTTTATTTATTCGCAAAGCAATAATTATGCATCGAATTTGAATCATAAAATATATAGGAAGAAAACATGTACAAATATTATTAAACTATTAACTATTAAAGAAAAAATACATGTAACTAGTTAAGATTAATAGTAATAGCTCACTTTAATATTATATTTAAGCTGCACTAGATTTAAAAAGGTTTCAGAAAAAAAAGTGCGGACTAAGAGTCTGTTAAACTAGCGTATCCCGCAGTTTCCGTCGCGTTAAGCTATATTTAACCTATCACAACGGAATAGTACTTTTTTCTGAAAAATACAAAGACCCACCACGATGATCGGTTGAGTAGTTAGGGCGTGAAAACGTACAAACAAGCAAACTCACATTCACACTTATAATATTAGTAAGGATTAGGATAACAAACTAGCAATTACCCGCGATTTCGTACGCGTTAGTTACAATATAAAATTTAACAACAAAAACTAGTTTGTTAAAATAAAGGTCAATATAGTTTTCTGCTAGGAAAATAATGTTTAGATTCGAATTAATAGTTCTGGAGATAACCTCCTACATTGGCATACATTAGTATTTTTTTTACAACCTACATAACACTTATCGTTATATTTTGCCTTATTTCCACAATGTCCTATTTATTTGTACCTAAATTTTTGTTCTGCGCAGCTATATTCAGATTGGTTAAATGTTTAGTGCAGACTATACTAAAAGTTTGACCATCCATCATTCAAGTCAGGTTATTGCGAAAAGACTATCGTGGCCTCGTGGGAAACAACTAGTTAGTATAATAGGACTAAAACAATGAGACGTCTTCTGATTGCATAAGTGACATAACGTTATTTAAAACTAACGTTATAATTAAATATATAGACAGGAATTTGAATAATTCTAGTTCAAGTGACGCGAACGTGATTCGTATAACTACTTTGTATTCAGTTTACGAATTAAAGGAATTCTCTTATAAAAATCACATGATAGTAGCCGCCGGAGTGTCTTATGTTTTAAGCTCGCATCTTATTCTTTAATCTTACTCTGTAACCACAGTTACTCATCACGCATCTTCTGGGTCTTTCTGCTAAATGTTGATAAACGCCCTTCATCATCATCAGCCTGTAAGACACCCACTGCAAGGCCAGAGGACTCTTCCCAAAGGAAGGTATAGGCATAATCACCACGAAGCTCCATGACGTATCGGCGATTTCAAACTCTGACAAATGCACAGTTATTTCTGTTTGTTTGTTTTCTCACATACAATGGTATTACAAGAACATTTGTCAGGTTCAGGTTTCTTCACGATGTTTTCCTTCACCGCCAGTCGATAATGTTACCGATTTAAATTGATAAATGTATGCGAATTCCGAACAATTTGGTGGCACATGCCGGGGTATTGAACCTGGGGACATGGGATTGATATTCCGTCAGTCAAACCGCTAGACCACCTTAGCAAAAAGACAAGAGGAACTTTTTAAAATTGTAACAGTCGGATAAGTTTTTGTGTTCTTTACATTTAACTTAACGGAGCCATTCACGATTTGACGCTGTATGGACATTGCCCATTTGGACGGTGCGTCCCTGTGTAACCTATTAGGTTTTAAACTATTTTTTTATTGTGATTTCGTTTCACGACCTACATAAATTAAATGTCATATTCACCATAGTAGAATGCGTACATATGCCCCGTTCTGGGATCTGCCGATGCCTCTTCAGCTATCGACGCAGTAAAATATTAATATCAATGTAAAACATCTAGGAGTAGGTTTTTTGCACAGAACCTTGAGATACTCTCAGGAACTATGAAAGATATGAAATAAGATTATCAAGAGCAAAATTTTGCAATGATTCTGATAATTTCACCAAAAATATAATAGGTGAGTTTAACTTTAACCATGAATAGCTTCTGCAAGAGTAGTTATATCAAAATATTATAATCTTTTTTGTTTGGCGGTGCTAAGACTTCGTGGGATTTGGCTTATGTTACTCGCATCCGCAGGAAGTGTACCTCTCATTCCCCTGCACGTGTTCCCCGGGTGCTGCTAAAGAGTTATAAATTTTTGTTCGCTGCACTGTTTCCACATAAATTGAATCTCGTAGCGACAAACAGAGTAAGCAATCGACGATAATAAAAGGACGATAATCTATTTAGCCATACGATCAAATAAAAAAATCATAAATAATCTACATTAATGCAATGAAAAGATATACTTTGAGCAATTAATTTTCAATCACATCAAAACTACTATATGTATATCGACATAGGATTATGACTTTTGAGAATTTTTTGTAGATGGTTCTAGGCTACATATCTTTTGGGTTCGATTAACCCTTTGACTCTGTTTTCAAACAGGCGGTAATCAGTTAATTTATTTATATACGCCATGGGTAAATATGAGATTTAAAATAAAGTAAGTTCTATAAATCTTGACGATAATGTGGTAAAATAAATATTAAACAGCGCACAAGTAATATGAAATATACAAATAATAAATACTCAGTAGTTCCTGATAAGGTATACGCTAAGTGATCGCTTAAAATATGTACTTAAGTTTTTTTTTTATGTTTATCAATTCCATACCTGATGAATGCAAATTATCCTCATACCGGCAGTGATGGAATACGGCCTTCATTGTTTTAGGTTACCAGATATTTTAATTTCTGCCATTTTTGTCAGGCATTGTATACTCGACTATTTTTGTTAATCAGTTTGTTGTCGGCTATTTTTGCCAGTCATTTTATTGTCAGCTATTTTCGTTAGTCATTTTATTCTCGGCTACTTTTACGCACCGTTTGCTTGCTAAAATTTTATAGAAATAAAGTCTGATATAACTGCAATATCGACAGCGTACCTAACCTGCACGGAGATATATCGTTATCATTAATTCAGTATAATAAATTAGAATAATGAACACAAATGACATACATACACACATACTACATGAGGCGTGTTAGTAGGGATGTCTCAACGATTTATTTTAATATTCATTTACAACTCGTATATCTTATTTCCTTATTTACATACCTACCTAGCTTTTACAAGTAGAAAGCTTCACTATTTAAAATCACTGTACTATTGCTATACTACAGCGTAAATATATTATATGTACCTATACATAGTAATTTTTATTAAATTTTCGGTTTCTAACACCTTTTCATCCCGTTCACCTTTATTATTATTACATTTCCAACTATAATAGTTGACATTCACTCTCATGGAACAAAAAAAAAATAATACTTTCCTTTGTCGAATCTAGCACAGCTTACTCTTTCAGTGTACTGTATCTTTTTAACGTTTATGTATATTAGCTTACTAGCATAAAATATAGTAGAACATATGTTTCAAGAGAAAACGTATATTAAATATTGATTATAAATATGTATTTCCAAGTTCTAAGAATAAGGCTTGACTTGATTCGTTTTTCTGTATATATTCTGCATGATAAGTACAGAATAATTATATACTTGTGTATATGTAAGAGAAATTTTTGATTGTTACTTTATCACTGGCCAGTCTACAACCCAACTTATATCCCCTCTCAAGTTTGTAGAAAAATAATTACCCAGTTTTACGCGACAGCCCTGACGATACTCGACGTTTAGTGGTAGGAAGGATGCGCGCGCGCCGCGTAGTCTACACACCTCAGAGAAGCACGTGTGGGTCTGCGCGCGCGCACCTGTCCCTAACTACAGTTCAAACTCGTGCGCGCTGTTGCATTAATAACACGTTCTGTTTATCGCCGTGCGAACGGTTAGTTCTTTTTTACTAAAGTTAATGTTATTTATGGTTTGTTTACTTCATTTTACTGCTTCTTCGAACTTAATTTGGTAGGTATTTATTTTTTATTTTGTTTACGTTTTTTAAATTAGTGGACGTCCGATAGTTTCAATTCTATCACAATGATTTTTTAATGTGCAATTTTATTGAGGTTTTTTGACAAAGGGTGTATAAATATAATAGGTTAGTAGAAGTAAGGATCGTGAAGTATGGCGAATAAAGACTTACAATTTAATACTCGTCAATGGTAAAGAACTATAAAAGTAGTCCCAATTTATTTTAATATATAATATTAAAGACTCCTAAACAAAAAAAAATCGGATGATAACTAAAAAAGAAAAGATACTGAACTATTTTATTATCGCCTGTTTCTATGTTAAAGATTTTATATTTAATTTTTAATTTAAATAATAATTAGAAAATATATTTATATTGTTTTAATCTCGTGATATTTTTGAATAAAAAAAGTTATAGCTTTATTTTTAGGAGATAAAAATTATGGTTTAAATTTTTAGTTTTTGGGATTTACGTAATTTCAAAATTTAATATTCTTTTTATTGTCTTGTTCCTTCATTGTTTTACTGAACGTTCCGACATACAAATGAAAAGCGTAAGACTCACCGGCTTTATGAGTAAATATAACTAATAATTTGCGGATTTTTGTTTGTTCAGACCATAATTTGTTAATTTAGTATCGGAAGCTTGGCCAAAATGTAAGGTATAAATGATTACGGTGGATTTAAGATATGAGATTACTTTGCCGCCTTACTCAGTCCTTGAACATTGCTTAAACGTAAGAGTTTCTTTGTTTTCATCATCATTCAGCCTTGTTGATATAAAATCAAATTAGTGAGATAATCCTGAAAATACTAATTTTATATTATTATAATGCTTTATTGTATCCAATTTTTGATTTAGTCGACAATGAATACTCCGAAGGATATCCACTTTATTAAAAAGCAATCTACACCGATTTACATGATACAAAATCATGCAGCCACGCAGACGAATTCTGTTATAATAGTCGCCAACATTGAACGGAAACCAGTGAGTAAAAACATTGGAAAAATAGAATGGGGAGTAGGAAGTACTGTAACCGCAAGTACTGAAAAAAAAATCCGAAAAAGGAATCATCGGAAACAGTCTACAGTTAGCTAAATTCTTGTTACCCAGAAATGACAACATAACAAGCAAACCATCTTGAACAATATAGTTTTTAAACCTAACGGTAGATAAGCTCAAATAGAAACTATAAATAGACTACCTAAGTTAAAGCCTACAAAAAAATCGTAAAGCTAAATGATGTACCTATCAGACCTCGTAATTATATATAATAGTCATAAACATATAGTAGTACAAAAAATAATCCCAAGAAGTGTTGATGTCAGGCAGGCGGCGGATCGTAAGAATTAAGCGAAATCATACATCACAACATGACAAACATGTTGTGCCGACCCTACCTAGGTGGGATAAGGGTAAGTAGATGATGAATACTGAAAATGCTTTTCGGTATATTTTGAGATATCAACAACGGAGTATGATCGTGTATCATATCTTAAATTTACAATGATAGATCCGAAGATTTCTGATGAACAATCACCTGTACATTCACTCATCTAATTTGCAAAATGAAAGCGACTTAGCAATTTAGCAAACAGGCCAAGTAATTACTAGTTCCGGGTTTAGTGTTCGTATAATATGTAACAAGTCTTCCTATTTTATATTCTAGACTGTAGTCAACCTAGACTGAACGGCGTAATCTTTAGAAATTGTGGTTTAAATACAAAGTTAATTTGTTTATTACATTACTAACTGTGTTCGGTTGTAATTCCCATCGCTAATATTTAGAGAAATCATTTTATGTTTAATTCCCATTTGCGATAGATTATCACAAATTATTTTTTAGTATACTCACATAAGTTTTACAAGAAACTCGTGTCCGAAATTTCGTGATTGTAGTTCCACCAGTTTAAACTGTTTTCCGTAAGGGATGTTATGTAGTTGACAACTGGCTTTCAAAATCTCTTTAGATCTTTCACAGTTTTAGCTTGCAAAAAGCAGATGTAATGAAAACTGTTCCATCGTGATGTATTATATTGTTTTATAGTTACAGTGATAGCAATATAGAATGACTGTATGGCTTATTGAAACATAGACATTAAACTGTTACCTATGATTACAACCGAGCATAGATAACATTACAATTCACGTTAGTGGCAAATCGTCAACTGCACTGTCTATTAATTTGACCAATAAAAAACTTTACCCGAGTTGTTGGCGGGATCTTGGTCTGTCATGTAGTGGATTTTATAATTTATTCATAATCTTGTGATATTTGACTCCATATTTTGTAATATTGGTGGCATTTTACTTAATATAGTTCGATTATTGTGTACAAATGAAGTGGAAGGGAAATAATACCTACCATGGAGCATGAATTCTGAAATGCCACAAAAACACCCTGAAAAGTTCTGATAAGGGGGCCACCATCTTGTTAGAACATTAACATTATCACAAGATGCTTTGAATAATATTACTTACTCGACAATGGCAATAATAAATAATCTAGGAGATTGGTCGCCAAAAATATAATTAAAAAAAAAACTTTACCAAACTTTATTTATTGAAATCATGAAACGATTATGAATTAATTTAGTATTTATCATGCCTATTTTTATTATAACAACAATGCAGCCGACAGACGTTATGCCGCCCTAATAATAAAAAAATACCTTGACAAATTGCAAACCTAAACCTTCCTACTCCGTTCAATCGTTTTTGAGCTTATCGCGACAAACAGCGAGACGTGGCAGAGGACTTTGTTTTATAATATGTAGTGATATATCAGCTAATGCCTCTTGATTTCGCTTTGCTATACTGCACAAGCTATTTCTTTGTTGTCGTTTAGCCGTAAGTTATGAGTTATGACCAACATATTTATGATAATTACTCAATTTCTAAGTGTCGTAGCGTAATGTTAAATACCAAATAACCTTCCATGATTAATAGACTACTAAATTAAAAAAGAATTTGTCTAATCTGAGTGATGGTTCCAAAGATTAGTCAAACAAAACACAATCTCTTCAGGTATAATATACGATGTAACATGTAGATATATTTAATGCACGGCTAGAAACAATAACAAATTGGTAATCCCATGTTTCACGCTCACTAAAACCAATAACAATATTTTAGGTAATAGCTGTTAGGTTTTATAACAAAGTCGCAAAGCACATTACCGATTTACCGAATAATGAGTTCAAGCATCATGTCAAGCGGGTTTTAATGTCTAATGGCGTTTATAGGGTGGATCAATATGTGAACGATGCTGACACCTGGAAATTACCCCCATTTCTGTACATCCACCACACAATGTAATTATTTATTTTTGTAAAAATATGTAACATGAAAAGATTATCCAGTTCGAGTATTTTGTCAGTTCTTCTCGATAAGTGAATTGTTTTTGGAACCGATAGTAGTTTCGACGTTCATAAGTGCCTTCTTAGGGCATAAATTGAATAAAATCATTTTGATTTTCAATAAATTCGAATAACATTTTCCATTTCAGGGTCAACTTTTTTCTTTATACTTAATCTGGCCATAAGTACTGTTACAATTAAAAATAAACAAAATATTACGTTTCAATTTGGAATCTGTCATTTTTATACGATTATTCATTGAGTTTTCTCAATTTGGCGCCAATACATTGTACAATATTTTCTGATATTAAAATGGAGTGGGGTGATAAAGGGAACCGAATCGCTGTGATTACATTACACAAAGTAGGTATGGAGCCAAATGCATTATTTAAAACTCTCCATAGGCTTGGTATTAGTAAAATGTTTGTGTACCGGGTTATCAATAGGTACAATGAGACCTCATCTGTTTGTGACAGAAAAACATCTGGCCGTCCACTAAGTGTTCGTACGAAAACGGTGGTCAAAGCAGTAAGGGAAAGAATTCGAAGAAATCCTGTCCGAAAGCAAGAGATTTTATCTCGGGAGATGAAGAAAGCACCAAGAACCATGTCGCGTATTTTAAAAGATGACTTAGGACTTGCAGCCTATAAGAGACGTACTGGTCATTTCTTAACTGGTAATTTAAAAAAGAATAGGGTGGTAAAATCGAAAAAACTACTGAAGCGGTACGCAAAGGGAGGTCACAGAAAAATTTTGTTTATGTATGAGAAAATTTTTACAATTGAGCAAAATTTTAACAAATAAAATGACCGTATTTATGCTCAAAGCTCTAAAGAAGCTTCCCAATTAGTCGACAGAGTGCAACGTGGGCACTATCCGCCTTCAGTGATGTTTTGGTTGGGTATTAGCTATGAAGGAGTGACTGAGCCATACTTTAGTGAGAAAGTTATCAAAACATCGGCACAAGTGTATCAAGATACCATTCTTGAGAAGGTAGTGAAGCCCCTTTATTGTATTGCCCCTGTATTGCAGCCAATGGAGACCACTTCGAATAAGCTTTTTATAATGTTTTATATTTATGTATTAAACTAACACACTGTAAAAGTAATAAATGTTTTTTGCAATAGAAAATATTTTTTTTCTTTGTTTCAGTATTTATGGCAAGACTAGGTACAAATTATATAACCATATTCTATACGATAAGAAAATATTTGTTTATCTCAGTAATTATCCTTATTGTATAATATCCTATGTAGATACTAGATTCCTCGAATCACGTTGACCTAGGTAATAACCAGTCGTCCTTGCTAGCGTCTCCTTATGTTACAACTAATATCACCTGCAAAATTAGAAAACGAACTGAGTCTGGTGCTTGGTCTCACGGATACTTCAGTTGTTTGGAATTTTTAAGGAAACTGAATTCTTTTGCTTTTAATTCTCCCAACTTTGAGCGATCGATACCCTTTACTAAAAATTCTTATAGCCATACGTGGGTAATATTATTATATAGTGTATTGTTTTAAATATTTAGAACTTTCCAGGGAGTTTTAGTGACAACTCCGAGCTCATGACTCATGATATTATTTACTACCCATTTCACTTATGCACAATAATTATGCTATATTATGTAACATGTCACAAATATTTAATAATGCAAGATTATGAATAAAATAAAAATTACTACGTGAATTTTAAAGACGTAAAATTTCGCCAAAAACGTTCCGAAAAAGGTCAACAAGAGATTTCTATTTCTTTGTAAAGAGCAAGGTGCAATATGCGTATTTGCCACTGTCAATGTTTTAACCATTTAGTAAAATTGTTTCGGTTCGAAGTAGTTTTTAGCTTCAAAAATAATTAATGTAGTTAACACTCTTTAGGATAAAGTGATGGACAGTCTAATAACACATTCTAGAAAAAAAATTGATATCCTTACTAAAAGATATTATGGGTTTTGTTGGGGTTTTATTTTGTCACTTAGTGAAATTTTTTTAAATTCATATTCCTGCATTATTTCAGCCAATATTTTGCAGTATTGTTGGCGTTTTGCGTATTATAGCTTAGGTATTATGTATAAGTGAATGATTTTGAAAATTAATAAAATCGGTAATAAATTCTAATATACAACAATAACGATCTGAAAAGATTCAATGAGAAGGGCGCCATTTTGCAAAAACAATGAAACTATCACAAAATACGATAATAATTACTCATTCGATAATAGTATCACTACTTCAGAAGAAGATAATATAGAGATGCCTACTATTTTTATAATATGCTAATTGAGTCGTTACATTTCAAAATGAGATAACTTCAGTTTTTATAGTTTATATTATAACATGCTTAATTATTTTAAAATTACCAGTTTTTATAGACCGTGATCGAAGTTCAAATTTTGCTGTCCATAAGGTTTTTAGTTTTTTTTTATAATCTTCATATTTTACAAGTACAAAATTTGAAGATTTTGAATAATGACGTAAAATATTAGGAAGGGCTAAAATTGGATTCAGCTTATTTTGAAATGTAACGACTCAATTACAAATTACAATGACAAAAGGATTTATTTTGTTCTTAGGTTAGGTAATTTTCTATTTTGTTGAAATATTTGTTTCGTGCAAACATTAAAGCGTTTGTTTACGATTGTCGAGACTTGCAAGACCTATGGCGTTAGGTAATCGAACCTCGCCTAAGCCTTAACGTACAATAACACAGATTTTAGTGTCAACAAGAGTATGCTAATATCAACAATTATGTAAGATTGTTAACCTATTCTACTTGACCGCACTCACGTTACGTTAATTATTCTTTACCTCATATTGACTTGTTGAAGTTAAATTTCTTTGAGCATGATATGAGGGATATTAGTCTTGTTACGGAAATTAATAAGTTAAGTTGCAGTGTAGTTATTCAAACTGATAAAATAACATGCTTTATCATAGTTATTTCGATGCTGGAATCCATATCATGTCAATATAATGAAGTTCGAGAGATTTATTATTACAATGCGTTTATTATTGGATCTAACAGTATGATTATAAAAGAATCATCTTGAGTTTCATAATCAGAAGCTGGACAATCATCATACAAAATGTAGGTTAGGAAGTACGCTATTCAAGGGCCAAAAAGTAGTACAGACGAGCATCGTGACTTATAATTTAAAAAGTGAATGCGAGTGAAACCGCAGAACACAACTGGTGTTTAATAAGATGTTAGCTTGATTTAATAAATGGGATATTTTCATGACTATGAAGGAAAAGCGTGTTGTTTTTACTTCTCAAGGCTTTAAATAACAACTTCATTAGAGGCGTTGTAACTAAATTATAATATCAAAAGAAATACCATTTAGTTCTTGTTCTTGGTTCTTGATGTGTGCTATTCTATTGTTTTTTATAATACAAGCTTTAACTCGTTTTGAACATACAGAAATTTTACTTTCAATCCATAAGCTATGTGCTATTTTTACTAAGATTTTCAAATAATAGTGCAAAACTTATTAAGTATGTTTTGTTACAAAATCGACTTGGTAAACATGGACGGATAAATGTAAATAATAATAAGTTGTTAACATTGAAGATGTTATGAAAAACATACCAATAATCATACTGATTTAATTATTATTTGATTACAATATAACGTGTCAAGGTAAGTCAGTGGCACAGCTTCGAGACATAGTCTAATGTCAATACTTTACCATCCTGCTGTCACCTTTTCTAGTTTGTTCAGATACGGTATCACACAATGAGGACATGTTAAGCGAGTTTTACTAACAATATAATGGAATATTCCGTAAACGATAGTGGTGTATGGAAGTGAACCTCGTATAGTTTTAATATAAAATTTCAACAAAAAAAAAACATATTGCCAGATTGAGTTAGTTGCCGATTCTTCTTGATAACTTGGTAGTTTTTCCAACCAATGGTAGTGTTTTAACGGTCTTATGACTATGTCTTATGCTTTTTGCGTGCAAACGTGCACGCAAAGTCCTTATTCTGGAGATATCAAAATGAGACTAACTCCAAAATAGTTTTATATGGAAACCATCACAGAAACTTCTCTTTTAATTTGTGTTCTAACAATAACATTATCTATACTGCTTTTTAGATAACTCATCGGGCAAGGGCACAAATGACTTTTGATTACAATTAATATAAATTTACAATTATAATAAACCTTTTCGAAGCTGGAAAAGATGAGACAATAAAGATGCATCGATACGTAATCGTACCTTCAAAACTCGCTTAGTGCTATTAACTTGAGCAAGCGATAATAGTCTGTAACGTAATTTGTAACCGCGACAAATATGTATAATTGTTAACAGTTACACGTTATCATATGAACTCACACATTGCTCGATACGTTTGTAAGATTGCGCGCGACGCGTTGCGACCAAACCGTTTTTTATACCGGTATTTAATGTTTCGTTATATTGTTCACTAGCTGTGCTCGCGACTCCGTCCGCGTTAAAGCTAATGTAAAAAAATAGTGACTAATAAAATAATCTGAATGTATTAAATCCATTTACTTATCTACTTTTCTCTCGTACTTACGTCGGGTCGTCATTCAAGTTACAATAAATGTTGTTAGAGTGAACCGATTTTATTGAAACTGAGACTAAACGTTACTCGATGCTTTATGATTTTCTTGGTGAGGTTTATCGTGAACGCAGCAGTACTTTAATAGTGATGCGTGTCCAAACAAACAGACAGGCAGATATTTCTAAAAATGATTGAAATGTATTATATTTTATTACTTATTTCTTGCATGCAACATTTTTGTTCACAAAAATCTAAAAGGTACAGACACTTTAGACTTACATTCCTATTATATGTAAAGATTTTGTTTTACTAATAAGTGATTAACGATGTTCTTTCGAGAAGTGCTGGTTCTCGTTAGCGGTGACATGAAATAAGAATCCATGCCGTCTTTTGATTTTACAATTCTTGTTTTACCCATTACCTTATCTATCCAATACCGTTTTAAATCTATAAAATTTGCCTAATGGCACCCAGAAGCGCAATAAATCATTCAATTATTGATCGCATCTAAAAATGTTTATCGATTTCAAGATGCTGCTGTTAAATTTTATTAATACTGCTAAACCTCTATGGAAAAGTGGATTGATATATAGCTTCAATAATGCTTTGAGATGTCGTCTATCTCCCAGTGAAACTGTTGTCAAAGTCGATTCAGCCGTTTCTAACATTAAAGCAAACAGAACGCAGACATTTTATTGCACGTTTTTATGTCTACCTACCAGTGGTAACCTTTTCGTTATTTTTGTCTGTTACCTTTAGCATTTCTTTTTTTGTAGAAACATAGTTCCTGCTTCGATTTAATATGCATATTAGCAGCAGTTGCCCGTGCCTTCGCCTGCGTTTACATTTTTATAAGTTACTAGCTGACCCGACCACGTGTTGCTGTGGCTTAGTTATTACACTAATAACAATAATGAACATAAAAAAATATTGAGGTCTTTAATCGAAATATAAAATACCCTATCTCTCAAATTCATCGTGGACAAACATTATGACACTGGATTTTTATATATTTAGATGTCAAAATAGCGTCACAAACGATCAATTATCTTTTAATAGCATCTGAAAGGTTAAGAGTAAAGTTAATTATTACAATCATAATTTTTGATTGTCGTGGGATATCTTTACGAGATAAACATATATTATAGTGGACTTTTCTGTACGCATATTTTAAATGTACAAATTCTATAATACATTATTTTTATGTGTCTCATAAGGTTTAGCCAACGATATCAATGTATGGGCACGAAAACTCCTTCTTACGACTTTGTTAGCACACATATTATACTCATAAAGCTTTCTAGCGAAAATGTCTAAACGATAGTAGAAATGGTATCTAAATCCGGGGCTTTGTTTAGAACAACTAAGTGAACACACAGACAAACGTGAAAATCAATTATGTTTTATAACATTTATAGATTTAGATTACAATATTTTGCATTTTAATATAACATTCGACACACCAAATTAATCGCTGTTATTGTATACATTAATTATTTAATTATATATATTGCCATTATCGAATAAAAACCAGTATATGTTTAAATTGATTTGTAAGGAGTGCCGATGCCGTTGTGTCATACTATATTAATACATGTAATTTATAAATATTATTACTTTATACCTGTGACTTCGTCAACGTAATTCTTGCTCTAAAAATACGACATTATTCAATACGAAAATTATTCAATATATCTCACCGGATTTTAGCTTAAATAATATGTCACGGGACTCTCTATTAATTATATGACATTTTTTTTTCTTGTGGTTGAACCCCTTTTTCCTCGCGTGAGATTCGCCATGTAAATTATATTAAGAACTAGCTGTAACTGCAACTCCGCACGCGTTTTTTAAAATTGTATTAAAGAATTATAAAACTGTGAGACCATGAACAGTTACAGAAATGCTCTTTAAAAACAATTGTAATAGTCCGAGAGCCAGTAACAGAAATATATGACCAAGTTCCTCTCAAGTGATAATTAGTAAAATGCATCAGAAAATCGAACTATAAAGTCTAGTGAACGTCAGCTAAGGCTCGGTGGGGGGGATGAGCAGTTGTAACCTCCCACGCTCGAAGAAAAAAAAAATACATTCACTCATTTCCTCTCGGCTAAAAATTTATCAAATTATAGCTAACCCAATATCTCAACAAAAAAAAAAAATCAGCTGGCTATAACATAGTGTATTGTACGTCAGCTGATGTCTCGATCATGAAAAAAAAATCTTCACTTTCAGTGATATCCTCTCAAATAAAAATTTACCTGATGATAGCGTATATGTAGCTATTGATAAATATATACTTCAGCTGGCTGTATCTGGGTGGAAAAATCGTCAGCTGATAATTTGAAGGTCGTTACGTAGAAGTTAGCCAAAAGCATTTACTGACTATTTAAATGCATCAGCTGACTACGTTTCCCTCGACTTACTGCTAGCTGATTTTTTTTATTTATCACAGAAACATATTTAAAATCAGCTCACAAATTTTCATGTGGGAGGAAATGACATCTCTTCAATTATTCGGCATAGCACTCCAATATGAGTGTTGAGGTGAAACAAATATTCCGTATCAATATTTTTTAAATTTATACGTGTATATTCAAATAATTTTAGTTCTATTCCAATATTTAAATAATCTATTTGCTTAGTATAAATTAACTAGTTACTTGATAAAAAATATTTATTATAAAAAAATTCTTAAAAATTACAATAAGAATGACAATGTTATTTAATCATTTTCGTTTTCGCTATGGCTTGAGTCACACCTATCTCTCTCTGATTCATTGTCCGAGTCACTGACAGAGCTGTCTGCGGTAATATTTGCGTATTTTAGCATAATATCATTAATATGATAATAAAATGTTACCTTTTTCGGGCTGGATAGTTATTTCATCAATTGATGTTGGTAACTGACTTCCAAAGAACCAGGTGAAATCATATTTATTGTCAATTTCTTCCCAACCATAGTCTTCCGGATCATCAGAAGTTGGAACCTTCAGGTGTGCATCTGACCAAATTTGAGCTATGTAACATGCTCTTAAAAATTGCTCATATAGCTCTGATTTGCAAGGTGGTAGAGAAGAGCCATCAATACCTTTTTTTGGTAACTTGAATGTCTCAGTATCCAAGCATTTATATGTTTTTTCAAACAACGCTACTCTTGCCTCATTGACCTTTTTCAGACGATTAAATCCATACATATGGCAAACAAACTCTTGTATTTTCTCAAAAATATTGTCTCTATCCTCTAATGATTTTGACATTTGGATGAAACACTCGATGAAATCATGCGATTTAGCCATTATTGAAAAAGGTCGTTTTTTTCCTTTTCGAAAGAAGGCCGGGTTAAAATCACACCCTGTGAATGCGTGAAATGCCGGAAGTGCAGATGCATCTTCTGGTATTATTTTGCGATACATTGGGGGGGGGGGGGGGGGGGGCAAAGCCGTAAAGCGTCTATAACACTCACTGTGGTACAGCTGAAAATTGTTTTATCCTGTCGGAAGTACAGCCTCGTGTCCACTTAGTTTATTATTTTTTCTTACACTCAATATAGCACTGCACTTAATGAGATTTTCTTCACTGAACGATTTTAAATTAGAAATAGATTTTGTTTTTTTGCAAAAAACGCAAAAAGGCGTTACATTAGACATTTTTATAGATTTTTCACAGATACTACAACAATGTTTCTAGATGTTTCTTCTTTCAACAAAAGGGTACCCCCTCCAAGCGTACCTTAATACTGTCTATGCTATGCTAGCGTGTATTGTTTGAATCTTTAAAAATAAAAAGAATAATTAAAAAGACGTCATTTCCTCCCACATGAAAATTTGTGAGCTGATTTTAAATATGTTTCTGTGATAAATAAAAAAAATCAGCTAGCAGTAAGTCGAGGGAAACCTAGTCAGCTGATGCATTTAAATAGTCAGTAAATGATTCTGGCTAACTTCTACGTAACGACCTTCAAATTATCAGCTGACGATTTTTCCACCGAGATACAGCCAGCTGACGTATATATTTATCAATAGCTACATATAAGCTATCATCAGGTAAATTTTTATTTGAGAGGATATCACTGAAAGTGAAGATTTTTTTTCCATGATCGAGACATCAGCTGACGTACAATACACTATGTTATAGCCAGCTGATTTATTTTTTTTGTTGAGATATTGGGTTAGCTATAATTTGATAAATTTTTAGCCGAGAGGAAATGAGTGAATGTATTGTTTTTTTCTTCGAGCGTGGGAGGTTACATCTGCTCATCCCCCCCGCCGTGCCGCAGCTGACGGTCATAAGGCGTCATGATACTATTGTCTGATGCGTATCACCAATTATCTCTCGAGAAGAAATAATTAACCAAATTTTCACCTGGCTCTCGGACTATAAGTATGATGCACACGCCACCTACAGTGACATGTAGCGTATACATTAGATATATAAATCCTAACAGTGTGTCAAATGAGGTTTATCATCAGCAACATATTTGGAACCTTAACCCTCCATATAGCTTCCTCAGTGCTCACTTACACAGTATAAAGAGCTAATGAAACAATGACTTAAAGATGTTATTAGAATACATAATATGGCCATATTGTCAATAATTAATACGTTTATGAACTTATATATTATTACAAAAATCCCTTATATCTTCAAAATTACTTTTAATAATTACAATGTTGATTAAAAACAATGAATGAGCTGACGTCTTGAAATCTTGCATTAAAATAGTTCAAGATATAAAACTTTATATCTGTCTAAGCCGTTTTTAATTTTCGACAATTAAAATAGTGCTCATTGACTTGGATACAATATTCTTATATGTTACTATGATTGCTGAGTTATGTAGACGAAAGCGCGTTTAGTAAATCAAAATGACCGAAAAGACAATATAATTCAAATTACATACATAGATACAGACGTATGAATTTCAATTATATTTATTCTGGGAGTCCAGTACAACGCACATCTTATGCACATGTTTACAGTGAACAACATACTTTTGCTAAATTTCATGCGGTCGAAGTCGCGGGTAATAGCAAGTCTAAAAAAAATAGCTTAAATTACTTCCTATAAGGCCAGTTATCTGCCAGTGAAAGTCCCGTGATTATTGGTCAAACCGTTTTAGACATAGCACTGCGGGCGAAGCCACGGTTAACAGCTATTCTAAATTAAAATAGATTAAATGACTTTTTATAATGTCCGCTATCTGCCAGTGAAAGTCCCGTAAAAAACGATCGAATCGTTTTGGAGATAGTAATGCGGGCGAAGCCACGGTTAACAGCTAGTATAAATTAAAATTGCCTAAATTACTTTTCATAAAATCAGCTATCTGCCAGTGAAAGTCTCGTGAAGATCGGTCCAACCATTTTGGAGATAACGTTGCAGGCGAAGTCACGGTTAACAGCTAGTATAAATGAAAATTACTTAAATTATTTTTTATAAGGTCAGCTATCTGCCATTGAAAGTCCCGTCGAAATCGGTCCAACCGTTTTGAAGATAGCATTGCGGATGAAGCCGCGGTTAACAGCTAGTCTAATTTCAAGTAGCCTAGGTAACCCGCTGTAATTTTTTCTATCTGCCAGTGAAATTCCCTTCAAAATCGGTCCAGCCGTTTCGGCGATTACCCGGAACAAACAGACAGACAGACCGACAAAAATTTTAAAAATTGCATTTTTGTTATCAGAAGCTTGTATACTTTCATACCCAATCAGTCAATAAATTTTATTTTGATATTACATACAGACACTTCATTTTTATTATATGTATAGATAGCTATTTATTTGATACGTCCATGTATCTTGATTCACGTGAGTTCAATAGCTTCAATACATAAATTCCATGTTACTTAATTTAATTATTAATGTATATAATAACTAAAAGATAATTGTGAATGTGATTTTGCTTCTTACGTTGCGCGTCTATCTATTCAATCCATTATTAATAATGTTTTCATATCCGGTACAGAAAAGTGCTTCGGGTACCTTTCATACAAAAAAATCCTGTTGCCAAGGGAAAGGTCAAATATAACACTACCGTACTCTTGCACAAAAGCTAGTTTTCTATATTAAAATAGTTAACGTGATTTTTTTATTAACAAGCATCTATGTAGGGCAGGGTTAAAATACAAGTGCAAAAGTGTACGACAAGTCGTTATTACAACAATTTATTTTATCATTTCTTTTACGGATTCGATTCAGCCGTCATATTATCTTTAATGTATCTGTTATTAGAATCATCTAGAATATATCAAAATGTAACGCATTAAATATAGCGGGTTCTCAGAATACTTATATCGAATTTGAAGACAAACAAATTTCCGAATATACATCTGTTTAAATAAAACTTATTTACATACATCACTCGTATATGGGAAGTATGAAGCGACAAACGAATACAGCACAAAACACTTTGCTATATACATTATAAATTAAACATAGAGTCCTTTAAAACTAATAAAAACTCTGTAAGGTTTTTCATAATAACGGCGACCACCTTGAGATTTATACTCTCCCGGTAATCATTATTTCCATACTGCCTTACAAGTCTCACGGCACTCTTAAGTGGAGCTCCTGATAAGTATTTGAAGCTGTCTTTTGACTTAGGGGATTCGCCAAGTAAACATTAGAAAATGTCCTAACATTTGGTTTACTTGCGGTGTAATACTCCACTGAAAATAACAAAAACACATTTTTCAAAATAGTAACAGGAGCACTCATTCATTCGTAACAACACAAATATTTGAAATTAATTTATTTCATAATGCATAGATTCATAATTGAAACATCCAGGCCGGCTGGTGCCTTCACGTCCATTGTGGATTAACAAAAGGCCACAAGTCCTTGATGGACGCGTTGTGCCAATTGTCCAATTGTATTCCAAACACATACTACTGCCACCTGTATTAAAATATATTGAAATAATTTTATTGTTTATAACAACACCATTGTTCGCAATAGTTAATGAACTCACTGATTCTTACAGAAAATTGAATGTAGACAAAACTTTAGAAACATTTGACATAGTTTTAATTTTAGATAACAATAGATATATTTCCAACATTTAGATTTAATAGAACAATTACAAAGCTATTTAGGTTATAGTGTTAGATGCTAAAGGTTTTCTATACATAATTACCGATGTGCATAAACTGAGAAAGATGTAAGAAAATAAACCTCCCGAGATTGTTGATTCTCCATGACATGGATATTTACCAAATGGCTGGTAATGTTTTCACTTTCATCAGAGCCTCAAGACGTCAATTTAATAAAGTCCATTTGTCTTTAGGTCTTTACTCGTACGGAAATAATGCGAATAGTTTTTGTGTTTGGTCATCATAAAATATGCATTAACCATTGTTTGTTTTCATTTAACGATAGCTCAAGGTTCCCATAAGCGACCAAGAGTCAACCATAAAATTAATGATTTTTAAAACTATGATATTGAAATTTAGGTCAAAGAATACACAAATCCTTTTAAACAGTTGGATCATACAAATTAGTTTGTGAAATAATATAATTCATAATTACATGATACTGTTTATTATTAAATACAAATGAATATTTAATTCTAAAACTAACGTGTTTTTTGTGTGGAGTAGGTTTTACAATAAAGTCCAATAGCATATTACCGATTTGCTGGACGCTGAGTTTAAAAGCGCCATGTCAAGCGGGTTTTGGTGTCAAAATGCTATTATATGTGATGTCTGAAATTGACTCCTCCTCTGTGCATCGAATAAAACGATTGTAACGTGTAATATATTGTAAACATATATATGTTAAGAAGATAAACCCGATCGAGTTTCTAACCGGTTCTTCTCGATGAGTGAGTGGCTTGTTTTCCGAACCGGTGGTAGTTTTGAAGATGATAAGCGTCTTAGGGCCTAAATTGAATAAAGCGTTTTTGATTTTGATCTTAAGTTAAGGCACGAAAGTGTATCAAGCAAATGGTATATTGTAAAGGTTAATAGGTACACGTACGTAGGGGTCTCGTTAAGTTGGTGTTCATGGTCTTTGTCCATCATTTTCGCATACATATGAATAGGCATGACTTCGACTTTCACAACTCATTACCTAATTTGTTCCACTTTAAATAATGTTGTTGAGTCCGCTATACGTAACTCGTGTTTCATATCTCATTGTTGGAACAATTCTTGGTATTTACACTAAAGTTGTAATCTTCCCATATAGAGTAGAATATGGAAAATGGGAAAAATAATCGTAGACAAGAATAATTGATATGATGTGAGGTCAAATATCGCGATTCTACTGGTGATAAAGTAACAGTTCCGATTCTTAGCGAGGTCCAGTATGTTTATTTAGAATAAGAAAATTAAACTTGCTGAAATGCTGAGATGGAGGACTTTCATTAATTTCACCAATTCAGCAAACCCAGTCATCTTGTCAGTTATTTTATTAATTTCTAACATGACTAATTGTGTAGGCTTTAATAAACAGTTTCAAGAATAAAAAAAATACCTCTGGTTCGGAGAATTATCGAGAAGAACCGACAAGAAACTCGATCGGGCTTATCTTTTTAACATACATATATTTAGAATACATTACACGTTACAATCGTTTTAAGTGGGTGCACAGAGAGGATGCAATTCCAGACATCACCATCGTTCACATATTGATCCACTCTGTAATAGCCTTTTGGCACCAAAACCCGCATGACATGGCGCAAAAACTTACAGCCAGGCAAATTTGTAATATGTTTTGGAACTATGTTATGAAAAAAGTTAGTTTGGTTGGCTAAGTTATATATAAGTGAATGGTAAGTTATATATTAAATTGTTTTAAGTACGTAGTTACTTTGGGAAAACACCGAGTTCGTTGTTAAGGATAACATCTGTGCCCTCGGCACGCAACCTTCACCGTACAAGACAAGTAGGGTTGGCACCTACGAAGAAAATAACTTTGAAATTCCGAAATCTTGGTTGACTCTCGGTATATTTTACAATGTTTTTAATTGATTTAGCTATGCTAAGTTTTTAAAATAAAATTAGCATCCATATACTACTGGCAACGAAAAGTATACGTTATATACTGCTAAGGTAATAATCTATTTAAAACAACTACATATGGATCCGAATCAAATGACCTTCGCAAGCATATCTTATGGTCCGTCGAGCCGGATGATAAATGACTGGCAACCCTAGTAGTACGGTAACAATCTCACGCCGAGTACAAGGGACGTTTGAATGCGCAATCTAGATTCACGTGTCGATATCCAACGGTTGCTTGTTGCGTATCTCATAAGTATTCAACTTGGAAGTCTAAGGGTCTAAGTTAGAACCAGTTGCTTATTAACTCACGCCCTTGTATTTGTGAAAAATTTAGCCTAGCGCTATCTAGTGGTGAGTTCTAATAAAATAGACAACATGAAAGCACTCTTACTGAAAAATACCTATGATCGACCAAACGGTATTCAATTTCATAAATTTTTTGTACTTTACAGATTTAACTCGTGTTATTACAACGTGCGAATAGACAAGCATTATGTAAGAACTAATAAGTGTGAAAGGGATAGCACTTCATGTTGGTCACACTCAATGTCACGATCCAAAATGTAATACTTATTTATCGTGTTACTGTTCCATATTACTGTTACAAGAATAATAATACTTCTTACTACAATCCAATTGTACGTATGACTCGTTTATATAATGAACTCGCATAACAAGCACATCTCATTAGACATATTTGACCATCGAGCTTTTAAATTCAAAAGGACAATTAAACACATTTTATATGAGTGACTATTTAAACTACATTTAGTAAATTATATTTCAATATTCTTGATTATACCTAGTCTTGCCATAAATACTGAAACTAAGAAAAAAAATATGTTCTATTGCAAATAACATTTATTACTATTACAGTGTGTTTAATACATAAATATAAAACAATTTAAAATATAAAAAGCTTATTCGAAGTGGTATCCATTGGCTGCAATACAGTCCTTTAAACGTTGAGGTCAGTTATCAATAGAAGCACGCACTCTTTCCATGGGAAAATTCTTCACTGCCAATCGTACTGATTGTTTTAGGGACTCCAAATTATCATGGCGGTTAGAGCAAGCCGTACTCTCTAAAACTGACCATTAATCATAATCCAGCGGATTAAGATCGGGACTAGACGACTGAAGACTGCTTCAGCTCTGATGAAGTCCGAAACGTTCGTTTCCAACTAAGACTACATAGACCGAGCTTTATGACCCGGCGCCGAGTCTTGCTGGAAGGATCCTTCTTGGTTATTGAACATGGTGTTGTTAAGGGGCTTCACCACCTTCTCAAGATCTTGATACACTTGTGCCGATGTTTTGATACCTTTCTCACAAAAGTATGGCTCAGTCACTCCTTCATAGCTAATACCACACCAAACCATCACTGAAGTCGGATAGTGCCCACGTTGCACTATGTCGACTATTGGGAAGCTTCCTTAGAGCTTTGAACATAAATATGGTCATTTTGTTTGTTAAAATGTAGTTCAATTGTAAAAATTTTCTCATCCGTAAACAAAATTTTTCTGTGACCTCCCTTTGCGTACCGCTTCAGTAGTTGTTTCGATTTTACCACCCTATTCTTTTTTAAATTATCAGTTAAGAAATGACCAGTACGTCTCTTATAAGCTGCAAGTCCTAAGTCATCTTTTAAAATATGCGACATGGTTCTAGGTGCTATCTTCGTCTCCCGAGTTAAAATCTTTTGCTTTCGGACAGGATTTCTTCGAATTCTTTCCCTTACTGCTTTGACCACCGTTTTCGTACGAACACTTCGTGGACGGCCAGATGTTTTTCTGTCACAAACAGATGAGGTCTCATTGTACCTATTAATAACCCGGTACACAAACATTTTACTAATACCAAGCGTATGGAGAGTTTTTAATAATGCATTTGGCTCCATACCTACTTTTTGTAATGCAATCACAGCGATTCGGTACTCTTTATCACCCCACTCCATTTTAATTTCGCAAAATATTGTACAATGTATTGGCGCCAAAATGAGAAAATGTCAATGAATAATCATATAAAGATGTCAGATACCAAATTCAAATGTAATATTTTGTTTATTTTTAATTGTAACAGTATTTAAGGCCAGACTAGGTATTTACCATCTTGTTTTCTTTTCATAGGTTAATTATAGTTTTTATAGATGAATTCATTTGCATTTTTTCATTTATTCTTATTCTACTTTTTATTTCATTGTCAAATGTTTATCAATATTTACTGTTACATAATTTTAATTTTTTATTATTATTAATAGTTTTACTTGTATCGATGTGATAAATCGTTGTAGGTGTTCAGTCTAGTAAGCTCCTTCTTATTATTGTTATAATATTATGCATCGGACTGTTAACTATTGCATTATCCACATTTGTAAATAAATATTGCAAAAACTTGTAAATATTGCAAATCGTCACACCAATTGCAAGGCTAAAACACTTGTATATTTAAATTCGACTATTAGGCCATAGTTATGTAAACCTTTATGTTCTGAACTCGATTAATTAAACAGTATACGTTAATTTAACTGATTGTTATGTAGTGCATAACGCATCCTCTGTTTATGCGCAATAGTATGATTCCAAACGTAATTTTTAAATAACTATGCTAATGGCACTCGTATAATAAATAGTTGAGATATACCGAGAATATTGTCATAATAAATATTAGTTGTTTTCAAATATTTATGCATAATTTAAATGTGGATCGGTTGAAGGTATAAAAGTTGAGGCGTCGTAATGTCATCTATATATAGTTTATATATTGCGATATTATATCTAAACTTATATAACTTAACTTACAATAAGATATAAAAAAAGTCCCTGCAATAAATATTGAGAAAAAAATTAACCATATTATCTTTGAAAAGCTTAATCTAAAAGAAAACACACCAGCCATAATTGTGTAGTTCACGCGAACGGAGCCAGGGGCAAAGGTAGTTTTTTTATAATATCGCATATTGAATGGTGTATTAGAATTCACGCTGAAGAAACCTAATTACATATTAGTAAGCAAACGATGTTTGGTAGGTAAATTATATCTCCTTAAAAATCGGTAAGTACACTCGTGTTCAAATTTTAATACAAATTATTATATTATCAAATTTCTATATAAACAGAAACTAGTATATGTTTTAATAATATAATTTATTTATAAATCATGTAACCGTGTATTCTTCAGACATTATAGTAATGTGTCAAAAGTATCGATATTTTACTATTTTTACTATATCGATAAGTAGTCTAGTTCGTCTAAACGCTCTCAACAGATAAGCTTAATAGGACTATAATTGAAACGGCCAATAACACTTACTACTCAAACCTTATACCATGTAATAGTTTCACTCTCTTATTGTCAGTAAATGATTAACTAAATAACAAAGAAATAATCTCAACACTTGAATAACACTAAAGTAAAATAAATACTTTAACACTACATTGCTCATCTCTTTTTGTACAATTCGATTAATTTATTTTGTTCATTTTAAAAATTATAAACTAATTTATGAAATAACCTAAACTCAAATGATTTTTGATGACCTTTCATTTAATACTTGGTCAACATACTGTACATTACCCATATAAAACAATATGTATAAAAGGTGTAAAAACATAAAGTATTTTATACTTAACCTAAAAACGCACGGTGCTCCCTAGCATGAAGAAGCATTCTATAGAATATCATTAATATAATATATATATCAACCAAATCACATATTTTTATTAATCATTTTCATTTAAGATATTTAGTATAAAAAAAATTTATAATTTGAATTATAAAAAAAATATATTGGAAATTGATAAATATGTCAACAATATCTTGGGATAGATACTATTTTTTGATATTGAAATTTAAAATCGAGATCATTGTGTTGTATCATGTTGGTAATCAACCATTTATTTTTGTAGGAATGAAATATAAACTACGAAATATATAAACGATATTTTTTTTGAATAGGGTAGTCCCTGGGTACTAGGGTGTTTCAAAAAAAGACGAATTTTTTTTTTTTCTTTTGGTGTCTAAATATTGATAGTATACCTAAAAACAAAAATTTTGGCGCCCATGTGAGCTCTTAATATCAATAGTAAGATTTGCCTGTATCCATTTCTTTATTTTCCATTTAAATAACACGGGAATTTTTTTTTTTTTTTTTTAATTTTTATTACTTTGGAACGGTTCATCGTAACAACAATCTGAAAAATGATATTTGTAGGAAATTTTACGCTCTACAAAAAACGTCTGAAGACCAAAGTTCCTCAGATTAACGGCTTCAAAGATATCCGCGGTCAAAGATAACACTAATAAAAAATTTCAAATATTTTCTAATAAAACTACAAAAAAAATATCATATGCTATATTTTTATTATTTTTTATGTAAAATTACTTTAATTCCGTTAACCTGAGACTGTAAACTTTTTTTTTTACTAATTAATTCAATACTTAACTCACGAAATGCACTAATATATAAATATAAACGTTAAAAATATCTTATAAATGACTTTTTGGTCTCTTTTATAACAAATTTATTTTTTTCTTTACTAAATATTAAGAAATTTAATTGAACAATTAATTCTTTATAACAAAAAACTATATTTACAACTTGTTACAACAATTTTTCAACTTGAAAATATTACAGTTTTATAAAATTACTTTTATTGCAATTAGGATATTGTTTTCTATGTTCTGTCACTACTTGCAACAAATATTGAAGCTGTTCTTCATCTTTCGTTAAGCATCGATTATACTGCTCTATCAATGCCACGCCGCGTTCTGCTACATCATTCACAACTTGAAGTTTCCCGAAATACTCCAAGTTTTTACAACTTTTACCTCACATCAGTTAATAATAATTAGTCTTCTCAACTTTGAAATTGCGATATAATCAATTTCATTTTGACTTTTAACTTTTTTTGTAGATGGATCATTGTCGAGACGATTACCGTGAACTTCTGGAATTATCATTAATATTTTTGGGTACTACTACCACAAATATTACATTTAAGCATCCTGGAGCGGTCCATCATGCAAGGTGGATGGCTAAAGCAATATATAGTTTAAAAATTTTCTCTCGACAATGATCCATCTACAAAAAAAGTTAAAAGTCAAAATGAAATTGATTATATCGCAATTTCAAAGTTGTGAAGACTAATTATTATTAACTGATGTGAGGTAAAAGTTGTAAAAACTTGGAGTATTTCGGGAAACTTCAAGTTGTGAATGATGTAGCAGAACGAGGTGTGGCATTGATAGAGCAGTATAATCGATGCTTAACGAAAGATGAAGAACAGCTTCAATATTTGTTGCAAGTAGTGACAGAACATAGAAAACAATATCCTAATTGCAATAAAAGTAATTTTATAAAACTGTAATATTTTCAAGTTGAAAAATTGTTGTAACAAGTTGTAAATATAGTTTTTTGTTATAAAGAATTAATTGTTCAATTAAATTTCTTAATATTTAGTAAAGAAAAAAATAAATTTGTTATAAAAGAGACCAAAAAGTCATTTATAAGATATTTTTAACGTTTATATTTATATATTAGTGCATTTCGTGAGTTAAGTATTGAATTAATTAGTAAAAAAAAAAGTTTACAGTCTCAGGTTAACGGAATTAAAGTAATTTTACATAAAAAATAATAAAAATATAGCATATGATATTTTTTTTGTAGTTTTATTGGAAAATATTTGAAATTTTTTATTAGTGTTATCTTTGACCGCGGATATCTTTGAAGCCGTTAATCTGAGGAACTTTGGTCTTCAGACGTTTTTTGTAGAGCGTAAAATTTCCTACAAATATCATTTTTCAGATTGTTGTTACGATGAACCGTTCCAAAGTAATAAAAATTAAAAAATTAAAAACAAAATTTCCCGTGTTATTTAAATGGAAAATAAAGAAATGGATACAGGCAAATCTTACTATTGATATTAAGAGCTCACATGGGCGCCAAAATTTTTGTTTTTAGGTATACTATCAATTTTTAGACACCAAAAGAAAAAAAAAAAATCGTCTTTTTTTGAAATACCTACTGGGTACGTTACCTGTTGTTGCTACAGGAAAACATTTTAGGAGATGTCTACAAAATTTCAGACATTTTAACAAGCATTCACATACTTCATTAATCAAATAAATAAATAAAAAATGTAAACAGTTCTGCAGCTTACATAAACGCCTTTTTGATGAACATTCTATTGAACTTTGAGTATTAGACATGTATAGTTAATGGAATATGTATACTTTCGAATAATAAAATCTAAATAAATAATGTGAAATTAAAGAAAAAGAAAAACTCCTTTTAAAATCTTAAAATAATCGATTACGCCAATCGATTTAATCGTTTATTGTTGGTAATTATTCGCTTACTTATTTTAAATACGACACCACATAGTTGTGTATACTATATCGCAACATCATTCGCACGCTCTGAATGCATCGCCCCTAATTTCGAACTGCGGCAACCAACAAAAGGCACACCGATTCGCTGGCTTTTACTCTGATAGTAAAATAACCGTAACTCTAGGTTTCGACCTGAATCGTGTCTGATGACTTACATCGTCTTGGTATAAAATGAGCGTAAAATAACCATGCTACTAGTTACGTACTTGTAAAATATTGAGTTAGTTCCGTAAGTTTATTTTAATTTAAGTTTCCTATTCATAAGTAATGTGTCCTGTTTTAAATGAGAATGTCTCATTTTTACTAACCGTTAATCAATACCTACGAGTATAAATAAGAATATAAATGTAACGTGTCTGTACTTTTAGATTTTTGTAAAAAACTGTTGCAGGTG